>JAVKLA010000054.1:13047959-13100385 GCA_034782735.1 Sagittarius serpentarius | reverse complement strand
TAAGTCCAGTCTTCTGTAGAAGTGACTAAGAAGTGTCCTAACTTCTTATATGGGCCAGGAACAGATGTTTAGGGGAACACAGAAGAACTAGGGCACATGTCACGGCCAGTTTTCGAGTTACTTTGAAGAGCCACGGGTTGACCTGTCCTTAATGAATTTGTCTCATGCTTTGCAGAATTCATTAGTATTTTTGGTCTCTATGAGGCCCAGCAGCCAAGAATCTCGTATCTCCTTCGATTGCTTTTGTAACTGCTGCCTCACACTGTTGCTAGTACTTGTACAAGTAAATTGCAGTTAATCATTTCTTCATGTTCTCTGCCAGCTTCAGCATTTCACAGGGGTCTGTCAGATTCCAGCTCTGCCATTTCTTTTCTAAGCTGAAGAGAGCAAGACCTTATAACTCCTCCTTGCAGAGAAGCCTCCAATCATCTTTATTGCCCTTCTCTCTACATTTACTAAATTACCTGTATTCTTTTTAAGATGCAAAAAATTTTAGGTCCTGGATACGTACCATTGTAGCAATAATAAAAATAACAGTATACTCCCTCTATTGCACTCTCTAGGTCTTTCACTCCATCTTTCAGCTGATCAAACTCTCTTGATGCTTTTTTGGCCATTTTTTCTCATTTTCGTTTTCCATGGAGACACATCCCCTACATTTTCCTTCCCAATTATTGTGCTATGGGAGTGGGGGAGATAAAACACATTGTCTGCTCTTCAGGTCTGCAACAGAAACAATACCTTAGAATGTAAATAAAGGTATAGCACAATCAAAGCCTAAGATTAAAAGGCTTATCTAACAACTGATCATTAAAACTATCTACACTTAAACGATGGGTACTTACAATACCCCCCTCATTCCTTGCATGGTGAATGGGACCATTTCTGTGTACTTAATCAGAACACATTTTAAATCACACTGTATAGTATTCTTTGTGGCAATATGTGATGGCCAAAGTATATAAAATATGATGAAGTTAAGAAGTTGCAGCTGAACTAACAATATATTCTCCTGGAAGGAGACATTGAATAAATCGTGGATGGTTTTTGATAGCCAATTAAAGTTCTTGTAAGAGCTCTGCTGCATTTCTCTGCATTCTTCAGTCATAACCTTTTAAACAAGTATTTGCAATTGTAAATATTCCCCTAAACTTCCAAGGTATTAACAAGTTAATGTGTCTCTTGCAACGACCAGATAGCATAATTAATACAAACTTCAGAGAACATATCTCATCAGGAAGCAATAATTTTATCTAGTTTTTTGGTGACAATAGCGATTTCTGTTTTGGGAGCAGTCATGTACATGTGTTTGCATATATTTCTTCAAAGACTGACAAAGTTGATTTAAAGTCAGACACAGATTTTCCCAGTAGAAAGGACACAGAGTTCCATAATGAGAAAGAAAGAAATTTTTCCCCTCAGTTCTGTCAAAGGTAAAAATGCAAGATATGAACAGTTTCCAACTGCAATATTATATAGTGAGCGGTAATGAACAAAGACAGAAGGTATGATCTTGTAAACCATTCACCGAGATTAAGCAGCAGATCTGACTTTTACCTTAGAGTTTGTTACTGAGTCATTCAGAAATCAAACATACCACTCTGGACTAGATTTCATAAAGTACAAGGTGATTTCACTTGCCTCCTTTTTTTCTGTGTGTGCCATCAGAGGGGAGCAAGATTTGATATTAAAAAATGCAGCTTCTAGAGAGCTCTCTTAAAGCTGTAGATGCTCTGAAAATCTGCAAAGCCCTTCCTAAGACCTTGATCAAGCAAACCCCTTTAGCTTATGTGTAAATATGTGATTGCGGTTCTTCCAATGGCTGACTCAAAGGGGTCCATGCCGCACAAGCCCGAGTGATTCTGCTCCAGGGCCTACGGTAGCCATGGATTGCCCTGGAAGCAGCTTTCCACCTCCCTTTCACCTCCCCCTTCCTGCCTTGAGCCCTCCCAAGCATGCAGAAAATGTCTTGTAGCTCTCACCCAACTGGAAAATTTGGGGGTGCCATTTGGGAGTTGGCCAACTCTTGCCTGCGATCTTTAATTGGCCACTTTCTTTAACATTAGCTGTAGAATTTCTGCACTTCGTTTCCCCTAGAAGGGATTGTAATACTGGCCAGCTCCGCACCCTACACAAGGCTCAGTTAGTGCCCGGACAGCTTTTTGCGGTCCAGAGATGAAAAATACACAGCAATGAAAAGGCTTATCAGATGGTTACAGCATCAGAATATAATTATTCAACTTGAAATTCAGCTATAAAGAAGCATGTTGATAGAGGGTGAACACACTTTCATGAATTCCGAACGCATCCAACTTTTTCAGTTCAGACTGTATTAACCGCTTCCCTTTCCTGAGTCCTTCTTCCTCCCATGCATCAACCTCAAGCCAAATTTGTTGTTCCCATCGTGCCCATGGAAAGGGCTTCTCTAATGCTGCCTTGCCAGTTAAGACTGATCTCATTCACTTTCTTATTCTTTACTTGCTTACTCCTTCACTCTGGGGGCATCCAGGGAGGTAGCAGTTAAAACTTGAGGTAGCAGTCCACTTCTCTGTTTTATCAGATCAAAACCCATCTCGCATTGAAGAATTGCATTTGCAGTCTCTCACCACCGTGGAGATTAATTGCTGCAAGCATGACAAAGACTTGCACAAAGTTTTAGCCATATCCATAATTAATCCTGCTTTTCATCACCCCTGGCTTCACCTGCTTTCCTGAAGTTCGATTCACGGACAATATTCTACACAAGCGAGCAGCCGCCTACCTACTACCACAATGATTGCACCTCTTCTGTGTCTGGGGAGGCATTTCAGAGCCACTTTTGCAATAAAAGCAGAAGTATTAAACTTGAAGGAAAAGCACTCTTCCTTGTTGACTGTAGTCCTAGAAGCCTCGGAGCTGATGCCTGTTCTCAGTGTGTCTCTCCTTATGCATATTTCGAAAAAAACCAGAAGAAAGATCTAATTATTGGGATTCTGATCCAGGTCAGAAGTGAATTGCAAACTACAGTTGGTGAAAATTTTTCTATTTCATGTACAAATGTAAATGGAAAATGACAACAATCTTTCAACATATTTTTTTGTATTCTTCCACGAGCCGTATGGCTGGCTATATTGTGTGTGTGTGTGTTCATACATGTTTTTATATACATATATATGTAAACCAGCATTTTTAAACAAAATTATTCTCTTTCTTTTTAGTCTAGACCCATGGAAACTGGCTAAGCTGTTAATGGACAGCTCTTAATACAGCTCAAGAAGAGGAGACCTCTGATGGTCTCCCAGACAGCCGGGAGATAACTAAAGTTAAAGAAAGGCTCCATGTCTCATGGGTGGGATCCAGAGTCCAGGGGCTTATTTTGCCTCCCACCTCCCGGCTCTCACAGGTTGAGCCCCTGGCCCACCCCACGCATCCAGCTTGCTCCTGCTGTGATCGGCTGGCTTGTGGTCTCCATCTCCACAATGTCCCCTGAGAGATCTGGTGAAACCAACAGTGATTTCCAGCAGATATCTGAGGAGGTCAAGGCTGTACCTGCCCATGTAGACAGTAAAAACCAACAGTGCAAGGATCCAGATTTGCCTCTTTCCTGCCCTGCTTTGCGAGACAGTTAGGGAATAATTTCCCACCTGCACTTGTATCTCAGCCCTGGATATATCTCCAGCTGTGCTGACCGTATCAAACAAAGCCCTTTCTAGCCCGGCAAGGCGCTCCTCTCCTCACTCTTCTTGGCATCGGCTGCCATGCTGACATCCCTGAAATCCTTCCTGACTTGCTGCATTTGCTCTCCCCCTCTCTTTCTCTCCGGGCAAGCGTGAAGATTCCCCAAAGTGATCGGTGAGGAGCCATCCTCCTGTCACAACCAGCTGGTGCTAATTCTACGCGGTGTGCCCAGCTCCCTGCACCTCCCCAGATCAGCCCCTCTGCACCACAACCCAGGCTCTTTCCAAATGAAGCAAAAGAAGGAGGAATGCAAATATGCATTATGCAAATGTGCACCTCTGCACACAGCTGCAGGGCCCTGGAGCACAGTTTCGGAGAGATGCCCTGCTGCAAGGCATGAAAGGAGCCTCCTGCCTTGTCCGCTGGCAGCTCCCATCTTCACCCCTACCCTGCCACATCTTTCTGGGGCGGCCCCAGGGCTCTGCCTGCCTCCCTCATGGCCTGGCAGCCCCACGGCAGCCCCACGGCAGGTCAGGGAACCTGCTGCCCTCCCACAGGACCCAGCTGCAGTGCCCATCACCCACCTCAGGTGCCGGGACCGTGCAGGCAGGTCACCTTCTCCTCAGCCCCCACGCCCGCCAGACACCGCTGATGACGTGAACAGTGCAAAAGCAAGGACCAGCTTTTTCCACACAAAAACTAAAATGTATATAAGATTGACTTTGAAGCTGTGAGATTGTTATAACTGGAAATATATTAGGGGTGTTTTCATTTGCTCTCTGGGTTTTCAGCATTCCTGCTTGTCTTTCCAAGCTTTCTGTTGCAAGAACAAGGGTTAGAAACCATTTATTTCCCCCGTACAGCTGAGTTTGTCATATAAATGTGGTTCCAGGAGCTGGAGCTTTAGGAAAAAAATGGCAAGCATCCCCAGTAAAATTATGAATGTCAGCAACACTCTTTGTATTTATGAAAACCTTAGTGAGGCCCAGCAATGAATAAAGGTGGAGCTAAGACTACAATGAGACCTGAGAAATCCAGGCTTGACCCTTTAATTTGCCAGAGGATTTCTGTATCACCTCAGGGAAGTGGATCCTGCTTAGTTTCACTGAAGTCGTTGAGTCCACTTAGTTTGGCAAGGCCAGGAAGAGAATGCTCAGCATCTTGCAGGACGGAGCCCTCAGTGCTTCAGTGTCCTGTATGTAAACCTCAGACGAAGTTACTTCTTCTGTCCTTCTGCTCTCTAGTGAGCAGGTTGTTCTCTGCAGCAGGGATTTTCCCCATGAACTTGACAACATGACACACTTCCAAAAAACACTCAGTAACTGTTAACCATAATTAATCCCCTGCATCAATTCCTGCACCATCATTACTCCGAAGGGGTAACGTTTTGGTGCATAGCAAAATTACATGCATTGAAAAAGCAGCAAATATTGACATCGCTAGATGAGTCTGCCACCAGTATATATTTCAGGGGCCGCGTGGGAACTGTGTACCTGGAGGATCCCACATGCAGCAAAGCAGCCAGTGATATGAAACTGAACAAAACATGATTTGCTAATTTACAACTAATAATTAAAAGGCCTGTCAAGGAGCCAAGCTTCCTCAGCATGTGTTTAACATTACTTCTGAGAAGGTCATTGCTGGCTTCTCCAGGAAGGGAGTTCCGGAGAGGGTACAGTAAGTGCACGGAGTTTAAATGAGCAGCCCCGGCGCAGACATTTCGCAGTCTTCAGGGATGCACAAACAATTCTGCCTCAGCAGCGCAGAAACAATGCCCTGTATTCACAAAGACTACAGGAACTTCAATATTGTGTGGAGGGGAGGTGGGGGTGAGGGAAGTCTTGAAATGCGGATAAATTGGTATTCACCAAGTGCCATTCCTTAATTTACAACAGTCTTTAACTTCGGAGGCAATTGCCAAGGTGCTCATAAAAAGAGAAATGATGAATATTCAGGATGTCTTCTGAAACCATTAGGCAACTGAGGATGAGGTCTCCATATGTTTTCACATGCTGGTAGAGAGAGTGCCAAGATGGCGTCAGGAAGAAAAACGGCTCCTTAAGTTGCCAATGGGGAGAGAGGAAAGGAAAAAAAGTGTATATCAAGTGCATGGAAATGAAAATTTGTTTAAGTACAGTAATTCAACCTAAATGCGCGCTGCATGGCATGGCGTGAACCTGGCTCGCGGAGCTATCTGGCATGGCCAGCTCTGTGGACAGGTGTGCATGGGATCACTGTCAAGTTAAAAGCAGTCACTGAATGGTTTTCTTTTTCCACACCATCCCCTCCAAGGGTCTCAGAGAGCCTAAGTGAATTCGGCCTCAGGACGAAGAACGGCTCAGGCTAGACCAAGAAGAGGAAAAGCTCAACCTACAGAGGCTGAGAGAAGTGCTAAGTGTCTGGCCCTGAGCGAGGAGCAAGTCAGTGATGGAACAGGCTTTCTCCTTCATCTTCTCCCCCACCTCCCCGTTTCCCTCTTTGACAACCTTTACCAACATCCTAGATAAGTTAGATGAGGCGCTTACAATCGCAGTCAGTAACTGATGAGGAAAACATGCTGTCCAGCTCTTACATCCCAGAAAATAATGTCTCCTGGATGCCATGAATCACAGAGGATCACAGGCCATTAATCACCAAAGGGTGGAAGGGACGAGTTTAAAGTCGTGTACCAAACACAGCCATTTCTCTGGAGAATCTCAGACCTGGCATGATTCATTTTTCTTTCTCAGGGAGGAATCACAAGGGTTAGAAGAATAAATAATGCCACAGCCTCCTGCGTTCAGCTGGTAGCGAGACCAAGCCTCCTGTTGAGAAGAGGAGGCTTTGGTCACAAGAGATGCATGTTGCCACAGCAGGCATGGGGGTACGTAACCCTGACACGCCTCTGGTCCCAGAGTTGGTGTAAGGGTACTATTCAGTCCACTGGGTCTTCCCCGAAAGACTGTAGGGAGTCACTGGGATTTGCACGGAAAGCAGAAGGGTGACCACCTTCATTGTCCCTGTCTCTTGGGGTTGTCGGTATCCTGATTTGGTAACAACTCGGGTTCACAGCTTGTCTCTGGAACCGCTCTGGGTGCTTCTGTGAAGGGGCATCCCAAATGCAGCTTTCTAGAAGGAAGGGACTATGCCCTGCAAGGCTGTATTGCCTATGAGCAAGGGGCAGATGTTAGTTACCTGCCTTGCCAGCCATGACCGTAAAATGTGGTAGGCACAGTGGGGACACACGGAGAAGTCTCCCTGGGGAAGTACTTGATGAATTTTAGTAGTCTTTGTTGCTGCCCTTTAGGCAAGTTAAGAGCCAGCAGCTGATGACCAGGTAGTGCATGAGGCGCTACCGCAGATACCAGGTCACCACAGATCCAGATAGCCAGCTCAGCGACCTTCAGGTCTGTGATTTATCCCTGTCCTGCTCCTAAGTGTGGGTGCGGGGAGCAGGCTGTACCTCACGCCTGAAAGATGCACTGCCTGCCTATCAAGAGTGATCAGATTATAGTCATGGTTAGTTTAGTTGCTTGTGTAGCTGTTAGTATTGTTTCATGGTTTTTTCCACATCAGTTTTCCATCCATTTTAAATAAAAAATGCCGACACACCTGGAGCAGAACAAGCAGTTGACTTAGTAAGGACAAAACCAGTTCTTCAGACTCACAGATTATCAAGCCCCAGAGTTTGAGTTCAGTTCAGTTCAGAGTTGAGTTTGCCACTCTTTGCAATTATTTACAGCTTTCTAGGGTGGTTTTTCTTTTTAGAACTGTTTTTTCCAACCAATCACTCATTATTTCGCATGTGGGACTGGTCACCACTTCTAGCTGGGCTGTTCCTAATCTGTGATGAAATGAGTGAAACACGATACATGAGAGAGGGTACTTCCATTGTTAATCCCCAGCATTTACATTCACGCACGAGTACCTTGCCCGCATGCAAGCACAGGCATTTGCAAGAAGAACAATGAGAACTTGGCAACAGGCTGAGCAGCCCCCCATTTGAGTGTTTGCAGGAAGCTGTCAAAAAGGAGGAGAGCGGTAGAAACACGCTGAGTCCAGAGCATTTCATAGAATTGTTCCATGGACATGTTCCACAATTGTCTTTCCTCCCTGCGTGCTCAGCTGCGATCACCAGGAGCGCACAGGGGCATGGGCAACACGAGCACATGCTTTTCCCACTGCTTCTAAGGTTAATATGAATAATGTTCCCCAGTCTGTTATTGTGGAAATACCAGCGATCCTCCTGCAAAAGCAAGCCGAAGAATTATAGCTAGACATTAATAAGAAGGGACCAAACAAAGCATCTCAAAGATGGCAGAATAACACCACCGCAGTGACTAGCAGGATGAAATGGCTCCAAACAAGTTTTCCCTGATCTACTGTCAGCAGTCATCCTTTATGCAGCACTCTGAGGAGTTCAGCAACACAGCGCGTTCTAGGCTCGCGGCGGCAGAGGCTGCACTGAGGCGTAGAGTTCAGCTGGTGAGCTCCGGTCTGTCAGTGGTGTGATTAGCCATGGTCTGAGAAGGTAGCCAGCAGTGTCTGGATTCCAGACCACAACTAAGAGTCTCTTTCACAGTTCATTGCATTGCAACGAAAATTAATTTTCCTTCATCATTTTATTCTTGTGGAAAAAAAAAAGGGGGCGGGGGGAAGGAGAGACTTAATAGGAGGGGAAACCCACAGGGCATTTAGCTGAAGGAGCTCTCTGAAAGAGGCTCTAAAGATGGAAGTCTCGTCTGTCATCTCAGCTGCTAAGTAATACTAGTGGTGGGACTCTTGGAAAAATTAGTATAAATTGCATTGCAGAAAGGACTGCTGCAGAGATGTTTCTGTGTAGTTTTATGGTTGCGGTGAAGACCAGTGGGCGTTAAACTTGTCTTCAGGGGTATAATTTGGGTAAATCTCAACTTTCAAGTCTTCAGTCCTTGAACTTAAAAGGCAGATTCCCCACTAACCACTGCCCTGCTTCCAGATCTTGCACTTACAACACTGTGTGCAGGTATTTGTGCCACCAAAAATCATGGCAGCTCTTGCAGAAGTGTCTGTATCCAGAATGGTTGGGAACATATTTTGGAAGCCATGATGACTTTCCCAGGCCTTTCTTCCCGAGGCAAAAAGAAAAGCACCAGTTGGAAACAGAACCTCTGTATACTTTTCCCTTGCTATGAATACAAGGTTCATCTATTTTTCTCCTTTTTTTCCATCAAGAAAAGTAGCATTTCATATGAGTTATTGCACGTGTTGGATGTTGCCAGTTAGGACCGGACTATTATGCTATTGCCTGTGTATTCTTTAGCATCATAGTTCAGGACATTTCCAGCTGCAGTTCTACAAAGTCATTTCTTATCGTTACCTACAAACAAGTGCAATGAAAAGGCCCAGATCACTTACCGATTATCAGTGCTGATGCTGATATCCATCATTTTCATTCCTCTGTCATGGGAGATTCGGGTCCGGATATTTGTCAGAAGGTGAGTGCAGGACTCCGAGACGAGCAGAATGAGAGGACTGAAGTTCTCTGCGTTTCTACTCAACACCAACCGCAGCAGTGGAGACTTTCCACATTGTCGTGTCAAAGTGCTTCAGCACTGACCACCTGTAGGAAGAGTTAGTGGTTTATGCCTCACGATCCTCTGTGCCCATTCCCCTTCCCATGCCTTGGTTGTTTTTACTCTTAAATAAAGAAATATTACAGAGTGAACTGCAGAGAACCATTTGAGACGCTTTGCATGGATGAAGGGCTGACTGTGACACTGCTGGTGTTTGAATCTCTGGATTTAGTGGGTTCTGTTTAGAAAAAACTTGACTTATTAAATAACAAAGTCATCTATTCAAATGAAACGAGCTTAAGCTTTTTCTTTCTTCTAACAGCATAACTTCATTCACTTCAATGGAATTGCATTTGGTTTACACAGGTGTGAGAGGGAAGTCAAGTAGCATATAGAAATGTTTTCTTTTGAAATATTTTTGGAGAAAAGGGGTAAAAAATCTGCTTTTAGACCAATGCAAACATTTTCATGGAAATTTTCATTAGGGTTAAAATTTTCTGGACAAAAACTGGAAATGATTTTTTTTCTCTGTAAAATACTTTGATTTTCAAAAATCCCACAAACATTTAAATGGAAATCTAAATATTTTCACAAAAACTTTAATTGTATTTTTAAAGCTTTGGGTTTCCATTTTTTTATCAAAAACTGAAGTCTTTTGTCAAAAATACTTAGAAAAACTAACTTCTTTTTTTCAAAAATTCCCATACCAGATTTTTTTAAGCAACTTTAATAGAAAGATTAAAAGGACTATGAATAAGAAACCAATAAAAAACTGTCACAACTGAGCCTGACAGCTAACTGTGGAGGTTAACATACATGAAACCCGGGATGAACACGAGTTGTTCAGTCTACAGGTTTAAGATGTTTCTGCTAACATACTTCATAGAGGGGCAAGTGAAGGGCAAGGGGAAGGTTTTCCCTGAGTTTAGGTTTTATACAACTCACATAAAACTAAGAAGGAAATTAAAGGAGAATGGCGGGAGATGGAGTAAAACCAAAAAGGGATCACAAGCAATAGCCAGATCTGTATGTTTTGAGCCTCCTCAAGACACTGATATCCCTAGTATGATATACTATACATTCCCAGGACTCCAGTGCTCACTTTGTCCAAAACAATTGGAAAGCTCTGATCTACCGACTGTGTATATTTAAGCACTATAACAGAGATACTCTGGAACTGAGTAAACAGGGAAGTAGTTAAGGTTAGGTTGCTTTCTCATTTTTCACAGCAACAAACAATCTGAACAGATGCCTTCATTTAAACAGTGATTCAACACAGCAAAGTGATGAAGTTTCATTCACCTAGTGGTAATGTCATTGCCTTATAATACAGAAGAATAAGGAGTGAAATTTAGAAAATAATGAATAAAGCCCTGAATGGAGGCCTGAAGATGTGGTTTTCAAAACCAGTTCTTCCAAATGGGAGAAGGAAGTTGTGACTCTTTTGTTCACGAACCATTTCTCTAGAAAGACCATAAGAATTAACTATGCTAAAACAAGACAGCACAGTTACAGAAGAATAACAGAGGGCCCAGGGATCAACCCTACAGGGCTTTAAGAAAATGGTTCATGAAAAAAGAAAAGAAAAGGAAGAGGACATCTGTACAGTCTTGACCTAAGACTGAATGGCTCCATCATAATCCTACTTGCACTTGGCATTGCTACCCAGCGTTGGCCAGGATACGCGGGCACACTGCCAGCTGTCAGCAAGTAATAGTGGCTGACTGTGGTAGAGACCAAAGACACCCCAAACTTTCTGGACATACCTGGCAGGAACGAGAGGTGACTGAATTTGTTACACAACCTCTTCCCCCAATAGGTTGGGGGTAACTAGAGTTTAAGTGCTCTTGCAAACTACAGGCTGAGTGAATGTGAGAGGAACAAGAGAGAGTAGAAACCATTTGGACAAGACTTAAAATAAACCGGAGCATGTGCACTTGCTGTGTTGTATACCCAAAAAATAATTTTAATAACGTAAGATTTATAACATGCTGTAATATTCCTGACAATTTTGTAACATCATCCCAAGAGGCGGGCCATGACTTCTTCGCTTGCATTAGATTGGCCGTAGCAAAAAGCACTGAAATAATCATTTATGTTTTAAAAAAAGAGAGAGAGAAAAGAAGGTACGGGGAAGCAACTGAAAAGGGAAGAGAGGAAATGAGAGTCATCACACCATATCTGTCCCAGAAGAATGAAAATCCAGAAGCTGCTTTCTTTCAGGGAAAAGAACCAGGAAGGAAGTTTTCAGCAAAATAAGGACAGCGAAAGGGAGGTCAGGCTTCCCCCTGAGCAAAGAGGGAGAATTTCTTTCATGGGGTTGCTGTCTGAGTCTAACAGGAAGAGACTTAAGAGGTTACATCTGCTAGGGTTCCCCAAGAGATCGCTGAGAGTTGACTTGACTGCCCTTCAGCCATGTACACAAGGAGACATGTTTCCCCTCTCAGACAAGAGTATAACAAGGTCTAGCGACTATAAGATGAAATCAGCAGAATTAAGGCACACCGGTTGTAACAGGGAGTGCTTTCAGCAACCTCCCCAGATGTGTGGCAGATTCTCCCATAATGTGAGGCCTCTGAATCAAGACAACATATTTTGAAAGGCAGGTTTTAACTTAATCTAAGGGTACACATTTTTATGCAGGGTTTATTAAATTAAAACCCGTGGCCTTTGTTTGGCAGGAATTTAAATTAGATAACCATAATATAACCATTTCTTCTACCTTAAAATCTGTAACATTGCAGAGGAACAAAGCTTATGTTGTTGTCCTTTTGCGAAAGTTGTCATAATAATCCTTCTTTCACAAGAAGATTTTGAAGCATTTTATGAAACAATAATAACCCCAAATAAGTGTCTTCAAATCAGGCAGCTGGGGGGAAAGTCCAAGTCTTTCGAAGCAATATCTTCTCCTATGAACTATTGATGCAATTCAGGAGCACTTAGTCTGCAGGAGCACAATTACATTTTAACATAACAACCAGGAATAGCCACCAAAGTGTTCTGTTTTATTCCAGTCTCCTGAAGCACGTGAAAAAGAGACAAAGAGATTCAAGGACTGTTACAGAAATAACTGGGAACAAGGGAAAAGAAAATAAAAGATTCAGCCTTTTTTGTAGAAAGAGGACACGGCTAAGAGTTGCGTTCTCCTCATTTGTAATCCAAGAACCCAAAGGCTTGCAATGGACAGGAGACGTAACAAATTCAAAATTAATCAAGACAAATGTTCTTTCACTGAAAAAAGTCCATTGCCAGTCCATGGCTGGCAGATTCTCAGGGTCCAGTGGAAGAATCAGCTAATCCCTAGTTCTCCTCCAAGCCCTACATGTGTGAAGTCTGCAGCCGGTGTATACATGTCCTGGTCATGCAAGGCTATAATCCAATAGGTGGCAATAGCTGGTGAAAGAAAGTGTGTACATTCAATGAGTTTGTGACCTCCTCAATCACTCAGAAGTCCTAGTGGCCCTGCTTGCCTTGGCCTCCCCTCTAGAAGCCAAACCAAGTCCATGTCACAAAGCTATTTCAGTGATCCACTCACAAAGCTTTAGACTCAAGAAAATATGTATTTTCTGTGCTTTAGGTCATATCATTTACTTAGTGTAACACAGACTTCAGGCTGATCACTCCCTCAGTCATCCTACTCAGCTCAAGGGCCAGCTCCAGAGGACTCTTCCTCAGATGCCATCGGCTTAATAGAGGAGAATTGCTGATCCGAGCATCCCTTGCCAGAGGGCTATGGGAACTATGAAACAGGCTTCAAGCAGCAAACCAAGAGTCCTCAAAGTATAGCCAAAGATCCTTGAAGACTAAGGAACATATGGCTGAGCCAGGATGCAAACCCAGTCCTAACCTAGCAGGCAGTACCAATAGCTTCCTATGTTTCTGGGCATAAATTGTCCACCGACTGAAGGGCATTGAGAACAGTACTGCTATGTAATGGCATTTCCATAATTACCCCATATGAATTTCTTTGCACCTTTTTCCTAGATCCTCTGGTCTTTGCTGCAGCCAGTAAGAGGACACATACATCAGGGTGATGTGGTTTCCCCATTCGTTTCTTCTGCTCTTTGCCTGCTCTTTGGCTTTCAGCTGGGAGAGGCACTGTGTCTGCCTGGGTGTTTTCAAAGGGCCTGCTGGGTGCAGATGCTACTGCAAGTGTCCTCGCTATTTTTGCAATTAGAGTCATTATTCTGTGCTCAGATGCCATGCAAGAAAATGAGGTATAACTGCCGAGATAGCTGGCAGAAAGCCTAATAGATTACAGATCATACAGTGTCAAAGACATAAGCAGTACTCATCTTAAGTAAGATTTTAATACCTTTAAAAGCTGTGATAAATTATAAAGAAAGGTAATATAAAATGTAGGATAAAGTGTGGGCTCATTTTACTTCAGGCTGACTACCACGTGGGGACCAAAGGAGAGGGGGAGAGGGGACGGATCGTGGTTTTTATTGCTTGGCTGCAATGTCAAAATTGGGTTGGTTTAAAATATTTATGACATGAGAGAAAGAAAATCTGTGAATTACTCAGAACTTAATGTATGTACTCTCAATGTGTTTCACATTTTCTTTAGTTGGGGACAGCAGGGTGGGGAATTGAGGATAACTTGTTTACTGCCAAACAGCTCTCCGTAGTACCTAGTTTTGCTATGTATTAAAAATCACGGCTGGGGCCAAGAATGCCGGGGTTGGAATTAAAGACGAGAACACACAATAACTTTTAAGTAATGGCAGAGAGATTTAAATAGCACACATCAGCAGAAAAGAATGGGGAAACCTACAGTACACTGACTTCATTGATACCCCATTTATCAGCAATTACTGACTCCATTAAAGGCAGAGTTTACAGCAGACAGAGAAACAGAGCCTAAAATATGTCCCAACAGATGGACGGAGAGTGTCAGTGATGCCGTATTTCAAAGGCATCTGCAACTTTGTTATCATTGTACATGGAGTCAGAAAGACAGTGAAAAACACTGGAGTAAGGGCCAGCAAATGATTTACTTGACCCTGCATGGGCAGAACTGACAGCAAAAACCTCATTAATTCCTCAGGTCATTCTGGAAGACATTAATTTGGTTTGGACTCGGGACGAGGGGAGATTTTCCAGACATACACCAGGAATTATGAAATCTCTATAGCCAGAGGAAAGTATGTCCAAATCACTTTCTGCATAAATCAAGCTGACTTTCTGAAGAAGGATAATATGCCTAATCAGGGGAGTTATGGAACTTCTTGTACTTATTAGACAGAAAATAAAACAGTATTTTATTTGATAATCAGCTTGGGGAAGATTTTTTTTTCTCTTTCTTTTACTGCTGTCTTCTCTTGCCAGAGATGAGTTGGAAAAAAGACTCTGATGCATGAATAATTGCGAGTGCTGTGATATTATTTGTTTGTTCGTGTGGGGATACGTGGGTACGCACATAAAGATATATATATATATGTATATGGGTAATAGATATGTATAATTTTAGTCAGCCCACTGTATTTACGCATCTTTTTTTTTATTACCTTTTACCTCCATGCTGCCGGGGCGGCGGCCCTCGTGCCACGCGTCTGCTCCTGCACAGTCCCTCCTCCAGCCCAGCTCCCACCAGCACTGACGGGACCCTTCCCTCAGCAAGGACTGAACAAAAACGGGGAGTCCAGCCTGCAGGACTCAGAGCAGAAACGCAACTTGGGGTGAGCAGGAGCCCCGGCCTGAGCAGGGGAACGGGGAAGGACAGGCTCAGGTCCCAGCTATGACTTCTCCAGTCTGGCCCTAGATCTCCGAGCCAAAAAAAGGACCCAGAAAAGCAACGGCTGGGTGTCCCCGGCTTGGTGGTGGGGAGCTCCAACCCAGCTGGGGTAAGCGGGACCCTCCCCTCCCGCCTGGCTGGCCCCCGCGACGAGGCCGGTCTGGCTCCGAAAGCCACCCCCAAAGCCCCTGCAAATAGCCAGGAGCTGCAAGAAGTCGTCCCACCAACCTCCCCCTGCAATACATGCTTTCCAGTGCTTATACATAAGCCCTTGCCGCGCAGGGTATCTTCCTCCGTAAAAGATGCATTCATCATGTTTAGAGAAGGGTTATCTCTCCCTGGAAAGAACATGCATTAGTACTTTTTACTCATTCAACACTGGACACTCCCTATCAACAACAGCCTGCCGAAAGGGGAGAAAGAGGTGAATTAATCACGGGAAGAGACAATTTAAAGGAGTTTGGCTATAAAATGGAGTTCATTAGGAGGCCATAATGTATTTGGGACTAACAAGCTGCAATTTCCCCACCTCTGCTGTCCCAGTCAACAATAAGCAGCACTAATTGCATTGACACCACATCGCAGAATGGCCACCTACCCTCTTTTAACTCCTTCCATAGAGCAGTCGCACAGAAAGTTGTTTCACGTATTGCAAATGCCACGTCTCTTTCAAGATGCTTAGCTCCTTATCTCCTTAGATTGAGAGAAAGCAGTATTAAGTGGTCCGCAGTTTTCACTCTGGAGCTAAGGTTGTAATAATAATCGTGTTAGTTGGCTCTAAGATTGCACTTAGGGAGATCTCAAAGCACATTACAAATGTATACAGTATAGCCAGCATATCACTATAGGCGCAGAACCAAGCAAACCCCAGCTGGGAACATAGCACAAAGCACTTTTTCGCATCCATCCTCCGAGATACCACAGTATCCATTTTCCCTGCTTTTTCTGGTTTGGCTCATTAAAAAATATATTTTGTTGGCTAATAATTTTTTTTCTGGGCTTCAGATGTCTCTCCATTTTTGTTTCATGTTATTATTATGCAAAACAGCCTATACAAAGCACTATTGAAAACACTGGCCCTGTAGGGAATTGGGTCTAGGGCAAAAGGAGAGGTAAAACAAGGACTGAAATACACAAGTGACCCAAATTTGTGCAGTGCTGCACGTCTGGACTTCTTTCGATCGGGTCAGAACAAGCCAATTTTTTCTAAGGCTAAATTACAGTTCAGTTCTTCGTCGGGACGTTAGCTGGTGACCTTAGCTCTATGCAGCACACTAGTGTCTAATACAAAATAAATATTTCATTTGAGAAGCCTTCGCTGCCCATCAGCTGCAGAAGTACCACAGGAGGCAACTCGCCTGCAGGGAACTATGTGCTCTCCCGTCACCTAAGCACTTTCAGCGAGAGAGGGTCGTGTTCCTGCTATTACAAGGGCGAGAGAAAGGCATTGCCAGCCCAGCTTGCAGGTTCAGGAGCCAGTAACCTTGAGAAAGAAGACAAGCAACTAGGAAACATTTTGTTATGAGCAAGATAAATGATGGGAACAATTTGCAGCGCACAAATAACATTTCTTCATTCTGTTGATACTACCAGTTTAAAATATACGAATAAAAATAATCTGGGGATTCATTTTCGTGTATGCTCAGACTATCTCTCTAGCAATGTAAAGGAACTGAAAATAAAGGTGAATTATATGTATGAGCACTTTGCCTGGCTAGAGTGATAGAAATTGATCTTAGCGTAAATGAAAGTCAGACAACAGGAAGGACCCTGTTCGATCGTGGTGATCTGATGCCTGGATCCAGCTGTATCTGTATTTTTAAAGAAAATTACCATGTTTCAAATAACAATTAAGGCTATTCAAGTATTAGCAGATGTACTTTTTACTCCTTGCACCCTCTGCAGCGTCTTTTTTATTATTCTCTTTTTCTCCCCTCTTCTCCCCTTTCCTCCCCTTTCCCTTCCCTTCCCCAGTTCTGTCAGCATAAAGACTGAACTGTACCTAACTACTTTCAGTTTAGTTTCCAGTCAGCTCCCGCTGAATTTTACTTTCAGATTCTCATGCTCAACACAACGCTAGAAAATCTAAGTTGAAAATATGGTAATAACATGTTTGCTTGTTGGTCTTGTTTTTAAATATTTCCCTGGGGATTTGTAACAAATCATAAAAATGTTTTCTACTGGTCTTAAATATTGTAAAAGCTTATTTAATTTAATCAAAACTTAAATATTAAGCCAAACTTCATTGCACAATGTGTTCCTTTAATGGAGAGAGCTAATGAAAAACACACTAGGCCAAATTCACTCTATTTTCTTCACCAGGGAGATATTTGCTCCTTTATTACTAAGGATAATTTGTTTTGCTTCGTTTTGCTGGGAACAGTCTGCAAATTCGTATAATCAGACCATGTTCTGCGCTTATTTTTCATGGCTATTCTGAAAGAGTTTTGTCCTCATTTCTACCCCTGGAATGGCTCTTTTTTTTGAAATGTGAATCTTGGCTGGATGACTCACTGGGACACTAACTTTATCTTCATCTGTTTTACAGTAATTGGACTGGAGCAATTTTTGTAGCTGTATCTGAGATTGTTTCCTGCTTTGAACTCAGCACTCATACTGTCATGTGTTAATTTTAGTGATTACACAAACTAGCCTCTAGCCAATAAAGTTATTGTAGTCAAAAATATGGCTCCAATCCAAATCGCTCTTACTTTATCTTCAGCGGAGTAACTGCCGCTTCACACTATGAATGGACTCAAACCAAATAAAAATACTCGCCACAGTAACTTGCCAGCAGAACAATCTGTAGTATCGCCTCTTTTGCTAGTACTTGGGAATTTTGTACAGCTACATTCTGCACAGGAAAGCTTGAAAGTCTCCTGTCTCGGTTATAAAAGGACATTTATTCTGTAAGGAAGGAAAAACAAAAAAAATTGTTCAATGTTTTAGCTTTCATTCAGGTAAAATCCCAGTTCAGAAAGGGCATGGAAGCATGTGCTGGAAATGAAGTGTGTGCTCAAGTCCCATTGAAGCAAGGTAGATTGTAAGCATATGCTGAAATGCTTATTTAAATTGGGCCCTTAATTATTATGTGCTATGAGATTGAACTATGTTTCATATTATTTTCATACACCTATATTTATATACGTGTGGGTTGGTGGGTGGGTGTGCAAGGATATATGTAAGCTGTTCACTAAGGATTATTAAAAATGGAAAAAAGAATCCCCCACACCCTTCCTCCTAAAGTGGCAGATTATTTGATGTTTTTGACAAGAAAGATTTTAATGTTTGGCTAAAAAGGCCATTTTTTCAATGAAAGAAGAAAAGAATCAGAACTCGTTTTTTTACCAGTCTTTCTGGTACTGCTCCTCAGGTATGTTGTATGTGCACACAGGGCTGCAGGGACCCCAGCCCATCCTTGCAGAGCTTTGCAGAGTGATCAAACACGCCTTGTTCAAGCAGAGTGCATCTCTGCTTGCATCTGGGTTTTGTACTTTAATGAATCAGCTATCATTTCAACTTATTTCTGTTCTCTAACTCTGTCCATTATTTCTATCATTTATGTATATCAAGTTTAAAGTTATGTGTACCTACCGTTAAGCTAACTGTGGATTTTCTCCATGATAAATCTCTGTCCCATCGGTTTGCTAAAGGAATAGCTTCACAGAGCTTTATCTGGTATCACTGGCCTGTGCCCTACCAAGACAAGCTGGTGTTCCTGATATTGTGCAAATGCAGGAAGCTGATAAAAGGCGGGGGGGGATAAAGATCTTAAATACACAGGTTAAAAAATGTTTTATAGACCACCAAATGTAAGCTAAGGAGAAAATGAAGGCTTTGAGGAAGGATTTGATTTAGAGGGGCAAGATGTTTGGCTCCAAGCAGAGAGAAGGAGCAGGCACAAGTGAAACAGCAAGGGCTATCCCAAGGAAAGGACAAAAATATGGTCTGGGAGGAGAGCAGCCCACTGGTAGAAAATGAGGGAAGGTGAAGCAGAGTCCTGAGGGGTTTTACAAGGCAGGGAAGCGGTTTGGAACTGAATTCAGCAATGGAGAAAGCGGCGATGGGGGGATGGGACAGTGTGATCCTATTTCTCAGAATGAGGAAAAAATCCAGCCATGAAAGTCTTTATCCACTAAAATTACGAGAGAGGGAATTTTTTTGACCTTTTTAACATAAAAAGAGGATTTGCAATTGCTAAGGTGTAAAGTCAGGTCTGAGTATGGATGAACTGCTGTAGGGCTTGTAAGATAGCGACAGACCTTCCGGCAAGGAGATGCGGCCAGGCCAGGAAAGCTTGGGCTCGTTACAAGCGTACCTTCAGAGGCCGCCAAACACAGCCGGCCGTCATGCACCTCCCGGGGGAATTTGGCCCACTGCGTTACATCCAGAGATAAAGCAGAGCAGGGAAAGAGGGGTAAGAGAGGCACAGAAATGTGAGAAGCCTTGCAAAATCAGTTAACAGCAGAGCTAGGGCTAGGCCCTGATCTCGGGCTCTTGTTCAGTACACGGTCCACCGCGGCAGGCGAGATGGTGACTCTGAATTCTCCTGGTGCAATCTTAGCTCCCATCTTCTTGCTGACCGGAGCACTGTGCTGCCCTCCTCTCGTCTGCTTGTACTTTGAAGGCCTGCCACATCCACCCTGGGGGCAGATGGAAACAACAGCAGTGGCAGAAAATTTATGTCCTGAAGCAGAAAGAGAGGACATAAATGCCCAGAGGGTAGAAAGCCCTTGTATGAAAGGATATACTGCGTACCACCAACTAGCAAATTAAAAGCCACTAAGAAAGAGCAAGGCAGAAAGGAGAATTTTTCTGCTCGTCTAAAGACAGACCTGGAGCAAAGGCGAGGATGCCCGTGACTCCTGGGTTCTGCAACTACCCTCAGCAAATTTCTTGCTAACTTTGTCCCGATTCAGCATTAACAGCTGCTGCCAGCTCCCATAAATGTAGCTCCCATATGAGACATGGCACTCGAAGCCCAGCTGCAGCCCTGTTACCCAATCAGCAAAAAAAAATATGTGTTGTCATAAGGTTTTATCACAGCTGGGCTCAACCAGGATGCTCAGCAAAAACCCCCAAGCCGGTCGGTGCAACACTGTCTCTCTTAGCATGCAGAAGGCAAACGGCTGCAGGAATGTTTTATGTTTCTGTTCCATCCCTGAAGTTTCCTGTTGTTTAGAAACCTCCTGGATACAAGGCAGATGAATTATTGATATGCCAGCCTTGGGAAGTAAAAGCAAGGCAAGATTAGAAAAAGGGAAGGGACCTTTGTCTGGAATAAACTGTATAAAAAAAGGGGACATTCAGTTCCCAAGGAGTCGTACACAATAAAAAGAAATCAGACTACCGTGGTCTGTGTGGTTTATAAACTACTAATCATGGGTGATTCAGCGCATACCTCTGGCTTCGCTGTGTGCACGGCTGTGCGGCGGCGCACGGGGAGTTGCCCTCCAGCGGCAGGCAACGCCGGGGGGGCACGCACCACCGCCCCCCAACACCGTCCCTGCCGCACAGCCCCGTGGTCGGGCTGACGCCGAGGACCTGGGTGCAGGTGGATCGCGCGGCTGCAGCAGTGGTCCGTGTGTGCAGCCGGCACCGCAGCCCCGGACCAAGGCACCACGGGAATGCTTGGAGGGAGGGTGGGTGCAGGCAGGGGCCCCAACACAGAGGATTTCTCCGCTCATCCCCATGCTTTGCCTGCAGGGATCTCAGTAGGGTTACTGTAAGCACCATGCGCAGTCTCCAAAGCACCTGTATCCATCAGTGGGGATGAGACCTCACCAGTCGCCTTCCAGCAGCGTGCCAAGCCCTGGAAGACTGCTCACCCACCCAAGGTCCCCCCCTTCCAGCGGGGGTGAGAAGAACAGGTCAAGCTCATAAGAAAAACAGCCGTCCAGCCATGCAAAAAAACCCCATCTGGTGCCGGGCTGGTCTGGAAAAGGAACTTTTCAGTTGGGAGTACCCTCCAGCAGGTACCTCCCTCTGAGGCAATACCACTGTGCCCCCACCAGGGGCTCTGGGGTTAGGACATGGGAGCCGAGGAATTAATCCACCTTGCTTACGCCTTGTCGTGCAAGGACTCTCATTTACGGTTTGATTAGCCCCATCAACTGGGACAGAGCACTTCTGCATGATTAACATGTGTGGCATTACACCGTTGGTATCTCCCTACTTCTCTAAAGATCCTATATATGGCTCACCACCGGCCACTTCCCCCTCAGCTGTGCGTGCTGAAGGCAGGCAGGAAAGTTGCAAAAACACTTGCTCACTCTTCCGTGTAATTATGTCCACACTGTTCTTAGAAAGTAGAGAGTCACGCTCTAAAACTTTGCAGCGTGTAAAGCGGTACCTGCGGCATGCACGTCTTCCCACCATCACGCCTTCGAAATCCCAGAGCAGCCGCAGGGGCAGAGCGCGAAGCATAGGAAGCCGAAAGGGACCCACTGTGGGTGCTGAGCTGCAGAGGGGTCACCCTCCCTCTGCCACGGTCCTGGAAGGCCGAAACAAAAATTAGCCAGGCTGAGATATTTATGACTGACGGTTGTAGCTGGAGAATAACTGAAAGACGCTGTTTGCTCAGAGAAAGAAGCAAAAACTGATCTTTCAGCTCACTGACAAAACCGAACGGCAAGAGAGGAGCACGAGGGGGAAGGACTGCTTGAAGTGGACCTGAAATATGTGTTGGTTTGGGGTTGGGGTTTTTTTTGCCAAACTGAAACTTTGGAGGAAAAATATTTGAGTTGAAGGCTTTATTTTGGTTCCTTCTTGAGCTTTTAATGTCTTTCTCAAGCAGTTTCAATAAAACAAGTAAATCTGAAACAAACACTGGTTTTGAATAATGCTATTGAAAGGCTGTCTTTAAAATGTCAACATTAAATGTTTCAATGTTTTCAGACTTGTTTTAACTACAACAGTTCATTTCCCTTTACAGCAATTTTATATTTATCCCAAACACGTGTTCACCAGTGGAAAAAAAAAAAAAATGTGGCTGAAAATTGTTACCCTGCATTATTTACCAGTACAAATTTTCACATGAAAAAAATCTTACCAAAAATAAATGTCATCCAGCAAATAATTGATTTGACTAGATGCTGCTTATAAGGATGGACAGGAGTCAAAAAGTACCATGACATGCCTAAGTTCAACAGTTGGCAAGAAAGAATGGAAACCTCCTCCTGTAATAGGATAAAAGATGGTTTAGGTTTGCATTGGCCTCCAAGTCTATGAGCAAGATAAGGAGCCCCCATGACAACACAAAACCAGGGTAGTCACGCACAGCCAGTTAAAAAATAACTGTTGTTGGTGAAGAGGTTTCAACATTTTTGTCTGAATTCTCCACTACCGTTTATATTCCTTCTCAATTAAAAATAAGGAGAAGCAACGTGGATAATTAGTTTTGCCACCTTCTGAGTCTTTGACTTAGTAACTCTTAAGAACTGCCTTTGAGTATGTTTGCTTAGATAAAACAAGCGCCTGCATGCATTGTGAGAGAGTCTTTAATCAAATAGTTTGTCTCCAGTTTGCTTTTTCTTCTGTGGTGCTGATGCCCCTTGTCACCATGTGCTGGCTCATGGTCCCACCCTTTGCCCCCAGTGACAGTGCATCTCCTCCGGGCTGGAGGAAGGAGCCAGCAATGCCAGCGGCCAGCCCGAACGCCCAACCACCCTCCAGCAGCTTCATCTGCAAACCCTCAAGGAGCTTGACCGCAGGGACAAGAGTCCACGCACCCGGCGCCGACAGGGCAGGGTACAGCGGGACGACAAGAGCAGCACCTCTGCTGTTCAATCCGAGGCCTGGCACGCTCGTCGCCTCCCGGCCCCGGGGCGGGGGTTGACCCTCCGCATCCCCTGCAGCCAGCCAGGGCTGCTCCGGGCCGCCTGGCGAGGCCTCCCACCGAGCAGCAGCGGTGGGCACTCGCCTGCAGCCCCGGGAAGGACGGGCTGGGACCAGCCGCTCCTCCGGATTAAGATAAATGGGGCCGTGCAGATCAGCAGTCTATCTGGGGTGCCCATCACTTACCACTCGATTAGCTGTAACAAGCTCTGGATGAGCCTGCACGGAGGAGTTGCGCCGCTAAATTCGTTGGGCTGGTCGGGCTTGAAGACCACAGAGAAGGCAGCAGAAGCCCAGCGGAGCATACCTAGCAAATCTGCAGAGATAGCGGCAGTTAATTAACTCTCTGTGTTTATTTGGAAGGAGAGCGGTGCAGAGAAAGGGGTTTGGCCCCTGACATCCCGCGCATTCACTTTCCCGCCTCAGCGTCACAAAGCGACTTTTCAGACACACTTCTAGAGCAACCGCCGTTTCTGCATTTCCGTTTAACTCGTGCCCCCCACCTTTTTGGTGAGCAGTTGGACTCTGACTCGTTCCCCCACTCCGAGCTTGCCGTACACTCAGCGGAGTTTTCCAGCCTGACCCTGCGGCACAGCAGCCCAGACAGCACGGCAGTCCTGAGATACTTTCTGAAGCAGCTCTCGGTAGCAGCAGTAAACCGCAAACCATCTCAAACATGCCCAGACCAGACCAGCACGCTGCGCGGATATGCCGAGAATTAGACCCCAGAGAAATTCCGGTGCACAGATACAGAGGAGAGAGTAAATAGGTCCAACCGCATCTGGCGTGCGGACAGCACAGGGGAGCTTATCTCTTGCGTTTTATAATGAGGAAGTGATGGGCCAGATCTCCAAAGGCATTTAGGTGCTTCGACATTTAACCTCCCATTGATTTCAGTGGGAGGTCCGCAAGGAAATTAGGTGTCTAATTATGCTTGGAGGTCTGGCCGTAGAGCTCTGCTTTCCTGCATTGTTTATTTCTGCGTCATTTATTGCTGCCCATGAAGGCAGTAGACACCATCCTCTCTGCCCCTTGGCCATCTAGGTAGCATAAGTCAGTGCTGCGAGACCCTGATCCCAGTCTCTCAACCCACCTTTAGCTCAAACTTGTCTGCACGACCACATTCGCTTCTTGTTCATAGAGCCCCTTGGCACTGCTTTACTGCATTTTGGGGGCACACACAGATGTGGGCATGGGAGGGAAGAACAGGGACAACAGGACAAGAGATGACTGCTCAGCAAAGGGCTAGGTGTCACTACAGGAGGAAGTGTCGGGCTTCAGCACGAGCTATGCCCGTGGACAGGAGCTGCAAATGCCGCAGGAGGAGTCTTGAGACACACCACGCTCACAGCCCTTCTTTGCAAGGCATCTTTGGCAATGTTGATGGCAGAAGGTGTGCAGCAACGACTGGGCACAATTGGGACAGTCACTCCAGAGCCCCCATATTCTGGAGAGGGGCAGGAGGCAGAAAATCTCCCCACGCAGCTGGAAAAGGCGCACGGACATGAGGAGATGCCAGAAGGCATCTTCTACCCCTGGTTGTTTTCACTGAAGAACCGTGTATGGACTCTGCCCAAAGTCCCTCCGCCACCCCAGAAATCATATGCCAAGGGAAGTGCAAACATCTCCTCTCTCTCTCTCTCCCCCCCCCCCGCCCCTAATACCACCATCCTTTTCCAGTCACAGCCTGTGTAATGTAAGCATTCCTCCACCAGTTAACCATTGCTGGTTAACCTGGCTGGCTATCTGGTGGCCTCTTGACTTGGACAAATACATTGCCACCGCTCTATCGGTATGGCCATAGTGCAATCCTGGCCTGGCCCTGGCGGGTGGTGAACCTCCCAGACTGAGCATGGCTGGCACCGGAGAGGGGATGTCCCCTCAAGGGGTGACGACCACCCCTCCGATCTCTTAGTTTCAGAGCTCCAGACAGGCAAAAAAGACTGCCCTCTTGCAGGGGTGTAGATAAGTCCTCCGGCACCGCACAGGAATTGGCCCCAAATTGTCTTCAAGTTCTTCACAACTACTTTGAAATGAGCAAAGCCTGGCAGCAAACTTTGACTGTGTGCCCTGTGTGGTGTGGGGGCATTTGTGGTTTCAGAGAGAGAGTTGGACTAAGGGACAGGCTTAATTGTAGAAATGTCTCAGTATTTCCTACAGTAGAGTTTGTAGCTGAGGCCCGTTTCTGATCACGACATCGGTCCATACAGTTGGATGCTTTCCTCCACCCGGCAGTGGCCAAGAAGTGTTCATGTCTACAAAAAAAAAAACCAAAAAAACCCATAAAGAACATCAGAGAATAAATTCACTCCTTGGGAAACAGAGGTCAGTAGAGTTACGCCAGGGAGGAATTTGGACCGAGATACCTGGACTTTGATACTACATTTTAAATAGTAAAAATATTTTCAGTGGACAGGGAACTGTAAGAGGTTTATAAATGCAAAAGAGAAGAAAAAAAAATGGTGCTGCTCCCCCGCAGCCTCCTAAAAATAGCAAATTACACACCTAATAAATGTATCAGCAGCCCATGAAATTGACAGCCTGAAATTGAAGAACAGACCCGTTTTGTTTGGAGAAATAGTCTTTAAGAGTGTGGAGGTGAATTAGAAAAATAGCAACTGACATTAAGAGTGCAAGATTAATTTGACTGAGCTTTAATTGAGACAGCCTGAATGAGCCAGAAAAAGAGAAAAAGGGAGAGGATCCCCGCTCTGTCTGGCTCCATAGAAACTCCACCTACCATGTCCTTTCAGCTGGGGCTCAAGTTACAGCATTACATCATCCCAAAAACGTCCTTTTGGCTGATAATTCCCTGGGAGCCGGGCACTGATGCTGCGCACGGGGTTACGGATGCGGCCGCCGGGTGCAAATTCACCCTTTGGGGTTCATCGGTGCAGGGACAGGCCAAGGGCCACCCTTGGACAGCCTTCAAAACCCCCTCCCCTCTTCGGAGGCTGGGGACCACTGGGGCCACCAGCTTTTGGGGCAGTGTCCCCACCATCCCGTCCTCACGCCCCACGGGGCCACCACGGAGCCACCCCATCTGTAGCTTTTCCTTACAGCCGGAGGGGCTGGGACTTGCTGGAGCTGGCGGGGTGGGAGGGAAGATGTTATTTATATTTCAGAACAGATCTGCGTACTCAACAAACCCTGAAATCCTGAAGCCTGCAAAAGCATTAAGCGGGCCATCCTGACCGTGAGCCTCGCTCGGGTTTCCTGGCTTAAACAAGAGAGTCCTTCTCGTAAGCAAGGACTAAGATCTTGCACAGGCGATATTTCAAAAGCCTTGCTACTACTGAGTAAATAAATGTGCGTAGCAGATACAATAAACATTTTCTTCTGTTCTGAAATCAGATCTGCAGATCCCAAATCCCCCTGTGCTGTGCAGACTGTAATTACAGGATATGTTAAATTTTCTTTATAGCCAGCCCTGATGGTTGTTAAGTGACCGCACCGCCCAGTACAGCACCCCTCTCTGGTCTGCTACCATTCGTAATGAAAACCAGATGTTTGTTTAAAGTTAATAATCAATACAGCACTCATCCCAAGTCAAGTAGGGCTAAACATTTGCTTAGAGAAGCCATGTCAGAGCCGCGATAAGCAGGGGCTTGCTGCAGCACGCTGCTTCGGACCCTGCTGGGGTGTGAGATAAAACATTCAAATTCCAGAGAGCGAATGCTGGGGACGGGGGATTGATCTGAGCCTCTGCGAGTAACCAAAGCAACTAAAATAAACGCAGCCCCGGCCCCATCCAGATCCCGGATGGGCGCCGCAGCCCTGCTCCCAGCCCGCTGCGTGCTCCCAGCGAGGCCAGAGCTTTGCTTTGCGCCGGCTTCTCTCTTACAAGCATATCTGAATTGAATAAGAATATATGCAAGGGGAAGGGTACGACGCAGTTGAAAGCCACGGTGCTGATAGGTGGTGAGTGCCCCCAGATCGCTGTAAAGGCAGCGGGAGCTGGCAGAGAAGAAGGTACCCAGCATCTCATCGCAGTCGATTGAGGTCATGGCTGAAGTTTTCTGATCTTTTTCTGTCCCAGGTTAGACAGTAAATCGAATAATTTACCGCTGGGTTGGGCAGTGAGATGGAGGACCTGTTAGGGCAAACTTTTCGTGTGGCCCACACACCTTCTCACAGCTGGCAATATTCAAGCCTTCATCTCAGTGAATGGAGGAGGAGGAGGAGCATTGGGAATGCTGGTGGGAACTCCAGATGGAGGTAACTCCAGCTGATCTGCTCTGCCCGGATCTTTCCTAACTTAGAGCTGTCCCAGTCCAAACACGATCTGAAAATTAATTCTGGGAGAGTAGCTTGCTGTTGCTCCAATACTGCTCATCGTTTGCAAAAACAGCTGGATGGCCAAATCCTTTCTGTTTCCTGCTCTGTAGGTATAAATATTTCAAAGTGAACTAAGTTATTTTTCTTCACTGTTTGCTGTTCAGCGGTCTCCTTGTCAAACGACCTCCACCATCCAGCCCAAGAGCTGAAACAAGGCAGTGTGGTTCAGCTGCCAGCCTGCACCCTGCCCTTTCCCACCTCCACTCCCAACCTTTGCTCAGAGAGGCTGGACACCATCATATAAGCTTAACTGGAATACCCACCACACCTTACTTCTATATGAATGGTATACCATGATGAATACCAAGTGAATTTGAGAGAGTCCTGGGACCTAGCGTTTTGCCTGATGGCAGAAAAAGAGAATTCTCTTGATTTAGCCTGTTCCTTTCTGACAGTATTTAGCAGCAGAAGCCAAATGCTTGCCTATAGCCTAACCCAGTGACAGAAGTCACTGCTCAAATATCCTGGTGTAAAAGAGACTGAAGTTTTAAATTCTAGGCTTTCCCTAGGAAAACTAACAAGTAAAATGACAAGAAGAAATGATGAGGAAATGTATATGACTCACAGAATCACAGAAATTTTGGTTAGAAGGGACCTCTAGAGGTCATCTAGGCTGACTTCCCATTTGAAGCAGGACTATCACCAAGAGTGTTTCACTGAGGCTGTATTTCAGGGTACGATCTGTGTGCTTGCTCCATCCTTTTTTTTTTTTCCCCCTCCAATTTTTGTTTGCCACAGCCTTTTCAAAACTTTTGAATTTAGTTGCGTGTAATGTGTACCCCCTTAACTCATATGATTAGGCCAAACAGTTTCCATTAAAGTAATTTCCATCACCTAAACTCTTTCAGGCTTTTCTACCCTAACGAAACAGCTTTTCTCCCTTAAGTAGGACATCTACCGAACTGAGGTGCCATCCCCACTGTCTCTGGCAACAGGGTCATGCAGCACCTGAGCTGAAATCCGAGGAAGGACAAGAGGATTACAATTCATAAGGTCCAGGGCGGTCTACATCAGCTTCACTTCTTACAGTGCAAGTACGGAAAGGGAGACACGGGACATCAGAAACACTCACATGCCAGTTCTACTTCTGCACTGTGCTGAGTTGTTAACTTCCCTTCTTCCTCGGCACAGAAATCCCCAAGTTAAAGTACTCATTTAGAGTTACCCAGAAAGCTGAAGATAGATTTGGATCCTGTTGAAAGCCGCTGTTTTGTAACAAGCCAGAACCAACCCTCTTGGCTTAAAAAAAAAACACCCTCTATTCCACTTAAAACAGGTTCAGTAAATGATCTGTGACCAAAAACAAAACCAAGTACTAAAAGCTGGATAAAACTGCCTATCTCACCTCCAAATTAAATGAATCTGACCTGCACACCATGCACACCAAAGCATTCCTAGAGCTCCACGGCTCGTGAATGTATCAAAAAAGGCATTTATTAAAAAACAGCCCATTTGAAATCATACTAACGAGTTTTTTTGAAGAGGATTCATCTGCATTCCCAGGTCATACCATGCCTACGGAGCTCCAGCATGCTCCTAATACACTGCACTGTCTCTCCTTCCCCTATACAACCAGTTTCCAGCATGAAAATAACCTCAAAGCACACCTCTGGGTAATGCTACAAGGAAAGCGATGGCCCCGGAAGCGGTGGCCGCGGGTCTGGGTCCTCAGGGCTAGTTTGCATGACCGAGACCCCCCGCAGCAAGCCCCTGGTCTCCCTGTCGGCTCGGGGGTCCCTCAGCAGAGCGGCGTTGGTCCGGAGAAGGCAGGGCTGAGACCGCCGTCCCCCTCCTCGGCCTTTTCCATTAGCGGGGTTAGGTGGCCCAGCTGCTGCACGGCCCCAGCTTTCGCCACATGTTGTCTACAGATGCCTAAAAGCTGGGCTTTGCGATGCCGAATTCCCAAGCCTTGCCTCAAGCAGCCAAGTCAGCCACATCATAACACTTTCAAAATAGCAGTCCGGTGTCAGCCTTTGTGCCGAAAAAAACACCTTTCCCTGGGACAAAAAAGCCTCCGGTTTGGGTGTTCCTGGGACCTGGATGGGCACAGTGCCCCCATCACTCTGAGGAAAAGGCATGGGATTAGGCTGGTCACCAGTCCAACTGGATCCAGCAGAGTATTCTCATCTAAAATCTTCTTTCCCTAGAAGAAATACTGCTTTTTTCTTTCTTTTTTTTTTTTTTTAATGCTTTTTCTTTCCCCCGCTTTGTAAGTAATCCCGTTCTTCACTCTCCGCTGTCTTGGCACCTTCCAAGCAAAATCTGACGCTGAGGAATAGATCCCCTTTTTTTCGAATAACAAATGGAAATACATTTTTGCTGCAGCCTTCCAATCCACACAGGCGACACTGTCAAAATGCTCTGAACTTTTTTTGGAAGCAGCAGATGACTACAGCTGGTTAGCACAATTATAGCTGTTGTGTAATGCTTGGATCCTCTGTTGTTTCATTCATTCTATTCATCAAATTCTGCATTATGCTGGGGGGTGCGGAGATCTGCCTGATGGTAAATTTACATTTTTTCCTATGTTGCTGTTATTTTTCATAGTTAAAGGGACACTGGCAAGTGACACATCACTTTTTTAATGTCATTTCAAAAGTTGTTTACCCTGTAATTTACAGTATCCTCTTAGAAGCCAGAAGAATAGAGAGCTTGAGCAATTTGGCATTTCCTCACTCTTGTATATTGATTTTTTTTTTTTTCCTTCATCGTGGGCTGGAGGAAGCTCAGACACTTTCTACTTAGAGTGGTTCACAGTGGACTTCAGGACAGAGGCTACCGATTTTCACAGCATTCCCAGAGGTAGGTAAGTATTATCTGCAAACTATCCCCGTTTTGCAGGCAGGAGGCGAGCAGCCCTTGCAGCGACGGGGCCAGAGCTCTGCCAAGTTTTGTACAGCCCCCGTCCCTAGCAGGGGGGTTTGGGAGGAAAGAAGGACCTGCCCTATGAACGCCTCCTCCAAAGTGCCCATCCACCCTGGAGCACAAGCGAGCCCTCCTTTTCCTGCCGTGGTCCTGCTGCCCTCGGCAGGGGAACAACCAGGCTGGCCTCAGATATCCCCGTGGGCTGCCCGAGTCCCGCCAAGAACGGGGTGAGGAAAACAGGTTGCAAAGCTGACCTCTCTCCCTTGCTTTGTCCATGGTTATAGCAGGCCAAGGTGCTGAATATCAGTTCTTGCACACATCCTTTTTTTATAGTATGTAGTATCACCCACATTATATCAACATGGGATTACAATAATAAAATGGCCACGGCTGCCAATGCTAATTTTTGATTCTGTAAAACCACCACAGTATTTGAGCTTTCTCGATTTTTTTTGAAGGTAGAAAACCAAATTGTGTTCAGTTTTCACAAAAAAAACCTTTTTTGCTGTTCTCAAGATGGGCATTTTGGGGAACTTTTGGAGACTATTGACTTTTTGTGACTCAAGGCTTTCACTGGAAAAGTAAAGTATGAAAAATAGTACATTTCTAAAAGGATTTTGAACCTGTTATAACAAAAAAGAAGTAAGAAGAAAATAATGGGATGGCATTGGAGGAAGAAAAAGGGAAGGAATATAGTTTACAGATGCTGTTCCTTATTTTTCTTCCCCTTTTTGACCTTCATATTTTAAAAATAAACAAGTGAACCAAAAATAAGATAGAAACGTTTGAGTTTTTGTAGCTCCCCTCCGTGTGATTTTCTTTCATTGTTCCTTTTCCTTTCTTTCTCGCCGTTGTTGAATCAGTAAGACTGTACACTTCAAATTCATTTAGGTGATTAACTTAGCAAGAAAAGCGGAATTTCATTAGGCTGGAACAGAAAGTAGCTTCATTGAGCGCCAGCATACCTCCCGGGGGTGGGTAGAAGCACAGTGTCACCCGTCATCAGTCCTCGAGCATCAGGGGACCGATGAGCCTGAGATGAACCCTCCAGACACGAGATACACCTTGCTGTGCCACGTGAAGCGGCCATCCCATGTGGTGACAAGTAGTCACCAGCAGCATTCCCCGGTTCCACTGTAATAAAGATTATTTATGCACCATGACTGTTAAGTGCTACTAAACACAGAAACAAATGACACTATAGTCTCAGACCACTAAATTTGTCTCTCTGCTGCACATATCCTTTGCTTTCCCTTTGGCTGCCTTTTTGCTAGCTGTAAATTGCATAATTCATTCTCTCGGTTGTTTTATAGTTTTGTGGTGAAATTCAGATTTATCATCATTAAATATTGTTATCACTGTTTACACAATGACGCAAACTGTCTGAAATGTGTCTCAGACTCAACGCTGACATCTAACCTCAGGAGAAGATGGGACTCTCCAGACCAACCCAGATCCAGCCTACAAGCCAAGTAATTGGGATGAAATCGGAGAAATCTATTGTAATCCCGGCGGGAGGCAGGGTCATTAAGTGTTTAATTCTGCTTCTAAAAGGCAAAGGGGCAATGCACAGTTTGTGAAGAAGCAGGCCATTTAAGGCTTTTAATGTTATCAGTTAGCGAGGATTATTTCTTTCCCTTGAAGCACAAAGAAACCGAAGATACTGTAGAAGATGGGACCGTGCCCAACGGGGGGACAAAAGACCCATTTCTCCTCTGCTTTCTGTCTTCTTCTCAGTCTCTGGTAGGATTGCAAACTAGAAACCTTTCCATTTTGCATGGTTATTTCACGGCCTGGATGCTGGGTACCTGCTCTCTGTGCTCCAGGACCTGCCATCCCCACCGATTCAAGACCCGAGAAAGCCACTGGTGGGGCCATGCGTTGGTAACCCCCGAAACAGAGACTGCGATACCCTGAAGTGATGGGACACTGGCTTGGTTTGTAGGTCAGTAGGCACATGCTGCTCCCCCCAAAATTCACTCCATGTCTCGCTGAACCGGGGTGACCTGCGGAACATTTCAGTTAGCCCCACTTAAGTCACATCAAGGATTAGCAGGTCTCAAGGAAAGCCGCAAAGCGCTGGGCCGTCGGTCTCTCAGGGCTGTCTCTGCTTTGGCGGGTTCATAATAATGTCATCATGAAAGATTAAGACGTCGCAGCTTGGCGAAGAGGAGCGATAGTGCAATAAATCCCTCTGTTAGGGCATTTCCTCTGGCTGGTTGTCTGCGCGGCCATTTCAGGCTGCTCTGAAATTAATTTCAACATTCTTGCAGGCACTTATCTCCCCAAAGTGAGATTTCCTGGGAATCGTCGGGGAAGGAACGAAGACAGAAGAAATACGGCTAAACCCCAGCACTTAAGACCTGAGCCCTCTCTCGTTAATGCTCTTGGTGTAAATCAGGAGGAATTCCACTTTCACCAAGGGAATTATGGCTGTGATATACTGTTAGTGAGAGCAGACTCAGGTGTGAGTCCTTTTAGTCGGGCTTCCTTTAGTCTCTTTTACAAAAGGAGACCCCGACCCTGCAGATACCCAAAAGCTGAGCATAGCTATCAGAGATCTCGAGGCAAAGAGACAAGACAAGAAGCAGGCTCGCTCGCATACCTAGACTTTACTGTGTATATAAAAGTTTCAGAATCAGGGCTTAGTCACTTCAGAAGGAAATTACAGTCACAGGCAAATACTTAAAAATACTTGGACATTGCATGTTCTTTGATGCAATTAACTGTAAATTGGACCTCCTTTTGTTCAGGGAAGTTGTGGTTTGTTTTTTTTTTCCTCACTTTCACACAAGTAAAATTCAGTCCTGAAGCCTAATGCATCTAAAAAAAATGTCATGATTTGCTGTATCTAGTAAGAAATAAGTGATGGGGACTGAAGGCGGGGGAGGGAATAGTGCAGGGCAACAGATAGAGAACAAAATGCCATCATGGAGAAAGCCATCTCGCAGTGAATACAACCAGCTGGGTGTCTGAATGCTTTGTAAAATTTTATTGTGAAATGCACAGATGATGAGCACAGCTGCAAAACATCAGGAGTGTTTATCACGATCTCCCAGAGCGTTCTGGGTGTGTTCCCCTTTGACACTATTTATGTAGGCTTAACCTAAGCTGATTTCAGTGGAGACATCAAAATTGTTTCAAGGTGCATCCTATTGTAAGCAGGATAAGCTTGTGGCTTAAGGTTTCTCTCCCCTGTCTTACATGGTGTTTATCAGCATGCAAAGGACAACAGAATGAAGAAATAGCTGATAGCATCTAACTAACCGGCTGCTGTTGCTGAAGCAAATAAGACTTTTCTGGCACTCACACAAGTATTAAAAAGGGGATTAGGCAGATTTTTGGGATGGAATTCAGGCTGAAAAATCTGTAATCCATCCTTCTGTGCATAAGCATTACAACGATCCTCAAGCAACAGGCCTGACTTCCCAGCGTTACTTATTTTACCTGAATTCAGGTCCCTCCCAGTGTCACGCTGGTGCGATGCGAGACTAGCACGGCCAAGAACCAGTTTCCCCGTGCGGTGTGCTTCACCTGCTCGTGGTCTCAAAAGTTTATACAGGATCACCTGTATCCCGTCACATGCGATCATGCTCTAATTCAGTCAGACTGTTCACAGGCATAAATGTTATCACGACTGCGGCGCAAGCCTGTTATACTATAAAGGAGAAGACGATGTAAGACCCTGTTCCCAATTTCCTCAGAGAGCTTGCTGTAAAAAAAAAAAAATAAATAAAATAATAAATAATAATTAAAAAAAGGTTTTTCTGTGTGTTTTATACTTCCTGATTTTGGCAGGCAGTGAAAACATCGAAATACTCCTAAGGAAGCTGGTTTTGTAAGTTCCGGCTAACGATGGGGGGAGAGAAGGGGAGCAAGAATATCGGGCAAGAATAGATACTGACAGCTACCTGCCCGAAGAGAGGTTTTACGTTAAGAATTCAAGAAGAAACTTAGGAAACGCTGTTGTTATAAAATGAAATCACACAATTATTAAAAGGCTAAAAAACTTTGTTATAATTAAGCTACATTTCTGGAGGGGAAAAAAAGTAGTTAAACGATGTTATTAATCTTAACGGCAACGCCCCCTTTCCCACACTAAGACCTTGTGACAGCTTAACTTAGCGTTCATTGTGCATTTTCCAACAGTTCATTGCAAACAGCGTTGGATGTAACTGGGAAACCCGTGTAGCGCTGTCACAGCTGCAGTGTCAGATTTTAAAAGTGAAGGGGTACTGGGAGGGACACTGCTTGTAATCACTGACCGGGGTCTCAAAGCTGTTCAGATTGAGCTGTTTACATTGTACTTAGGCAAATTTTTTTTCTCCCCTCTGAGATTCACAAATTGCTTAACAAAAGTCAAGACACCTATTTTTTTCCACATCAGGAGCTGGAATGCAGAATACGGAACGATTTACTAAAAACAGTTTGTTGCAAACCTGGGATAAGAAATCAGATCTTCTAAATGCAATCTCCTACCTAATCAGCAGAGACAACGGCATCCTGCAGCTAAAAAAGTGAAGCTTCCTCCCTGTTCTTCCAGGGTTGCACAGAGAAGGAATTTCGGTTCTTCTGGTCCTGAGAACAGCCCCTTCTGAAGGAAAAAGTTATATTCCCTTTAAAACATCTCAGCCCAGCTGGCTGCCGTTGCTGCAACGGGCATCGTTAGAGGCCAGCCCTTCACAAGGCAGGTGCTGGGGCTGGGCTACGTGCAAATTCCACTGATGACAATAGGCTGCAGGTCAGATCTCCTCGTCTGCTTGCAGTGGTACTGCTGATCACCGAGCAATAAAACGCTAAAGGCGGGCCCTGGTTTCGCTTCAAAACCTCTTATTAAAGAGTTGTAAAAGTTTGAGTGCAGGAGGTGTATTACTGTACCCTCATAATTAATATTTTATATTTCTGTCTTTGCAAAGTTGTTTTTACAAAGCCAGATATTGGCTGGACCCCAGCAGCTCTTATCACAAATCAAATTTTGCATTTATTTGCACTTCTGTCATTGGAAAGGAGGAGGTTTTATTAATAGCAGTACTAATGTTCATATCTGGAATTCACTTCTGGATTGAGAAACTCCTGTGCCAGCGTTCAGCCAGGAGTGAACTTTATGATCATGTTATCAACTCTGAAAACAGGAGATTAAGCAACAGCCGCTGAAGTGGTAACAGATTTTTAACTCTATCGGAATTGGTTGCCCACTCCTCTGTATTGTTTCCCTGCAATATCAATCTCTCGTATTTGAAGGCTTTCCCAATGAAAGAGAACCACCGCATAGCGTTATTTGTAAAACAGCTCTGTCCTGAAACACGATAGTGCATGAACTCGACCTGATAATTTATGAACTCACAGCTAAGTAAGAAACAGTTCCCCTGCAGCCCAGGGAAAATGTACTGTAACATGCTAAATCTCTTTTTTAAATGTAAAATCATATTGCCATTCAGGTTTGTGGCTTTCTTAAATGTGGTTGTGCTCGGAGAAGTGACTATAAAAATGACACACTTTTAATCAATGGATCTGCTGTCTTCTGCAGGAAATTTGGGTCAGATATGTTTCATTTACTGACAAAAATAATACCTTGGTTTTGTATTTTCTACTCTGCTAGCAGCGTAGAAACTGTGCAGCCCTGGGAAAAGTAGCCAGCTCTCCTCTGGTTCATGCACCATCAACAGTACTGGTACTTAGCTCTAACCACGGAGTTTTGATTGCCTGTGCAAAGAGATTGGGTTGATTTTCATATCCGGGGCTGGATCTGCTGAGCGACTGGCTAGAAAAACTGGGCCATGTTTTCCGCTGATACGCAGCTCCCTCGACTGCAGCTGGAAATCTGACCCCCCGTCTTCTCGCCGCCTGCCCTCCTCGAGCAGGGGTCTCTGCTCGCGCAGTCACACGCGGCTGCAGCACGCGGACTGGGAGCTAGCACGTGTCCCTGCACGGGAGGATGAATTACACCCCGGGAGTGGCGGTGCGGCCGCCCTGCCGCCGCTGCCCGCCGGCTGGGTGAGAAAATGCCGTGCTTGGGAGCCCGGGTACCCAACGGGGCACGTGCTCCTGGCTCGCCCCAGCTGCAAAATAAAATACGTGTCCATGAACCACTGGGGCAGCTGGTTGGTAGATCACCTAAGTGGCAAATGCTGGGGTAAAATTAGACCCCGGCCAACGGCAACCGCACGAAAAGATGATCAGTCTCATTTATAATGAACAGTGCAACAATACGGGCACTAAGCGGGGCTGGATAACCCCCACCCCGAGCCATGCCACCCCTCCTGCTGACGCAGTCTTGCCGTCACCTCCCCAGCCGTGAGCGCTTTCCCACATCTGCCATGCATTCAGCTATTTTTAGAAGGATTTAGCCGACAGGTGGACTGCACTGCCAGTGCGTTTCATCTGGTCCTGGGTCATTCCGTTTACAGTGCCAAAGCAATTCAGAATGAAATTATCCCTTTAAACAGTTTCCAGATTACATGATCTTCTAGCTGCTAACGAAAGCCACGCTGTCACCCAGCAATCCAGCTGTTTGTTTGCAGCACTGGAAGTAAGCACGCCCAAAGCAGACGAGAAAGCTTTCAAGTCAGTCCGTTGTTCGCTACAAGAGATGATGAAGCTGCTGTTGCCTCACATTTTCCAGCTAAACCGAAGCAGGAAGCTCCCGTTCTGATGGCCTGAGTTACAGGAAGGGCAGTTCTGCATGAAAAATTCACATTTGTCGCAAGCGAATATACTCTGCACGTGGTATTTTGCATGAGCATGGAGAGCTGACTGTGCAAAACATCAGTACCCCTCCTGTGGGGTCAAGGAATGATATCAGCCTTTGCCAAACACCTTTGCCGACTAGAACAGTTTTTGCAATGTCTGTGTAAGATGTGTGTGTCAGTGCGGATCCACTCTCACGGGCTGTGATCAATTACTAAATTAAGATCCTCTACAAAATGTTCAATCTGTAACTGAATTTTCCCTTTCTGGTGATTTCATGCAGTGTGACATTAAAAACAGCTGTCTTAGGTAGCTTACTCCACTTGTCCCCAATATTTCATTATGACAAATGGGATGTATTTCCATCACTTATCATCAGATCAACACTGAAGCCAAGCAAGTGCTAGCTTATTTATTGTCAGTCAGGGGATGGATGGTCTTAAGTGCCTCCCTTAACAGGGATGATTCCTTAACAAAGACTCTACTCACAGATTGAAGTGTCCGTCTTCACTTTTTGTCCATCAGTCCACCAAGTTTTGTTGATCACACTGATTGTGGTCGCATGCAAAATTAGTGTGTTCTGCCTGGTCCAAATACAGCAGTAAAATAATACGCGTGGCATTTACACCACCAGCATGGGTCGTCCTCGTTTATCCGCTGTGTTTGCGGGGAGAAGGTGGGCTGAGCAGGGCAATCGCACAGGAAAACGCAGCTCGGCCCGGCTAGACCGGCGGAGCTGAGACTACGTGCTGGGTCCCCGTCCCCTTCTCCTCCCCCTGCACCCCGGTATACCAGGACTAGCTCTGAAACAGCCATGGCGTGACAGCCTCGTACTACAGTATTTTGGCCAAACCTGAGGAAGAGACTTCCCTTATAAAGGGCTCCCCCCATATTTACTGTAGCAATTACCGCGCACGCAGCCCCGGCCAGCCGGGGCAGTTTGCATTAGCGGCGCTGCCACCATCGCCTCGATAAGCCCCGACCTGGTGTTGTTTGTGCTTCTCAGTCACCTTTATTTGTTTAAGAGGCCAGACAAGGCAAACACTAGTGATGCCTTGTTTATTCTGCAGCTTTCACTGGAGCATATTAAACTCATCATTACTTCATATAAGCTCAAGATAGGCATTTTTTTGCTGGCAAGTGTTGACAGTAAGTAACAGACACTCTGCCGCAAGGTAACATGTTTATATACTGGTGCGAATGCCTGGTGGATTTTATCCCTGTAAAACTATCAGAGATAAAGAAGCTACTATCAGATAAGTGACTATAATAAATGGCCACAATTAGTGCTCTGCTGATGAGACTACTCGGTGGTCTCGCTGCTCTGTTTTGGACAAACCCCAGGCTCAGCTTGGTTAGTATAAATGGAGACAAGGACCATTTAAAGTAACATCAGCCTCCCCTGATTTCTGGGGGCGTTTTACCAACATACCACTCTTCACTGAATTGAATCTCCCTGTATTTATCTTCAGAGGATATACAAACGGGAAAATTAAATCAGACATAAAGTAAAGATGTCCATTTCCACACACACACATGCACCACCCACCCCCCCCAAGGCTACTTGCAGGTTTCCCTAATTTTTAAGACATTAGGTTTAGCTGTGGCTTTTGGTCCCAGCTGGCATTAGCACTCACCAGCCTTTCCTTTTGATGTCCCTGGAAACAATAAGAGCCAGGGATTGGGGGAGGCGCTGGCGTGAAGCTGCCTGCGCCCCGCTGCCTGCCACCCCAAGCGGGGAGCAAGGGATGCCCAGGACCCAGCGCTCCCACCCCCCCCAGCAGCATGTCCTCCCAAGGCCCGGGTGGGAGCAGTGCCTCCCCCCTTTCTCTGACTGCTCCCGGGGACTTGCTGAACCAGCACGGGCACTGCAACCAAGGCAGTGCCACCGTGGTGCAAACCTGGGGTGGGCAGAGGTGGTGGTGGGTGCAGCTACCCCCAGGCCAGCACCCCTGGGGACAGCTGCTGTCTGCTCCTGGCCTTGTGCCAAACACCGATAGCAGTCCAGAGGGCCTCATGCGTCTTCAGGTGTCTGCTAATATTCTGTATGTATTGAAATTCATATGGCACTTAGTGCCTCTCTGAAGTCATGGGTTGACTCCCAGCAAAAGGCGTGTCTCCAGATGAAATCCTTTCCATTGAACAACCAAAGTTCTCCCCAAAACACCCACCATCCATCACATACAAGATACCAACCCCCCTCCCATCTTTGCCAACGAGCAAATTGGAGAACTACAATAAAAGAAGCAGTGCCAGCCCTGAGGCTGTGGCTGTACAGAGCCAAGCCCCAACCAGAGCCGAGCTCCGCATCCTCCTGGTACCCCACCAGGAAAAACACTCACGGCTGAGCCATGCTCTGGGGCTGTAGCGGTGAGAAGGGGCTGTTGTATCAGCTGCAGTCTAACCCCGTTTCTCTTCATTAGCAGCCCTTGTTTGTACAGTAAGCTCACGTTGCTTCAAGAAGTGATCTTATAGTCACTGTTTTAAAGGCATCTCTGTTGACGTCCAGCCAGATCTCATTACAGGCAGAACTCAAAAATGAGAGCCTATAATTTAAGCATTTTTTCTGAAAAGGTCTTTAAAAGACATTTATACCCTTGCACAGTCTAGTCATTTATAGAATGACACATATTTGCAATCGACTGCTTTTACATATAAATATGCGTTTGTGTGTATGTATCTGTACATACTCAAATGTCTATTCATACATACATATACATATGAGTGTGCTGAAAGAGATTTCCGACATACTTTTACTGTCATTAGAATAATGGCAATAGAAAAGCTCAAAAGGATTGGTAGTAAAACACAGGCTGTAATCCTCTTGAGTTATTTTTCCTCTGTAACTACACATTTTGTTTATGTAGTGTCAAAATGGCACCATCTAGCACGGCTGAAGATGTCTCCTGATCTTTCTACTTCTTCCTGAAATGCAGAGACTTTTTCAGAACTGGTTAGTGGAAAAAAGCTCTTGCGTAAAAGCGTGCTGCTACTGGGGTTTGTGCTTCTACTTGATTTCATGTTTCCTAATAACAGTTTCTAGGGAAATTTCATTGAATGGTAGAGGAACGCCCACATACACACTCCACCCCAGGAATTAGGTGTTTGTGCACAGTAGGATTTACGGTGGTTCTTGTATTCCCGTTGCCAGAATATCTCATAAACTCAGAAAAGCTACACACGCATCAGTGTGTTTACCTTTTCATGAGCTTAAAGCTGATTTATTTGACCTTCAAAAAATAGGATAATACTTCTTGTTGAAAACACCATGGAGTTCAGGTTAAAGGAAGACTGTCAAGTAGTTTAAGCCCCAAATCTGAGCTGCCTTTAACTATTATAATTTGAGGACAGTGTTCATTTAACTCAGCTGAAAGCCAGTATATGATGTCTGCCCGTCTATGCAATTTATACACGTGCGTTCATGTAGACCTTTGCATGTATTAAGCCCTGGGGCTCCCCGGTGGAAGAGTGACTCTGGTGAGATAACACATTGTAGTAAGTTGCTCCAGCACGAACACTGCTTTGAGGCACTGCAAAAAAATCCATGTGGGGCTCTGCACCAGGAAGGCAATGATAACTCTTTCAGTGGAATTGCACTGGTAAGAATTTCCTCAAAGACGGGTCTTAGAGCAGAGCAAGTCATTTCCCCCCAGTAATTTGTCCACATAAGCCACAATTTGTTATTTTGCGTTTGCGAATGGGTTGTGTGCATGAGGCGGAAAGCTTCTCTGCATTAGCTATTTACAATGATTTACAAATTTCCTTGAGAGCCCCTTGACCTGCTGACCATTTCCAAGCCATTGCATTGTGCAAGTCGTGTCGATGGCAGCTGTACCAAGCCCATTGCGTTGCTTCTGGTCAGCGAAGGATACAATTAGCCGGTAGAGTACAAATCACAGACATACAAATCTGGTTCCTCTGCCAGGAATTTCCAAGTAGCCCAGTTTTAAACCAATGTCTTTAGTGTTCACCACAACCGTGCACAGGAACTCACAAATTCAAAAAGCGAACAAATGGGAAAAATCAATAGGAAAAATCATTTCCCCCCAGCCTGGCCTGGAGGTGGATTCCATACCAATAGACATGGAAAGCTAATAGACCCATTTATTTCACGGTATCAATTTCAGCTGTGACAAATGAGTGACAGATACTTACATGCGACCCCAAATCCATTTATCTGTAGCATCAAAACTCATTCAATGTACACAGAGGTATTACCAGCCTGCATAAATCTTTTCAAGCGAAATGATCAATTCAATTGAAGTGTACTTTTAAAGATTAAAGACTCGGGTCCATAAATGTATGCTATACCAAGGGAAGGGAAGCAGGGTTCCCTGGTAAGCAAAGGCACAGGTAGCAACCCGTGCTAAGTGAACACTTCATGCAAAATATCTTGAGGCACTCCTGGCTGTTGTGTGCCTATGTGGAGTATTGTCACGGTTGTGAGTTCACAACAGGAGTTTCGTATGTGTGCGGGTCATGCCAAGCCCTCCTGTTTCCATGGAGAAAGAAGATGACCTCCGTGGTCAGAAGAAGACGTCACTTGTAGATGAGGTCAGGGCAGAAGCCAAGGTTTACCTCACCTGTTTATACCCTGCAGTATCTTACTCAGCCACAGAAAAGGAATGGTTTGTTTGACTTAATCATGGAAGTGCCTGCTATTTTCTGCTCACTATCCTACTGGCATTAGTCCCCATAGTCTCATAGGCATGATCAGGTATACAAATCCTTTCAAAAACATCTGAAACTACTGGAAAACTGGGTATTTGTATGGAATCAAGTAGGACAGACATGCAAGATGTTACGGGGGTGGGGGGAAGACCTTTTTAAAAAACAGAACGAAAAACTTTATTTTTCACATCTTCTTTCCTTGTTTTGGTCATCCTATTTTTTTTAATCTGGTATATAAGTATTTCTGAGTCAGCTTTCTGCAAGGCCATGTTTTAGTAAATTAAACAGCTATTAAATATAGCTCCAGAAATTAAAATAGCTATTGCATTCCTCCAAAATACCTCCTTAAATCTCGGTTCAGGAAAACATCATTCACCTTAATGGAGAACCACTGTAATGGAGCAAGAAGCAACTTGGAAGCAGGAGCAGCGAAGACGGGAAGACATGGTTCAAGTTCCCCCTCATATTTTCTTAGGAAACAAAACTATCTTTGCATAAGTAACGCACACAGTTCCAGCCAGGTCCTCATAGATTTAGACAGGACTTGGTTCAACCTCTCCTCTCTTCTCTTCTCTTGTTTTTATATTTTAAAAAAGCCCTAGGAAAAAGTGTGTTTGGCATAGGTGCATACATATATCTTAAGATACGTAGAGAACTATATTAATGCTGGTGGCTGGATTAATTTGTTCTTATGGGGGCTGAGAAAGGGTCCCTACACTCAGATCTTTTTTCTAGGGTTCATTGATCCTCACTGCAACCTACTCAAGATTGCAGCCCCGTTTGAACCCTGGGCTAATTCACAATACGCCACAAAATGTAATGATAGATCCCATTGCACGAGTACAATCGTGGCACTGTTTAATAGCTTGCCATTTCAGGCTTTAAAAAATGGTGGCCAGAGAGGTGAAAGAGAGGCATCCTTTTCATGCACAAGCCAGGCTAACCAGGGGAGGTGAAGTGCCTGTTCCTCAGGACCAGCCCGGGTTCATCTGCTCTGTTGGCTTTGATTCTCGGCCTGGTTTTATACCAAGAAGTGTTAAAAGTCAGTCAAATGTCCAAACAGATTGCAAATGTGACCGCGTTTAAAAAACAAATATGTGTCTGCAAGATTTGTTTGTGCCCCAAAAGCTTCCCACATTAAAAAAAATAAAAAAAGCCCAAAGACTGGCTTTCCCAGTCTGGTCCTTGGTGGCTGATTTATTAACTTTCCTGTTCTCATCAACACGTTCAAGTTGCTAAAACCCTTCCTGTTAAGCCTAATGTGTCTGGCATTTATCTTCACCTCAGTACCATCTGCAATAACAAGCAGCAAATCCCTGATCAATGGCTGCAACGCTTCCAAAGGAGTAAAAAAAAAAAAAAATTAAAAAAAAAGAAGAAAAGGATGAGCAGGATGAGCTTGCCTCCAGCTTGGGGCAATCCCTCCATCCCATTTCCCTTGATAATGACGGTAAGTTGTTGCATCGCCTGCACTTTCATTGTCTAATGGGGAGGGTGAAGGGGTTTCAAGGGTCCTCTGTTTTAATGAGCTCACAACACAGCAAGTAACAGAGGTTTCTCCTGTTCCTGTGGGAAGTATCTGTTCCCTTTATTTCTGCAATAGTGAAATTAAGCTGTGAGCATTGGGTAAACACTTAGAAAAATGTCCGACAGACATTTGCCCCAGTGAAGTTCTGCGCGTTCGACAACATTTGCTTTCTACAGCTTCTTCTCCATTCACTTCTTCACCACTCCCAAAGGAAGTACCGCTTCGCTGACAGTAACATGAGTGAAAGGGGCCATTTTCATTCGTATGCCTGCCAAGGGGCATTTGAAGTAAAACTCACCCCATAGCATTCACACCCAAAAATTTTCACAGAGCTTTCTTAAGAGGACCGAAACCCTGACCTGGGAGCCGTGTCTTCAAGGACTGCTGGAGGCTGCCTGGGGGTGAGCGTAAACGCGGGGCGAGTGTATTTAATGCTCCCTCCCTCATGCTCTCCTGCCTTTACCTACTCCTAAGAATTCCCACACCTGATGTATTCGCGTACTTGGTGACCTTGCGTGGATTTCTGGCATGAATTAGTTGTCCCCCCGTTGAGTTTTGTATCTTCTACCATCCAAGACACCCTTGGAAAGGCGTTGTCCAGCTCATCTTCCCCTTTCGTTGGCCTTGATCTTGGCTCCTGTTAGTTTCATCTGACGGCCCCTTGTTTGTGCACAGGAATATGAGTCTCTGTGAGTCCTTTCACGTTTCTCTATCGAGGTGGGAGCACTAAAGTGTAGTTTAAGGTAGACTCAGATGATCTTCAGGCCTTCTAAGAGGTATTAATGACAGAGGGAATGGCAGCTACACCGTCTGAGACAAGTGAACACCTGCACACACGTCATACACTACGTGTATGCCCCACACGGGATGAGCTCAGCAGCTAGCTGAAGAATCACTTTTAAATAAGAAAATTGCAGACATTTAGCCCCACGCACAGATATCCTGCAAACAGAAGAGGGAACTCCAGTCTCTGAAAGTATTATGTTGTAAGTAGTTCTGCGTGCCGGTCCATTAGCAACAAACATGTTGAAGGAAGTAATCATTGTGGTAAATTTATTGACAGAGCTGGAAAATCCCTTTGTATCACTTCTCTCATTCTCTTCACTTTTTGCTTTGTTCTGCATACACACAGTATTACCTCTGCTAATTTGGGCTCTCCAGGCTAAGGCAAGCTACATAATAACTGCAACGACAATCCTAAAATGAGGTAGAAGAGCTGACAATCAAAAAGACTCCAGAGGAGATGCTTTAATACCTTTACTTTAAAAAAAAAAACAAACAAAAAACCAAAAATCAGACAAGCATTCTGAGAAGGAAAAGTCTGAAACATATTTAATAGATGACCGGAGGGCTTCAGTTGTGAGAGATCAAGAGCTTATCTCAGTGGAGCTCAACACTTGCTGAGATTGTAAAAGACATTATTGCACAGGAAAAAAGAGTGGGAATTCAGCTCAGCCAAATTTGAAGGGAAGCGTCTAAAAGCCAATATTGTTTACACCCATTTCTGAATTCATCAGCATGAAAGCTAGCTACTAAGATGTGGTTATATTCCCTTAGAGCCATGTGTAGTAAATATGACTCTAAACACATATAAGTGATTGGGATATTCTGTGACTTAAGTGCCCTGGCATATAGCTGGGCGTGTGCATTACAGCAGGGTTTTTTGGTCGTACAGAAAAACTGACAAAATGCAACACAGGAGAGTTATGACAAAGGTGGAGGGTTACTGAGCATTAATGTATAGGAGTAGACTGGAACTAGATCGGTTAAAAAAACGCTTTACAAAATCAAAAAGATTGCTTTGGGATAGGAGCATTTCATACAAATAGTGCCAGGGGCCTCTGGTAAACAGGCTGAAACTGGATAGCTGAACTCAGACTGCAGCGCTGGTGGATAAAGTCGGCGACAATGAGTTTTGTAACAAGATTCAGAGCAATTTGGATTTTTGAGATCAGTGAATTCTGAGATCTGATGAAAAGCATGAGAAGGGAGCCAAGCATAGTATTATCATCATTATTTTATTATTAATATTAATATTATTAATATTACAACACCAATATTGTTATGAGTGAATCAGCAGATGGCAAATGCCTTTCAGTGAAGGCACAGGCAAAATAATGTGTCTGGTAGCAAGGACTGAAGCTAATGATTATGTGCTAAATGAAACAGCCGTTCAGCATGCCGATCAGGAAAAAACATTTGGGAGTCATTGTGGAAAAAACATGGAAACCATTAGCCCGGTTCAGAACAGCAGTAAAGGTGAAAGCAAAAGAGTTTGTGTTGTTGCTGCACGATACTCTTGTTGGGTGCCTTATTTCTGAGTTCTTCTTGTTGTTTTTATTGTTGCGGCTACACTTTTGGCCTTGACCACCAAAAGCGAGGGTGCCATTCAGCTAGGCAAGGTGGCCACGTACCCAAAAGGCGAGTCCCTGCTCCAAAGCATTTGGGGCAGAAATCTCAAAAATGCTGGCAGAGGCACTCACGGGGGATCCCCCGACGTCCCCGCCGAGTGCGCAGGGAGCGCAGGCAGCCGGCTTCGGCCGCAGAGCCCCTCTCGGCCAGCCAAAGCTGGAGGAGGGGAACCCCCTCTGACACCAGCCATAGAGGAAAGGTAAAACAGCCAGAGCAGCTGGCAGGACTGGGGGTAGGTCACAGCCCGGCACCTCCAGGCTCCCTCTCCCTACGGTGTGAAACCACCTCCTCCGGTCCCGCGCCACCCCAGCCGAAACACCCGAGCGCGTGCAAGGTCGGTGTTGGCAGGACCTGACCTCGCACCCACCAGGAGCCACGCGGACCCGCTTTGCTGGGGCCGGGGCGGGGGCGGGGTGGGGGTGGTTCGTTTCTGAGCCGGGCCTGTCGAGAGGGATGGGTGAAGGTCCCCCACGAGAGCATCCTCAAGGGAAAGCAGGGCACGGGGCTGAGGCCAGAAAGGGAAGAGGCCAAAAGTTGATTTTACCTGTGTGACAGGGGTTAACTACACAGCATCCAAAGGGTACAAGTCAGGGTTTCATTTATTATAGTACAACACAACTGCTCCAGCACTAGCTGCCCTCAGCTTCCCCCACTTCAGCAGCATTTTCTAACAAGCCTTTCTGACTGGCCGGGCTAGACCTAAACCATTAGCGCAGAGGCGGATGGCTTTTGTTTGCTTTTCTCCTGATCCCTTTTTCTTTTTTTTTCCTTCAAGTGGGCTCTACCGCTAAAGCGTAAGAGTGCTTCACTTCTTTTAAAACAGAAAGGTCTGAGTCCAGTCATCCTTTAGTGACTCCCTTGCAGCCAGTTAGCCCACAAAAATAAGCAAACTGGAGAAAGGAGTCAGAGCCTAAGCCCTTTATGGGAGATTGATTGTAAAGCTGGTGGCAACGTGACAAGCTGATTTGTGGTGGCTCCTCATAGCTTGTTTGAACTGTAAACCTCAGTCACGTTTATTTATTGTATCAATGCAGATTTGTCGCAACCAGCCTCAACATAAAGGCTGGTATCTTGTGCCTTGAACGAGGAATGCTCGGCCGGGCACAGGGAGCACGCAGGTATGTATCTGTGCATGCACACGTGCAAGACACCCCGTGCATTCCCCCTCAAACCCCCCAGCAAACCTCGCCTTTGCTTCCCTGCGTGCCGGATCAGGAGCCCGGCTCGCTGCCGCGCTTGGTGACGCCACAGCTTTCCGTGACGGCACCGGCCTGAGGCTCCGCAGCTCCTTCACAGCAACCTGGACCCCTTTGCAAAGCTTAATTCCCTTCACTGTCATCTTTGCCAGTGATAGCTGGAGCAGCTGTTTCTTCTTCCTCCATAGCACGCGTGTTGCCAGAAAGCCTGAGGGGCCCACCGGCTAATTTCCATACTTGGATCTAGGTCTGTATCTGCATCATATTTTCTTGAAACAGTAGTCGCATAGTGGGTCCCTCTACCTTCTACGCAAATGTGATTTAATATCTTCCTCAGGAGCAGTGAGCTCATCTGCTATAACATGAAATAGTAAGAAGGATTGGTTCTTCTCTTATTAATGTAATCACTTTAGACTAGTTGATATGTCCTGTATACAGCTTATGGTGTAGAGTTTTATAGCATATTACTGCACCTCCATATAAGTCTAAACTGGTCATAAAACATAATCACTTACTGAAAAAAAAAAGTATTAACGCTGCTGAAACTAGGACACAAAGTGATTTTCATAGCAACGGATAAATAAAGGCCTTGGCAGAAGTCCTATTCTTTTGCACAGAAAAATGCAGATAAAAGCAAAAGCGTTATACCCTTCCTCCATCTCTTTCTCATCATTTACTCTTTCTCTTTGCCTTCAAATTATCCTATCAGCCACGAGCAGAACCATGATATTAGTAATGCTAAAAGGGCTGCAAACTTCCCGCTCGGTCCAGCAACTCTTGCTCTTACCGAGGACCCACGGATCCACGGGAAAAACATGCTGTGACTCCAGTGGCAGTCTTGGAAATGTTTTTGCCATTTTTCTTAGAGACATCAGCCCGCTAAGAAAATTAACAACATTGGGAAGCAAGACTGTGCTGTACCTACCAAAACCATATTCTCTCCAAGTACCAGTAAGCAGCATTGAGGCAGGCTCTGATGCTGAGTAAAGCTTGTCTAGACACAAAATTAGATCAGGTTAAAAAGGCTACTGTATTTCTGCTCTCTTCTGTTTATATGGGTCATATCAACACAGTATTTTAGCATGTGATGTCTATTTATGCATTTAACAGTTGTTAAACAGCTGTGCAAAGCACTGTCTGGATATTTTTATTTTAGTTTAAAATTGAGTCAAAATATAGTTATATGTATAGTATGATTTAAGAGCAACCTAAATGGACCAAATTTATACTGAAGTAAGACCACGTCCAAGCCTTTTGGTAAGGTTTAGTTTTATTAGTTTAAAATCACACCTTAATTTAAAACATACCCACATCCTGAATCCAGTCTTCACCAGTATTTAAATAGCCCTTTTTCCCACCGCACCTAATGATAGGAAACTGAGGTTCAGAGTTACAGGACAGGGTGTCTGTGGTGGAAGAAGGCGTGAATACAAGGTCTTTCTCAAATCCACCGTGAGTGTCCGACCCTTGCACCAGCCCTGGCACGCGGGGCGGTGGGAACGGCAGTACGGGCAGGAGCCATGCAGCGACGGAGCTGCGGGTGATGAGGGTGATGCACGCCGGGCTGCTTCTCCAGCAGCGGTAGCGCATCACCTCCCTCCTCCCCATCACGGCTCTACGCAGGGCAGCTTTCAAACTGGTGGCAAACAGGTTTGGGAAATGCCCCGAGTGGAAAAAAAAAAAAATGCTTTGGGAGTGGGAGTGATTGGCCCTGGGGAAGGGGGAGAGGGCAGAGGCGTGGGGTGCTTGAGCATCGCAGCTGCTGTATGTCAGCCCCTCACCCCTTGGCTAAAGGTGGCCCCAAGGTTTTTGAAGGGGTTTTTGAGCTCCCCATAAAGGAATTAAGAATGGCATTATCTGTCTAGTGAAAATTACTTTTCTGTCCTCCTCAAGCACTCATACATATGCAGACATAATAAACCATGGTATTTTATTTAGGGAAAGAAAGAGTATTCCTACTCCTCCTTTTTCTGTTGGTTTCCACATCTGTTTCTGTTTGGCGTTTTGGTTGGTTATTTGGATTGTTGGGCTTTTTTAGACGGAGGGGGGGCTAAGTAAAAAAGCTGCTGGTTTATTTTTAGTGTCAATTTTAATAGAAAGCTCAGTGTGACACAAATAATCAGAGAGCAGGAGCCTTAAGAGAGCTCTGGGGGAGGGATGGAGGGGGAAGAAATTAGGAGGGGAAATTACCACCTGATAACACTGCAGTAAATTGTTTCTTAGTATTTATTGCACCATGTTGCTCAAGGGCCTGGAAGACTTTCAGAGGCAGAGCGCATCATCAGCGGCGGTGGGGTTTTGCGGCTGGTGGGTGGTGAGAAGGATAGCTACTGCGTACTTCAGTGAGCAACCAAATGTCAATCAGACTCAACGCTGGGGAAACTGTTTCCAAGGAAGAAGAGAGCATCTTGGGTCTCTAGCAGTTGGTTAATGTACCAATAAATAAGCACCTGCTCCGAGCCAAAGAGATCTAAAGGGTTTTGAAACGCAGAAAGCAGAAGCTGGGGACTTCTAATGCAAACCCACGTTGCTGGCAGCCAGGAGGTGAGCTACCCTGCTGGTCTGTACTCAGCTTCAAGGCTACCCTGAGCTCCTACAGAACGTGTCTCCCCTCTGACGTTGTGTCTGTATGAAACATTTCACAGCAAGGCATGCTCTTCTCGTCCTCCGTGAACCATCCCTCCTCTGGATCTGGGTCAGTGTGTCTGTGCCGTTGGAAAACACAGGGCAGATAGCTAAAGACCTTCCTCCAAACATGGGACACAAAGTGTTTGCTGGTCAATCCACCCCCCGTACCTGGCACAGTCAGTGAGACCAGCAGCTAAACAGGTCAGCTTCTGTCAGGAGAAGAACGTGGGCTACAGGGGGAAACACTGAGTATAGGCTGAGCAGACAAGGTGGGAAGCAGAAGATAAAAGGGTACATCTGCGAGTCTGAAGAAAACACACACTACCGGGGCTTTCAATTGCAAAAGGCAAAACCCAAAACTACTTGTTGAGAAGTTATGGATGCCCTCCACCAGAAGTGTTCGAGGCCAGGTTGGTTGGGGCTTTGAGCAACCTGATCTAGTGGAAAGTATCCCTGCCCATGGCAGGGGGGGCAGAACTAGGTGACCTTTAAGATCCCTTCCAAGCCAAACCATTCTATGATTCTATGATAATTACGCAGACCCACCTTGCTGATAGCCATGAGGTCCTCCCTTCTCCCGCATAATCCTGTCCTGCATGGAGTCCTTCACAGTAGGACAGGATTATAAACACTTGCAGGGTAATTTCCAGCGAGGCTACAGTAGAAACAAATTTGCCAGAGCTAGAAAAATGAATCTGTCATCACAAGACCAGTATTTGCAAGTAAGAGTGTTCAAGTTTAGCTTATGAAACTGTTTGCCTTGGCTTCAAGTCTGTCACTTTTAACGGATATTTTGTATTTCAGAGGCATAGAAGCGAAGGAGTGTGTTCTTCCATCAAGATTTCAACAACCCCTGGCTTTGGAAATACCTTAGACAGCCCATCTTTCCACTTTTTTACTGTGCACATATAAAAAATGGCATGATCTCTACTATTTCAACAGGTGGCTTTTTACTGTAATGCGCTCCGTGTGCCGCGCAAGTCTTTGTTGTGGTCTTGCAGTGGGGCACCTCCACGAGCAGAGTGAGCTCAACCCTCGTACATTAACATTGACAGTGCAATCCAAAAGTCAAAGTTTTGAAGAAACGATACCAAGCAAATGGATCCACACTGGAAACATTAAATAAATACAGCAGCCGAAAGCTGGATTCATTTCACATGCCTGAGTGAGAACAAAGCGAATCTGTCAGTCAGCAAAGGGAAGTTACAAGGAACTGTCTCTCAGGAACGCTGCACTCCGCCACGGATGGGAGTGTTTTATCTCGGTCAAGCATGGGATACCTATGCATTTTCGTGTCATATTCCCAGGTCGTAGGAGAAAATTAAAACAATCTTAAGATTCGTAATAAAAAGTAAGCACGTATCACTTCAACATCGCTACCTCTCTTAGCTATCATGGTCTTATAGAGGATCTCAAGGATGAGGTCATTACCTCAGATGAACCTTCTCCAACGTCCTCCTAGGCATTTTGGATCGATCTCATATTGCAAGGGACAAAATAAAACTGAAAGAGGAAAAAAAAATTTGTTCCCAGAAATACTCATTTACAGAAGGTGCCTCCTGCCTTTTAGCAAGGCTGTTTTGGAGGGGAACACTTCAGCCTTCTGTCAGAAGTGGTCTCCAGTTCACATTTGGCAGCTTTGGGCACCAAATCCCTATGAACCAGTTCTTGCACACAACTACTTAGTACCAAGGCAAAAGCTTTCACTCCACTAGAGACTGGCTTAGGAAAGCCAAAGCTGAAAATAATTCAACATTCCAGTACAACAGCAGATTAAATAATTGCTCAAGAAAATGCGTGTAAGGCCCTCTGTTGCTATCACAAGGAATATTTTAGGAAACTGATTTTTAAAAAGACAACTATGGATGAAAAATACCCACTTAGCATTTCTTTCCTACAGGGAGGAGCCTATGCTCTCATTTGACAAATTTTTCTGATTAGTATTCCACACCAGACTTTTTAAACAATCTTACCTGCTGTGTTTTGTGTAAATTGCCTTTAAAAAACTTTATCACGCCCGCCACCCAGAAAAAGGTGAAAAACTGATTAAACAAGCACAATTTGTTTCCCCCCCGGCAGGCTTAGTGCTATCGCTTTTCCTTTTTGCCCTGTTTCTTCTTCTGCCTCATTCATGGTTATACAGATGGTAGAACTGGCAAATAATTTGGGACAAAGGTAGGCCTGAGTAAGCCTTGCTCATGATGCATTAGCCCGGTAAAACTTAGGCCCAGCATTGAAACTTCCCCAGCAGAAAATCCCTAACTTCAGTTACCACCTTTAACAGGATGGATCTTGATGTGGGTTTTCATCACTGCAGGTTCCTGGGTCGTTGACTCCAGTGAGTCTCATCACAAGGGCAGAGATCTATATGGTGGATTTGCCTCAACCTTTACAAAAAGTGAAGGATGGAAGGAAAGAGTGCTCTGTGTTTCTCAGGACGGGTCTTGATGTGCCCAGTTTTAACAACGGGAACTTTGTGAGGTTGCACTGCTGCCCGGGCCGGTTCCCCCCGACTCAACTACATCATGCTGTAACCCACCACCAGTCCTAGACTAAAATGACAGACTGGGATTTGGGGCCCTACTGAAATTTGGCCCAGGAGGGACAGTGAGGGTTGAGTTTGGAGCAGTCCATGGGGCACTCACCGAAGGAGAGCTGGACTGCGATCAGGGCTTCAGCGGCGCATCCCATCCCGGCATGGGGACCACTCAGCTCACACCTAGCCCACCTTTCATGGGGATGGATGGCCACCATGCTGGGTTCCCACCCATGCATTGGCAGTTCCTGTGCTGCAGAGGGTCCTCTGACCTGCACCTGCATCAATATCAGCCAGGGGGAACCCTAAAATAGCACCCTGCAAATTTGAATGGATAGAGGGAAGGAGGGAGTCTGACTGCCTTCAAGGCAAATGGGCCCTTTGATATCAAATTCCCAGCCCTGCAGCAGCAGCAGCAGCCTGATGGTCTCTGGCGTTCAGTGCGACACCAGAGGGGATGGGGAGCAAGCCCCTAAACGGCGTGTGGTGCCCTAGCATGGCTGCCAGCGCGTGGTCGGGCTGGAGAGCTGCTTCTTTCTAACGGCGAGGCTGTGGGCCAGGTCTGGGGCTTGTCCATGGAAGCGTGGAGAGCTCCAGCAGCACGGGCCAGCTTAGGAGCTCATGCATTTCAGAAACACACTAAATAAACAAGCGGACCAAGGATCAGTAACCACTGCTCCTGCAGGAAATCTATGCAATGAAAAAGTCATCAGCCCTGCCTTTTTTTATCCATTCCTCTCATTCCTCAGACTGAACTGCTTTCCATGCCATGCTTTCCGACCCCGCCGCCCCCCCCCCGCC
>JAVKLA010000054.1:12981662-13030233 GCA_034782735.1 Sagittarius serpentarius | reverse complement strand
GGCGAAGCCGGCCGCACCTGCCTCCGCCCCCAAGGCCGCGCCGTCTCCCCGGGGAGAGGGCTGTCCCCTCGCCCCGAAGGCCCCCGCCAGGCCCCCCCGCCCGCCGGGGAGGAGCGGGGCTGCGCGGCCGCGCCGGCCGGGGGAGGCGGCAGCCCCTCCTCCCCGCGCAAGGAGGGAGAAGGCTGCAGGAAACCCGGGGCTCGCTGCAGTCCAGGTCATCTCCTGTTTTTTGAGAGGTTCCAACTCGGACTAAATGAGCGGATGTGCCTGCGAGATTTGTCCCAAAATAGAAGCGGCTTTAGTATTTTAGGATACAGCAGAAATCCTTATTTCTTCCGGAGAAAAACTTCATAATGAGCGCGAGCACTTCCCTTTTCAATATTTGTGCAACTTTATCTCGACCAGCAAGTTGCTTTGGTGACGCAAATCCGCCCTTGTGTATTGCAACTACAAAAATAAATGCAAGGAAATCAATTCCCTTCTAGCAATGAAAACATAAATATACAGCTGCGACTTTCCCCTTTAATCTTGCTTTCCGAGGGACTCGAGAAGGAGGCGAATGAACTGCGCAGGCAGGAGCGATGGTTTTTTGGTTTTTTTTTTTTTTCGGAATGGAGTCTCGAAGGACCTTTTTTTTTTTCTTTTTTTTTTCCTTCCGAGGCCGACAAAGGAGGTGAAAAAAAAAAAATTACGCGAGTTCTTACGAAGAGAAAACAGAAGGGCTAACCCCGAGGCGCTCCAGCTCCCCGTCCCCACTCGCGGGCACCGGCCCGGCAGCGTCCCTTCCCGGAGAGGGCCGGGCCCTGCCTGCCCGCGCCCCACGGGGAGGACGGGCCGCTCTTTCGGCCGTCCCTGCCCCTTCGAGCAACCCTTCCCCGCCTCGGGCCGCGGGCGGCAGGTCGAGCCCACGGACCCTGCCGGGGTTCTCGCAGCCAGACACCCCCCCGCACCGGCTGCCTCCCCCCGCAGCCCGGCCGGCAGCCAGCCCCCGAGCCGTCCCTGTCCCTGAAGCAGCGCTCGGCGGCCCAGCCGCCCTCTCGGCGGGGGGGGCCGGGTGCGCCCCTCCGAGCCTGCCCGGGGTGCTGCCGGAGCGGCTTCCCGGCCCTTGGCTTTTAGGCTTCTGTACGTGTTGTGTTTATCCCTGTACCTGGATACAGAAACCTAGATATGTAACATATAAGAATATTTTTACAACCCTGCTCTCGCTCTCTTTCTCTCTCTCTGGCAGTACTTTAGAACCCAAGTATTTAAACCGGCAGGGCGACGGGTTGCTCGGGCGGCGTTACCGCGGCCGCTGCCGTGTGCCCGCCCTGCGCAGCGCCGAGCACCGGCCGGGCCCCGGCCCGGCCCCAAAGCCCGTTCTCTGTCGCCACCTGCCGAGCGGGCCGCGGCCGGGCTCCCGCGCCCCCGCCAGCAGGCAGCCAGCGCATTTTGGGGAGCCGAGGGCAAACAAAACACAAACCCCCCCCCCTAACCACCCCCCCACCACCACCCCCGGCGGGGGTGGGCAGCCGGGGGCAGGGGCCGGGCGCGGGCTGCCTGGGCTCCCCTCAGCCGGTCGGCAGTGCGTTGTCCGACCGGCTCAAGGGAAGCGCCGGCGCTGCAGGCAGGAACTGCCCAGAACCACAAGTGAATGAAGCGACCAAGCTGGTCGACTCCTTGACGTTTCCCTTCCGTTGTTCCAGGCGTTATTTAGTTGCACGCCTGTGGCAGTAAGTAAGGACTAATGTTATGTCATTTGCCGAGCCCAAGTGGAAGGCGCCTGAAAACAGGCAGGGCCTGGGTTTCCGTGCGGTGGGGCAGGATTTCAAGTCTCCTGGGCGTGCGTTTGCACTAGCGTTTCGGGTTGGCTCAGGGTGTGGGTTTTTTTTTGGGGGGGGGGGGGAAACCACCCGATCCTGATCACTTGCACCTTTGCATCACGGAGAGGTCTCGGGGTGCACGGCAGGTATCCTTGATGGGAACCGAGTCCACAGGGCATGCTAAAATTACTCGGAAACAAAATCCCTCTGAAATGTCTGTGTTGTAGTTGTCTGAAAACTCCATGGGGTTTTCGGCATGTGAGCAGTCCCCAGGATTGTCCATCTGTTACAGCGGAATAGGTCCCGCTGAACAGGTCCATGTGTTAGAGCGGATCAAACCCCGAGGCTCCCGGCCCCGGGGACAATACACCAGCCGCTGGGCTGGGGACGTGCTCTCACACTTGCATGTTTGCACTCTGTGACTTTCTTTCAACTGCCTGTCTGATGAAATACATCAGATCACGTGAAGCTGGCGGGTTTCAGGCGGGGAGAATTTTTGCATTCTCCCAAATGCTGTGCAGTCCCCAAGTCCCTTCAGACAGAGGGGGGACCTGAAAACACTGACTCCCCTCTGCCCCCGAGTGCCTGGCTCAGAGGTCTGGGATGTGGGAAGGCACTGCGTCTTTCCACAGCCATGTTTACAGAGAAAGGGGTGACCTTTCTTTCCTTTTATTTTCCCTTTTTTTTTTTTTCACGAAAAGCTGCAGATGATACATAAATCTTAAAGAAGGGTCAGGGTAATAAATAGCAGTTGGAAAGAAGCGCTTCTCTGCAGCCCCGGGAAAGGGGGCTGCGTTCTGAGGAGCAGCAGGGTCAGGACGGTCCCTTCCTCGGGGTTTCCTACGCCCCAGAGCAGACAGGTCCTGCCCGCTGTGCTGCCTTTCCTGAAGCCCATTTTTAGGCATCTGATGCTGTGCCGGGAGCCGGCCGCTGTGAGCCTGCACCGCCGTAAGGGTTTAAGCTGCTCGAAGTTGAAGTGCCAGTCTCCCACACTCGCTCCATCCCTGCCTGCCTGTTCCTATCCCCGGGGATGTCAAACTGTAGAAAATTAACTCTGCCAGTAAGAAAAGGTTTTTACTGTCATAGTTCCCCACACTAACTTCTTTATCATGTGGCTAGCCAGGGTGAGGGAGCTGGGGGAAACACGCATTCGGGGAGTGGGGGTGGCAGGACCGCTGCGACCCTCTTCTAGTCTGCTCTAACCTCTCACCAGGTCACCCGTTAATTTAAGTGCTGCTTCTTGGAGCTGCTTTCTGCAGTCTAAAACGGGTCCTTCTCGCATGGAGAGACCCCGAGTTTGCTTTGATTTCCATCGGCATCACTGATTTCGTAGGTTATTCCACCTTTACAGTGCGGATGGACCATCACTTGCTTGCAGAGGGAGTTGTCACAGGCTAGCTGGGATTTTCCAGGCCACACCAACAGAGAGGTCTGCAGATAGCTGGTCTGCAATTAACCCTTCGGAGGGTGATTAAAGGTGACGTGACGTGCAGAAGTTCTGACCTCCCGCTCTGATGTGCGACCGCCGGCGAGAGAAGCGTTTGCATGCATGCGCCGGATTTAGTTTTCACGGTGCATAGCAACTGAAAACAACCATCGTCGCATAAAATGAAGGTGATTCAACTCTCAGCGCGGAAGGAACATCCGTGGGTATTTCCTAAATCTGACAGGAGAGTATAGTCACGCCTCTTTTCAGCTGAGACCCAAAGGGGCAGCTCCTTAACTGAGGCAAACTACTGCTGCTGAGGACAGGCTCAGGGTGTCTTAGTTCAAGGTGCCTATGTAGGTGCAAGTACAGATGGAAAGGGAATAGGAGATTTTTTTATTCCCATAGTGGGTCATCACCCCTACGATTTTGCCAGAGCAACCCCATCTATTTCCACAAACCCAAGCTGATGCTTTAGGCCCACTGCCCCTCCAGCAGCAGTACATTAAAGGCACCGCGCAGAAAAGCCGTTCAGTACCGAAGAAGGAAATACTAATAACTGCCTAATAAAAGTTTTAGTAAGAAACAGTTTCCTCCTTCTTGCCAACAGCGGTCAAAAATGTGGGGAAGCTGGAAATAAAGCTATCAGAATGCAGTTGCATAAGAGGCAAAATCAGCCCCTGAAGGAAGTCAAATTTCTAGAAGAAAATTACTCTGTAAAACTCATCTGGATTTGAGAACAGTTACTGGTTTTCTTCCAACCCTCCTTTCATGTTCTAAGTGGACTTAAACGCAGTAGGTACACATCAGTTCAGCTTTAAACCCAGCTCTTTCCTTGCTATTAGCGTATATAAAACCCCAGCAGAATAATGCCATCACAGCCCTTAAAAAAAAATAACATCCCATTTTAACCTTTTTTGCCCAAGGGAGATGCTTTCTGGTGGATGCCAAATGGAAGTGCCAGCCAGGGAAGTTTTACAGTCCCATAAACAAGCGTGCCAGACTATATAGCATGTCCATAGCACCCTCCGGACCTCCTTCCGTCACTGGAACCGAACCTGCCCTTAATAAAGCCCAGCCATCACTTCTCAGCTCCACGGGCAGCTCCCGGCTTCCCCGTGCCAGGTTCTGCCGGGTCTTGGAAGACCCGGGTCCCCTCCCTGTGAAACACCCCGGAGGGTGGGAAGTTGCTTTCGGAACGGAGCGTAAGATATCCCCTTCCCAGCTGCGGGTCTGGGATGCTGCCTACAGCAATAGCCATTCCTCCCTGCCTTCGGCAAATGGAAACAAAAACAGGAGGCGCAGTCAAAGGAGCAACAGAGCACACAGGGGAAGTCATTTCCGACTGATACCTCTAACACATCATTTTATATCTCGATGCCGGGGATCTGGTTACCTTTATCTTAGCCAAAAGACTGTAGCGGTCATAAAACGTATTTTGCTTGTATTTCTTCTAGAAAACTTCATCATGAGATTTTTATTATCTGTCCTGCAACAGTGAATTCCAAAGGTTCATTATCTCCTGCGTCTGCCTTCAGTGCCCTGTCCTTATTTTTTTTTCCTAATTTCTCGGCTCCTTGAGGCATCCATTCATCCTGGAATTGTGAGACGGACAGAAAAAAGGCGAGGCTCACCACTTTTTCCTTTCATTTGTCACCGTGTCTAACCCAAATGTTTACCCTTGCCCCCCAGATGTATAAACTCTTTTCCAAGCCAAGACATTCTCTTTTTCCCAGCTAAGCAATCCATTTCATTTTGAGGCCACGCTGAATGGCAAGATGAATCTCAACACGTTTCAAGTCCCAGCCTAACCTTGCGAGGAATAAAGACACTGAAGACGGTCTCACCCCTGCAGTCCCTCCCAAACGCTAACGAAGTAGCACCCTCTAGCGCAAGCTAACAATAAAATCCTCAATAACAACAACCCTCCTGGGTGAAATCCAGTTTTGGTGCATCGCCACTGGAACCGCTGGGGATGAGCTCAGCCTCAAGGCTTTCCCCTTCCCGCAGCTTTCCCCGGTTTCCTCCCTAGGACCCCCACGGGTGCTTTGGGCACCCGCTGGATGCCAGGTCGCCGGCAGATCCAGGCGGCAGCATCGCCCGCAGGCAGGCGACACGGGCCGGCCATCGTGCCCCTTCCCTTTCTGTGGGATGCTGCTGCCTGAGAAAGCCTGGAGGTAAGAAATGTTCGTGGACAGGAGTTTGTCTCACCGTCTTGGGTGTTTTGAGACCTGCGAGAGGGATCCTACCTGGTGTGAAAGGACCGGAGGCAGAAGGGAGGGCGAAAAAGGGGTCGGCTGATGCAGGGAGGGGGCTGCGGGAAGCAGGGCTGGGGTGCGGAGGCGGGGGGCTGGGACTTTCGCACGGAGAAAAAGCGCTGGTTTCTGGGGGAGCTGGGGACTAACCGGGTGTGAAAGCTGAGGCTGAGGGCAATGCGGGGTTGCATGGTTGTCTGGTGCACTTTTCTTTCATTAGTAGCAATTTCCACAGGTTTCATCAGTTTTATTGTTGTCAGGAGGAAGGAGAACAAGAAAACGACAAAATTTGGGCAGGCCCTGAGCAGGGGGTGACCTGCTGCGTGAGCGAGGGGGAGCAGGGTCATTCCCGGATGCCATCGGCCACAACACAGAGGCAAGTTAACTGTGCCGTGTCCCGCACAAAATCCCATCGCCCGAGCACGCGTCTAGGGACTTTATAAAAACACAGAGCTCCCCTCTAACGCTCTAAAAATAACAGCGAGTAAATGGCTACTCGAGATTTCGTAAAAATTAAAAGAAAACATACCTGCTTAACCAGAGGTGGAAATTTTGTCTAACATTTCAAGGCTAGACCTCCCATTCATTAAGACCTAGAAGGGAGCTGCAGCGCTTAAGCCGGGCAAGGGGAATAAATCCCTCAGTGTCAAACCAAGGTGAGGCTGAGGTTCGGGAGCCAGCGCGTACCTGCACAAACACGGGGGTGAGCGTTCGCCCCGGGCACATGCGGCTCCTTACAGGGCAAATCCCAAAGCCGGAGCCCTGGGGGAAGCAGGCGAGGCACCAGCACTAACGCGCTCGGCAGCGGTTTCACCTACCTCTAATGCTTCTGCTTTTTAATGTACCGGGCACACTGTGAGCCCAGCTGTGGCTTCAGCGTTAAAGGGAACTGTAGGGAGTGATGCTTTTTCTCGAGAGGTGATAAATAATGGCCGGGGCTGCCATTTGTTTTTGGGGAGTGCTATTTTCAGGCCGACGACAAGGAGTTTTAGGGTGAGGCTGGACCGTATGGGTAAGGGGTGGAGGTGGTCTGAAGTCATCTCAGCGCTTTGCAAATGTGAAGCTGTGCTGGGGAGGAAGCAGGGGCGGGTGGAGGGAGGCCGGACCCCTTCCCTCACCCAGCCCGGGGCAGCCGCAGGGGCCTGCGGGGGAAAAAGGGCGGCGGAGCTTCGCCCCCGGGCCGTAGCGATGCTTCAGTTCTCTGGAGCAGCCCTTTGCCCCCATCCCCATTCCCTACCACCGCGGCTGGATGTGGCCCGGGAGGGCTGGGAAGGGGATGTCTTAAAACAGACATGAAAACCCGTACCGTTGGAGAGAAGAAACGGTTCTCTACCTTCGCCGTCTCCACACTGTGTTTTACTATTCTCTTCAAATGAAGCAAACATCATTATTTCCCGTTAGGTGTTCCTGGTGCAAGAGTATTTCATTGAAAAATGGTTCTTTAATGCTAGTGGGAATTATATTCCTAGCGTGATTTATATTAATAAGGCATGTGCAGTTCCTTAGTACATTCAGACCCAGATGGGAAATGGGATTTTTTTTTTTGTCCTTCCACACAACATCTGATGAAGTGCTCCAAGCATACAATTTAACAAGCTATTCTCCTCTGGCCTTACAGATGAAAAATAGTCCGTTGTGTCAACTCCTCAGATGCCTATTTTTACACCTTCTGTTTGTTCTTAGTTTGACGTTGTTAATCACAGTCCCACCAAAGCCCCATTGTTCAGCTCTTCAAGAAGAATGTTGTTATATTGACTGTTTGTGCGTCAGCCCAGCTCTCTCTGGAGCTGCACTTGGATGAAATTAGATAATTTCCATTAGGAGAACAGGCATTATTAGTCCCCAATGCCAAATTGAAAGGAGAGCCAAGATTACTATTTCTGGCCGTGTTCACCTCAGGAAGGAACCTTCTCAGCTTTAATGGGATTTTGCTATTGTTGGTTGCCTTCTGTTTGACACTGGGCCAGCAGGGTTGAAAATTGTTTAGAAAGCTGCATGAAATATAATAGAGCCCAAGCCATTTGCTGCAGCACATTCCAGCGTGATGTTTATTTTGAAAAAAAAAAAAAAAAAAGAGGGAAAAAAATTATTGTCCTTGGCAGAAAAAAAAAAAATCCCACTAACTTGACTTTCAGAACATATGCTTCTTGTTGCTGTTGTGCTTTCAAAACGTGCTGCCAGGATTGGTGCGTTACGAACAGAAGTGATAAATCTAATACTATTTGTAATGATCCACAGGACTCGTAGAAGCAGATTAGAGGCACAGGCGGCGACTTTATGACAGGAAAACAAGGCGAGGGATGATACCAGGTCAGGTCCAAAGGAAGAAGTCAAGTCCCACGTTTGTCGATAAAACATGCATCTTCATGTTCCGCGGCTCAGTTTTCCCATCTGTAAAATGGGGTCAAGCACACATCTCTACCACCCGAAGAAATGAGGAGGACATGTGCTCCCCAGACTTTGCCTCTGTGGGTGCCGGGGGTCTTCCGAGCCAGGCTCAGCCCCTCCACGGCCCCCGGTGCACAGCCCTGCCCATCCCACCGCCTGCCTTCCCCCAGTGGGGGCCGGGCTCTGCTGTTATCCTCTGGAGGGCAGCTCTCCTTTCTCCCCTTTGTCGTGCCCTTCACCATCACCTCACCCAAACACCTCGCCTGCATCTCAGGATGCTAATCCCTGACATCCAGCATGAGAGCAGGGGTGGTGGGCTGAACTCTTGCTCAGCCCCAAATTCCCCCCGGGTCTCTTTCTGCTCCATATAGTACTGTTTTGTTCTCTGTGTGCCGTCTTAAAGTAATTATTAATGAAAGCAGAGTTGACTTTGGAGCGAAAGTTTCCAGTTCCTTGGCATTTCCAACGTGTAAGCTATCTAAGGGTACTGAAATGTGGGACATTTTTTGGATGAGATCAGAATCCAAAAACACATTTTCCCTCCAGGCCCCTTTGGAGCCAGACCCACCTTCACTGCACTGTACCTCTTGTCTATTCAAGCCCGTAAGAAGCTGAGCAAATAGAACAAAGTTACCCATCTTTAGAAAAATAAATCGAGCAAGCAATCTTCAAAGCCTTCAGATGAGGATCCACGCAACAATGCCGGTGTTATCCCTGGGCAATAAACCAGAGCACTTCTTTGTTTATATAACCTAGTGTTTACTTCTATTTTAACCAACAAACATTGACTGATTGCATAGCCTTGGCTTGAAACCATCTGCCAAATAATTAAAAACACAATTAGGCTAAAAGAAGAAAAAAAACCCCACGGCAGACGCAAGCCGACAGGTTTCCTCTACACAAAGCTGCCACCCGCCTGCACGGAGCTGCTCCAACTCAGCCAGAGCAAAGCAATGATCGCCCCCAGCAAAACCAACACCCAAACCCCTACCTAGACCCGGAGCATTGCCCACCCCCAGTGCCTGCCCCCGCGGAGGCTCTCGTGGAGCTGAGCTGGTGGGTACGGTTCAAATTTGGCAGGTCCTGGGTGGGGATGACCCCTTACCGTGCTTGCTCACCTGCCAGATCAGCTATCCAGCAGCACTGGCGTTTTTAGGAGAGGTCAGGTCTGAAGCTGACCCCAGGTTGTCCCTGCTCAGAGCACCCTTTGGCACGAGAGGTTTCGGGGCAGGCTGTGGGAGAAGACAGTTGCCCCTTTACCACGAGGTTTGGCAGCCGGGTTCCCCCAGGAGGTTTCCTCCGTCTCTTTCTCTCCCCACCACCCCGAGCCGTGGGAAAGTGCTGTGCCACCGCGCCGGTCACCCACCGGTTTCGCAGGCCAGTAGAAAACAAACTGGTCCCTGTGCGACGCGTCATGGAAAGCCACCCCCGGCAGCTTGCAGAGGCACACGTGTCCCCCCAGATCCCATCCTAATTGTCACCCCTGGCAGCTGCAGGCAGTGAGGCCCTTGGTATTTGGACACGTCAGGGTGAGGTTTATGGGTCCCAGATGTCCAGACAATGCTCAGGTCCCCGTCTTCACCCCTCAATAAACCCTGGAGCTGACTCAATGAGGGAAATGTTCGCAAACTGTGGATTAGACAGAAAATAATCTGTGTTTACAAGGCTGGGGGAGCTCATCTGCACCCTGGCTATCTCTTCACATAGAGCATTTGTCTTCTCACCGAACTTTTCATTTTTTTTCCTCTTCATGCTGTGAAATGTTCATTGTCTCCCGCCAAGGAAAGTTTGATAAGGATCTTGCTGAGAGTGGCTTTTAGGAAAACCTATTGCTCCGAAAAGGAACCAACCATTGTAGAGCCAGCACTTCAAAGTTGTAGCAGTATCTTGGTTTTTTTGTACCAAATAAATAAATAAAATGAAGATGAACAATGTGTTTCCATTTAAGGGGGAGTGTGGGAAAATCCAGGTCTCATCAGACTGGGAAGCGGAGCGGTATATGCTGACTAAGAGACTGGAAATAGCGTGGCTGTCAATTGAAGGAATTTAGGGTTGAATAATCACGTCAAGCAGTCAACGTCAGATGGGACCTGTGGCCCCAAACCTGTTCATTTGAACTCCTCAGGGTTCACACGAGAAAACACACATGGGCTCCACATGTCGCTTGCGGTTTCAGGGGAAGCTCAGGGCTGGGCCACCCCCGCTGCCCAGCAGGCAGGAGCGCGCGGACACCCACCCACCACAGAGCGACGTTTCCAGCACGGGAGGTCACGCAGGTTGCACGTGCCGCCTTACGTTGCAACCGAAGCTGGTGCCAGCCCTCGGAAAACCCCTCTCCTTGGCTTCAGACACCGCCGTGTGGGAGCTCACTGCCTTGCTCTTCAGCCGGATCGTCCCCTTGGCACTTTTGTTTGTATTTGGGACCAAGGCCCTGGATTACAGAGGGACTGCGGGTCGCCACCTTCGCCTTCACTGAGGCATTTTCCACTCTTCACCTGGCATCGGCCGACGCGCACCCAGCCTCAGTCGGATGCTTCAGGTCTAAGAAAAGTAGAGGTTGTGTCCGGCATGACCCGTCATCAGGATGGCGGTGATGACGGGACACTAATGCCTGGCTGTTCCCCCTTCTTGCATGTGCACCCCAGGGTGGGGGTGGTTCAGCTGCAGGTGGTGGGGACCTGTGCCACGGCCCCATCCTGGACAGCCAGCCATCAGGGACGGTCCAAGTGTCCTTCAGTGTTTTCTTTTATGGATAATTACCCCCCCTTTTTTTTTTTTTCTTAGCTATTGAGGAAGGGAGAAAAGAGCAGGAGAGATCCCATCCTTTGGTGCTGTGGGACTTGGTGCTGTTTTAATAATAACAACAACAACAAAATATTGAAAAGGGGAAAAAAAATGCAGTATATCAGCATGTTTTTAAGGTTGGTGGGAAAAAAAAGACCTTCTAGTCCCAGTGGTATCAGTGAGGAAAACGTCCACTGGATTCTAGTTCTTTAAAAAAAAAAAAATCTGAGTCATGCAGAAAGTGCTCAGCTGGGGTAACGTGTGGTTACTGGAGCGCTCGGCGAGGGGGAAGGGAAACAAGCACCCAGCCCAGAGCCTCATCCTGGCCTTACGAAAATTAACACGGCTGTGAAGATGCGTTCTCTAACCAGGAGGGTGCTGCTTGCCCGGGGGAGCGAGAAGAAGAGGGGGAGGAGGAGGAGGGATGTTTCGCTTCTATCTCACTCCAAACTTACTAAATTCAGCCCTTCGTTTGCCGAAGAACTAGGAATCACACTCCACCTGGCAAGGTAATTTTTCCCCTCGTCATCAAAGGCTGGAAAATGGGTGTCTGCGCTGCAGGAATTTTTCTGAATAGGTGACGACGGTTACAACTTTATTCCTTTTTCCACTATTTTATGGAGATTTAAGTGAGTCCTTCAATCTGTACCCACAAGAAAGCCCGCTTTCCAAAGGTGGGATCAGGCAGAGACCTTCTATACCTGTTGGGAGAGGGTACTAAGTACATATACATACACATACGCATGCGTGGGCAAAGGGCAGCACCGCACCAGCGAGCCCAGAGCACCGCACAGACACTTTGCTCGGAGGATGGAGCCGAGGCGATGAAAGGGGAGGAATGGATTCAGGTATTTCACTCTTTTCCAGAACAGACAGAGCAGGGGAGGAGGGATCTGCCCGCGTTACCAGTTTGACTGGATTACAGTAGATCCCCGCTGTGGATTGCATGCTGCTCTCTTGCTGTGGCTCTGCAGCGGCAGGCTCTGCCTCTCCCACCTCTGGCTGAAAAGATGGGAACGGCGGGAGCAATCCCTCCTCTTGGAGATGCTCTGGAGAAGCCACCCACCACCTCGCTCCCGAGAGCCGGGAAACCTGAGCGGGGAGAAAAGCAGCCCCCACTGCCGGGCTCCCTGCCCTGAGGCCAGGGCAGCCCACCGGGTCCTTCCAGCCTTTCCAGCTGGCGTTCCTTTCTTCCCAGGGCACGATCCTACGGTTTAGGCTCAACTGTAATGTTGCTTTTGCTTTGATGGTTAAATGAAAGTCTGGATTCCTCTGAAGTCATACGATTTAGGAGCCCAGTCCTCAGGTTCAGGCTTACTTCTGGTCTCTTAATCCCCTCCCCCCAGCTACAAGTGAACAGGGATTTCTCTTGCCTTCTTCACCAAAAACATCCCATTTTTCAGGTTTTCAGTAAAACTGGAAAGTGTCCATGTTAAATGCTGCTGAAAGAGAAACCTTTCATTTTTATCAGCAGCTCCCAAGGACGTACGTTTTCTCAGCAGCTCTATGGACAGGATATGTGAGTGAGAAAGACAGCGGTTTTAATCACCGGCCCTCAGCCAGGCCAGGTAGAAGGAAGATATTTTTCCTGTGGCTTACAGGAAGGCCTTATTTCCAACAGAAATTGGTCATGGTGGCTGCTTAACTAGAGGCAACACAATGGGATCCATCATTAAGGGACTGGGTCCTCCAGCTTTCTCAAACATCAGACCTTTAGGGTGTGACAAAATGAACAACCCCAAAAGGAACCAGACAGAATCACAGTCCCCTTAAAAACTAACAAACAGAAACAAACAAATGGGTGAGGTTTTGCCTGTCATCCACACGCAGCCCTAGGAAGGAGTCTCCCAAGGTCCAGATGCAGGTCTACAACCCTCAAAATGAACACGACTAGAATTTCATGTTGAAGCCATCTCTCCAAACACGCTGCAAATCCCTTTGCAAAGAGAAACACTTCATAATCCTCCTATTCGTGACTGTCCCTCCAAATTTAAACATACATTTAAAAAATAAATAGGGCATGGGTGATGTGCAGGAACAGCTTGCTGCTGCTTTTTTTAAAAAAAAAAACAAAAAAACCCCAACAATAAAAGAGCCTTAAAGAGGCCCCCTCGAACAAGTTCTGTTCATTTATTTTTCTTAGAAACTTCCAGTCTCCTTAACTCCTTTTAGCCACGTAAGAGGTGAATGATTAAGTTGGAAGTAGTATCTCTGCAAAGAACATCTCTGCTGGCTGCCGGCCAAGCGGAGAGGAAAAGTGAAATGAAATAAACACGCCGGGGCTATTGTGTCCCCGACCAGCGCCTGCGGCGAGGTGCTGGGAAGCCTGGTGAAGTTCAAAGGAGGTCCCTGGGTGGGGACCGTTAATGAGGCAGGGTACATTTTGGAAGAATGTTTTTCTGGCCAGAAATAAGAGCGTATGAATAACTTAACGTGACGCGAAGTCAGCCCTCGTATAAACTGGTGCCACCCGGAGCTGCAGCTGCCAACCTCCTTTCCTCGGCCACCCCTCCGGGACATGAAAGCAAAACCTCGGCCAGTGAAGGGCAGGAAAGAAGTTAAGCTTCAGAGTGCTCTAGTTCGCAGCAGGGCCTAGTGCCCACCACTACTTCTACCGTCTCTGTACGGCTGCAGCGCCGGGGGCGTGCGGGCAGGGAGAGGGACCCCGCGGCGCTGGGCAGCGGCAGGGCGAGGGGCAGGCGTGCTCTCTCCCGCCTGGGACGTGCACCGATTACAAGCCCCCGCGCGAGATGTGTACCCGTTACTCCTGGCTCTGCCACCGGCTGATGGTCTGTCAGTCGGTAATAGCCTGGGCGTCCATTTTCCGGCTGACACGGGAGCTTTGGGCAGACGTTGCCGGGTGAGTTTGGGAAAAACTGAGGTCTTCTGCATCAAGAGATGAGCATCCTCGGGGCCTGACTCCCAGCTCCAGCGGTTGTGGTTGCCACTCTCCGAGCCCCCAAGGCTGGCACGCAGCTCGAGCACAGCACCAAGACACTGCTGCGTCGGCACCAAGGAAGCTCAGGGACACATCCAGCTGTTGGCGCAGGAAGACACAAGCTCCTGGGCTGCAGCTGCCTGGGGGGACTGTCGAGAGCCCCGGGCTGACCCACTGACACCAGATCGCTCAGCGAAGGGGCTGGGCCAAGGGGCCAGTGGTTGGCCAGACTGCCAGCCTTGACACGGGCACAGAGGGAGATCGAAGGTGACGGCTCACTGGGCTTATCCTTACAACACACCTGGGCAAGTGAGCATCTAGAAGGGTGGCAAACACTGTTACAGCTGCATCTGATTCAGCAGAAATTACATGACGTCCTGAAAAATGAGGTGATTTAAAAGACCTAAATAGTTTAATCCACCTTTATTTCCAGACTTCAGACTATGGAATTAACTTGTCTTTAAGAGAAACACGAGATGTCACATACTTACTGATTTATTACTCCAAATGAATGACAAGCAACGCTTCGATATCTTGGTCAGGACAGAGACATGAGTAAGTCAGCGGACAGAGCAGTGAGATTCACACAGGCAGTGACACAGGATGGACATACTGAAGCTGCTCCAAAAATGTGTCTTACTTGCTAATTTAATTTGAAAAAGTGACTTGTGAGCTACTGCAAATTGTCCCTGGACCTGACTGAGCCAAGGAAAAGCTTGAAATGACCACCACAGGCCCACGTGTCTCACGTACCAGTTGACTGTTGCTTTGGAATGACCCTGTTGCATTACTTCAAAAAAAAAAAAAAAAAAAGGGGGGGTGGGGGGTGGGGAAAAGGCCACAAGTAACATTTACGTCACAAGTCACATCTGCTCCTGTAATTACTTTCCTGTCGGCTGTTTTCGGCGGCGAAGGAAACCCGACAGAATTGGTATCCAACAATGGATTAAAATTCACCTCCTTGGAATCTCCAATTTTTCTGAAGGGGGAAAAAAACGTGGCGCACAGCTGATCCTCAGCGTGTTGCCATGAGGACGAGAGAAAAATCAAATCCTTGGCTTTGAGAGCGTGTTTACAGATCACTCACCAGGAAAGGAAAGCTTAGAAAATCTCCCCGGTGAACTTCCTACGTGCGTACGTAGCCCGACACGGCACAACAATGCCAAAGTCACCTGCCAGGCTGAGCTGCTGCAGGAGAGGAAAACTCATGCGAACCTAACGGTGCTGGCTCATTGAGGCTTAATCTTCAAGCCACACGTAATCAAAAGACAAACAGTCCGGCAGCAATAGCAGCGATACCACATGTGTGCGGAACAATAGTATGGCAGCCAGGACAAGCTGTTTAAGTGCGGGTCGCTTAGAAAAGCGCAGAAAACTTGGCAGACTACAGAAAAACAGAGAATCAAAATTTAGTGTAGCGCAAGTAATTTCCAAAGAAAACATGCAATGTGCACAAATTATCTGCTAGATGAGAAAGGGTGGGTTTTCTGCAAGAGTAAAAATGGGGGATGACGCAAAGATCCTTCGTACCATACGCCTGAGCTTGGATCAGCTAATAGATAACTTCCTTTGCCTTCTCCAGAGCAAAAGGAACAAGAGGCAGCATCTGTTAGCTGCCTCACCAGAGCCAGGATTTTCCTTGTTTGGATTTGGGACCGTGACAGGTAAACCCTGAAGCATTTCAGCACTAAGGCACAGAAAATCCTTATTCCATTACTGCTGCCGCGTATCCTGGTGGTGGTATCGTTCTTTCCAGCTCGGATGCTCTCCTGGTGCTGCAGCAGCGCGTTTGGACACCAGATGTTCTGCAGAGACGTCCTGAGCATCGCTGCCGCCGCAGCAGTGATGTACCACTGCACGCAGGAAAAAGGTTTCTTTTCCTTCCCTGCACAGTGGGCATCACTGAAGTTTTATATTTTTAATTTTTTTTGACTGCATTTTGTCCTGATGGTGGTGGGCACCCACAGCCCTTGATGGCTCAGCCTGCCAGGAGGAAGCTTTGGCTGCATCCCTGCCTCAGCTGTTGGAAGAGAGCGGTGGTGACTTTCCCAAGCAGATGGAAAAATGAACGACCAGGAGCACTGGATCCAGACTTTCAGTGTGACTTTTAGCACCAAGTCTGTGGGGACTGATTTCTGTGTTACGCCTGTCAAGCCCAGAGCACCAGTCCCGTTTCATTCATCTTCATTTTCTTAAAGCAAATCTAAAAATTATTCCAAAATTATTGTTTTAACAGACATAGGATAAATCGGATGTCATAAGGGGCTAACACTGCTGTTCCCCGAGCCAAACACATTCCCGTATTTCCTGGCCAAGGATGGTGACCATTGGGACAAGCATTACGTTTCAGCTTTGCTTGAGCCTGAAGTCAGCAGCCGGCGAGAGGGTCTCCATCTGGAGTCATTTTATAGCACTAGAACGGTTCTCCTCCAGCGGCAGCCACCGCCTGCTAATATAAAAATACTTGGGAGAAAAAGCAATACATTTTATTAGGTCGGTAAGAGGAAAAAAAAGCTCTATTCAAGACTTCCATTAACTTTTATGAATATCTCCAAAGAGATTTATTTTTGTAACAACACTGAAGCAGAGGAATAAAACCCAAGTTTCTTGACACTCACAATTTCTCACCAGAGGCAAGCCCAGAGTGTCTATGGCCAAGCCCAGCTCACCTTGCTCACATGAAGAGCACCTCTGGAAGCCAGAGCGTGGCTGCAAGAGGAAGGGTGGCCCTGTGGCTAGCACTCAGGGGACCTGCGTTCCTATTTTGGTGCTGCCGCAGGCTCCCTGCATGACCCTCTCCGCTTCCCTGGTCTGTCCTGGGATGTTCTGATCTGCTCCTGGAGTCCCACCAAGTGCCGAAGTAACCTGTCCCACTTCAGATCCTAGCCTGGCATAATCAGAGGTCACCTTTAGCCTGAAAGCTTAGTATTTCTACCCAATTCATACAATGCACCCTCTCTTGACTTCGGTAAGTCTCAGCAGTCACACTGCCCATGCAAACGTCAGCCCTTTCCCTAACCCGCCGCATTGCTGGCCTTTGCCATCTCCTGCGGCGAGGAGCTCCTCAGCCTGGACACGTCGTATAAAAATACTTCCTCTGATCTGTTTTGAATTTGCCACCTTCTAATTTCATTGAATACCCCTTTGTTCCAGTGTTATACGACACGGTCCCGCCAATCTATTTTCTCTAGACTATTTATTATTTTCCTTCCCCTCTTAAAACTTAAAGCAATGTTACAGAAGGAAAAAGAGGAAAAAAAAAAAAAGCAAAGTAAAAGCTCCCTAGGAAACTGTTCTAATAAAAAAATGATTATACTTTATGGTGTAGCCTTGCTGCTCTTTACAGCTGTTGCAAACAAAACCGGTGCAGCTTTGAGCTGTCAGGACTGAGGCACCACACACGAGATGCACAGGCGTGCCCAGGCAGCCCAGATGCTCTGGCACGGGGAGGGCAGGCACCGGGGAGCAGAGAGTCGGCGGCAGTGGCGGAGGCTGCGCCCACAGGCACCAGCAGCATCCCCAGCACTGCCAGCACCAGAGCTGGGAATTTATTTGTTCGGATTTGAGGCTCCGACAGGCAAACCCTGAGGCATTTCGGCATTGCAGCTCCCGCCCGGCTGCTGCTGCTGCCAGAGAGGGGAAGGTCCCTCCGCCGCCCAAGCACGTCCAGATGCTCGTGAGCCGCGCTCTCACCAACTCAATAGGAAACACGACAAAAATATCACTCTGATGAGTAAAAGCCCCTCAGCTGGGAGTGCTTTCCTAATGAGATTTCCAACACTAGCTGGGAAGCAGCCGGCTGGCCAGGGTGTTTGCAAGGCTGCTGCGCCTGGCGGCTCCCGCCCTGTGCAGCTCTGGGGGAACGTGCTTTATGCTGCAACCACTGCAAGATGTGAAGCAGAAGGGCCCCCAGCCCCCTCCCCAGATGTAGCTCCATCCAGCATTGTTTACGTTTTCAGCTGCATTTTTAAAGCATGGCTGATTTCTCTGTTGATACGCTGCCCAGTGACTGTGCAGCTCCTACTGGGAAGGTCTGGGGAGCCCATAAAAGCTGGGTGAGATGGCGCAGCACACACAGGAGCGCAGGGACCAGGCTCAATATTGGTGCAAGCAAGGTGATCCCACTGGTCCCTGCTGGGCTTTTATAGTCCAGGCGGACGAGTGAACTGTATTTGCTCAGCCTCAGCAGCAGATACTTGTCCCTGGTCACCCGGCCCACCATCCACCTCGTGGCCAACAACGTGGCCGTGAAATACCAAAACGCCTTAAGTAACGGCTACACCTTTCAGCAGTAAGCCAAGCGACAGCACTGACGTTTTTTAAACAGTCTGAGGTAAACAGGGCTGCTCGCTTCTTCTTTCAGGCTGGCTGCACACTCAGACTTATGGCAACACACTGATCTGTACTGGGATCACCACGTTCTTCCCCGCCACAAAAGCCTGGTTGTCTTTTGTCTTCTGCCTTCTTTCAAACAACTGGAACAATAAAAGCTCAAATTCTGCAATGCAGCTTCTGCAGCCATTTCACAAGGGACCCCTTCCAGCAATTCAAGCAGCTGCATCCTCCCATGATCCAGAGGCTCTCAAATGTCTGAGCAAGAGGACAACCTTGTACCACAGGGGCTGGGTATTCCCCGAGGAACAGCCCAGGCCTTCACAGTTCCGGAGTTGACCTCGGAGCACCAACCACCACCAGCTCTTGGCACCAGGTCTACAGCCACAGACTACCGGGGCAACGCAACCATCACAGCCCTTCTGCCTGCTTTACCCAGCAAGTCAGCAAGTGACTCCTGGGGAGGGAGGCTGGGGCGCAGCGGGTAGAAGCAGCAGCTCCTCGCCGATCCCTGGCTGGAGCAGAAGGAGCAGGGCTCTAGCCCTTCAGGGCTCAACCCAGACACTTCAGGTCACCCTTCCCTCCCTGGAACAAGAGGGGTCCGAGCCTTGGCCCCTCGCCCCGGTTGACATTTACACTTCCCAAAGGTCCTAAGCAGCTTTGAACGGCTCAGAGCAAAACATGCAGTGAGCAAGCACAGTGCAACCAGCCTGTTCAGGTACTTGTAAGCTAGGAGAAAAAAAAAAAAACCAAACACAATTGTCTCAGGACATTGTCTCTTAAACTGGAGACAAAACTCCCTTTGCTGGAATGGCAGGCACATGTCTTTTCTGGGGAAAGAGGATCTGCCTCCTCGCTCCGCTCCCAGCAACCGAGGTCCCAGAGGGCAGGACGTGCCGTGCATGAGAACAGCACACGTTCCGCTCAGCACAGCACGCTGGGACTGTCCCCCACTGCAGCGAGGAAAACAACGCAAGGCAGCTCCACTTTAAACTGAGGAAGATTCATATTTAAGGCAGGACAATTTTTGCAACTGCTTGTTACATGTCTGCACGTCTCCTAGCGCAAAGGAGAAGCTCCACGTACCATCAGCAAATTGTCCAACTCCAGAGTCCAGGTACAATGAATCTCTCTCCCCCTCCAACCCCCCCAGTTAGGTGAAAGTTTACTTGGGGATGGAGATGGAGGCTACCGTCTTACCCCCAGGCCAGGGCAGGCAGGGCAGGCAAGCAGGCAGCAGGCTCAGCCCGCAGCAGGGCTCCCCGCACCGTCTGCTGTATCCGACTGCCCTCTACCCGGCGGTGCCGGACGTACAGCGGGCGGCTCGCTCAGCAACCTGGCCCAAGCCCAGCCCTCGCAAAGCAATGCCGTCAATTATAAAAAAGTAAGAAGAAATGCATCCAGCCCTTAGGACATACCCTCTTTAGTTTCTCAAGACTCATGCCACAATGCCCCGAGTAAGGAAAATGTGCCATTGCAAATGTTTATAACATCTGATTTAATGTTACGCAGCTTCTCCCAGCCATAAACCAGAACAAATACTCCCAAGATTTATTACATCCTTCCCTCCAGGGCCTGAAGCAATTGTACGTGATTAATTCAGCAGTTAAACAGCACCAAGCAGAAGCATGATAACTTTGCATCCAGGATTCCTAAGACGCATACTGTTTTCCACAAGGATTTAGGTCTAAAACTAGAAAGATGAGTCTCTAAATACACTCTTACCCATTTGCACGGGATAACAACACGTACTGGATGTTTTCTCCTTGCAGAGAGATGCTAAGTTTCTTCTTGCTCTCTGACACGAAGAATTCCTCATCACTTTCTGTAGCAGTAAATACCTGTTCCTCAGCTTACATTCTGGATAGGACAAGTATTCTCAAACTTGCCTTACCGCAGTGTCCTTTTAAGTGATAGAAATACTTCTTCAGTACCGTTGTTAACAGGAGCGAGACCTGGTGCATTTCTCCTGTAAATGTCTCTTTGGTAAGCTCAACATCTCCTGCAAGCAGAGCGAAGAAACTTCCCTTTGCCCCAACCCCATGCACAAATACCCAGATTTGCCTCAATTGTGCTTCCTTGCAAATCTATGGAAGAGTTCTGAAAGTTCATCGTTTCCTTTCTCTTTGTGAATTCCTTACAGCAAAGTCTCCATGAGAAGAGTTCTGAAAGTTCATCGTTTCCTTTCTCTTTGTGAATTCCTTACAGCAAAGTCTCCACGAGAAGAGACTCAATTGTGTTGGTAGCACACTGCTGTCACAGATAGGTACAGTGACAGGCAGTTCCCCTCCAGGAAGGCACTGGAAAAAGAAGAGACCAAGAGTTTCTTATACATTTCCTCAGGACCTCTCAGAGCAAGTCTACCCACATGACAAGAGCTCTTCAAATGCTAGCTAGAAAACATGAACGGGAGCTGGAAGAAAGCAGGTGGCCTTTCCGTTTCACAGCTTCTTCCAGGGTCCCATTCTGCCCCCCACCGAGACCTGTCCACCCAAGAAAGGGTGTAAGCTGAGGAAGAAAGCAAACTTGCCCTTTGCATGCAGTTAATGAATTTATGGAACAGGACCAGAAACGAGCACTTGCGGACAGCGTATCGGCTTTGAAGTGCTACAGCGATCGAAAACAGCGAGCCTACTTTATATCATCAGTGCAGTGAGCAGGAGGTACTGAACAGGGTGTACTTCAGTTAACTATAATGCACAGAATTTATTGCAAATTAAACTGTTTACTGTACAAGGCAATTTGCAAGTAGTCTCATGCTCACAAGGTTTTCTACTGTTGATTTTTCAAGTATTAAAAAACCATCAAAACAATATTAATTGAATGCTCCCTATGCCCTTCCATATCCTCAAAGATATTTACACATCTTCAAGTAATCGAGAAAAATGACCTAGATTGTTTGCATCTGATGGGTCATTACTGTTCTACAATACCCACTGGAAAACGCATCTTAACAGTGGTTTGACAATAATGTATTTGAAGCTACACAAAAAATCGTGCAGTGTATAGACTAGTGCTTCAATTGATTTGAAATATGGTCTAGCATTTGTCTTGGCTGCATTAACAAGGTCTGTTTTACCAATACATTTGTATTTATGATGACTAAGGGCAGATTATAGTTGTTAAAATTTGTCCTCCTGACACGAAAACACTACTTTGTCATTAATACATTTTGTAGCATAAACCATGATGTCAGGTCAATGTAAAGGGTAAAAACTTTCCTAAAGTATGCACACATCATTTTTTTTAAAGCTATTGAGCCTAATGGAATAACAAAGGTCATAATAACAAACCATTACAGCTTTGGTCTTGGCAACTATGTCCACAGAAGAATCCTCCAAGAAACAATCATCATTTCTCCAATGTTATGGCATTAGGACGACAGGAATGGTTCACAAATGAGTCATGTGAGCCCAGAAACGCAGTAGCTATGTGAAAGCTGAGCAATCAATTATTCATTTGTTTACCGAGAGCCTTCTCAGCTGACATTAACCAGAACTTCTTAAAAAGAAGAACTTTACAGCTGTCCTTGACTGTCCCATGAGGCTGTGCTCAGAGGCTGAAAAGATTGCTTAATTTCTCTGTAAGTAATCTGGTATTTTTATTGAAATACATAACAACATATGGACTAATTAACTGGGTTCAACCTGAGACCCAGCAGGTGTCAAATATCAAAGATCCAGGGCCAGGGTGATGATCAGATGGGAGACCGGGGCAGGGGAAAATGATGTTCAAGCAACCAAAAATCTAGCTCTGGTTCAAAATGCAGTACATGAAATCCCAAGTAAGCTTTCCTGTACATGGTGTACTGAGGTTACATATACACATTTTGGTTGCATTAATACGTGTAATTAATCTGCTCTGATTAAATTACATTTTTCTCATTTTGCAGTGATTGCTTACCCTAGACCCTAACAAAGTTGTTACACCGAAATCTTTTTCAACCACAAATGCGTAAGATTTAAAGAGGTTTAAATATCACACCTTTAGCTCTCTTTAATCTACTTTCTTTTTGCCTTTTTTGGTTCGAAAGACCCACCCAAACCAGGGAAAACTGCCATACAAAAGGAACTGAGAAAATCTCACATAAACACAGTGCAATCAAGTGCAAAGCAAGCACATAAAAAGAGCTGATCTGAGTGGAGCTAAAAGATTATTTTTTTTTTTAAACAGTTTTCTTTACATGCTAAAGCTGATGAGGAACACTAAAGCTTAGGATAAATGCAGACAGCAGAAAAATGTTTATACATGGGACTCCACTGAATTACATCTAACCTCCATTAATATTTCTAGATGAAACGAAACTGAGAAAAACCTGAAATAGGAGAATCTTTCATGCTGACATTCCCATTGTGTTCACGCTAGATTCTCAAGATGCCATCTGTGATACCAAAAAGAAGTGATTATGGAGTTGGAGGTTTTGGTTTTTCAAAATTGCTAGCAAATCAAAAACCCTACCTTAACCTTTTGGTATTTACCCTGATCAATCAGCCTCAGTTTAATTTTTCAGACTGAATGCAAAAAACGTGCATACTTTAGGAAACATTTCACCCTTTACATTGACCTGCACCTACTTCTAGAAATAAGAGCAGTAAAAACGACACTGTTTTAACAGCACACCTGATGGCTGGAATACATGATCTTAAAGGTCTATTCCAACCTAAATGATTCCATGATTCTTTAAAAAGGCTGTTATATTTCTAGGGTTTGTAGTAAGAATTCAAATTCTGGCAAGAAGAGAGTCCAACAGGATTTGAGAGGTGGCGTGGCACTGCTGAGAAATCTGTTCACTGAGAAAAGAAGAATCTTGCTTTTCGTATGCTTTTTTAGCACTTCTAAAGAGACACTACCTACCCATCATGGTTCTTGAACCCACTGTCACTCCTCCATCGTTTATAAAAACAACTGAATAAACCAGCAAACCCTAGCACTTACTCAAGAGCAGCTGGGATTGCTAGAGTGCCTCGCTAGCCAGGGAAAGGCTTGGAGGGAACCCAGGAGTCCTACTTTTACTTCTCCCCCCGATTACACCTAACAATACTGACACTTCAGATAGTTTATTACTAAGCACAGCTCCATCTTCCTACTTTATGAGGAAAGCAAGTACCAATCCACCCATGTCAGAGATAAAATACAGGAGGCTCAGAAAGGCTGCACAGGGTCACTTTAGGCAGAGCTAGGAACAGAATCCCTGTCTAAACAAAAGGATCATCCATTTCACTCCACTACTCTCCTCTAAATGATTATGCCAGTCCTGTGAGCTATAGGCTGCCTATAGGTAAAATGCCACCTGTCTACTTTCACTAACAGATAAATGAAGAGATAACCATTAACAAAACAAAAAGCGAATGAGAATATTGGCTTTTCTGCATTAGCCACTGCAAAGAGGAAATTCAGGAGAACAGGGAAATCATGCAGCTACAGCCAGAAAACAGACGGATAAAATGTGCATCACCACCCTTCCAATACACTTCTCTCTCTTACCATGGGCTGCTTCTCAAAATACTTAACCATCTCGTACAAAAGAAATCTAGTCAATGTTGCTTTTGACAGACGTACCTCTAAAAGCAAACACCTCTTCTTTCAAGTGTGTGATTGTCACCTGAAGCCAGTGGTGTCTTTGGGTTTTTTTTTGTGGCTGCATGCATGCGTTTAGGGATGGAGGTGTACAAAACACATACAACATAAAGACCAGGAGCTGATCAAAATGAAGACCCATAACATGAAGTCATGTATATCTAGACTCCTTTAATAAAAGATAAAATCTGATTTAAACAAACTTTTTACCATTTCCGTTGGTTTGAGCTCTTATACATGAAATGCACTGTAAATGTACAAACTCACTGGAAACACTGTTTATTTGCACAAAGTCCGAGCTGCTTATTCAGATCAAAGAACGAAGCAGTCATGAGTAGAAAGTGAGGCTGAACCTTCCCAAGGTCACCTATCCTCAAAAAGAGTCTCACCTTTTGAATACCTGAGTTACAGTCTAATCTGCAGCAGACAGTACACCATTTTATGCAGTTAGTTGGAAAATTGATCCCATGTATTAATTAATTTTCAATGGTAATAATGACTGGACAATATTATTTCTATACAATTTTACTAAGTTAATGGAAACAAATAATGCTACACTAATGCAACCACACTAGCATGAAGGTGAAGTCGCTGCCTCCACTTTCTTTGCCCAGAACCACTAGCTGGGAGTAATGCAAATGAAATCCCCATCTTCTGATTTCTTTCACCTCCCCATACCCATTTTTGTCACAGATAATTAAACCTTCCCTGGTACTCTGACTGCTCTTTTCCAGCAGCCCAGTTTGAGAAAGAGCTGACTATACACGGCACACCAGCGACAGAGCAGCAGACAGCTGCTGCCCCAACATACTCTCCATTTGGAAACCTGTACTGACACCCCCCCCGCCCCCCATCATGCTGCGTGCCGGTTCCTGACTCTGGGAGATCCTAAATCCATGGCTTCAGCACGAAGCCTAAGTTTGCATTTCCTTCTCAGAACAGTTTCCAGCCTTTGTTTTGATAAAAGCTGATCCTCTAATCACTGTAGCAGAATCACTAGATTTCAAACGCTGACACAACGCTGCTTGTTTAAATATCCTGCTGCTAAAACATGCTGCCTCTTCCGTCTTTTCTCCTGCACACAGTCTTGCTCCCAGACAGAGCCACCTTCGTTGCTTTAGGGTTTTACAAACAGGCAGCAATGGGCAGGCTGCGGGAGAGTGCATCTCTTCTCCAGCTCCAGCTCGCCAGATCCTGCTGAGGATATGCTCAGCAGAGTCCCACGCTGTGGCACTTGCTCTCCATTGTGTTAGCACTTGCCAGAGTATCCGTGCCTTTGGGAAAAGCAGGTGAAAACAAGGTCTTGTTGAAGTCAGTGGGAGCCTGAGCAGGGATTATCCATCACCATAGGGAGAGCAGACAGGTGGCAAGGAAAGTAAATTAATAAAGACTATCGCAATACAGATAACGATACTCATGACTAAGTGACTTGCCACAGCCATTTTACAGCATTCCTTCTGCTTGAGAACAATTTTTCAGGCCATTGTTCAAGCTATAATTGCACAGAAAAGAAAGCAAAGCCATCTCATCCCTCTCATCTAACCTGTGTTCAAGTTACACTGGTCTGCTAGAAAAAGCACAGTAAACAAGAACTGCCTTCCTTGTCATACTCCTTCTGCTTCATTACTCAGCCAACCAGATAAAACATATGGTCTAAAATATAATTCATATTCATGTCAGGACTGTTGTTCTATCAGAAGAAGTAAGCTCATGCTGTAAAGAAAACCTGAAGATCGAACATCCATATATCACCCGGTGACAAGAGAGGAAAGAATAAATACAGTTTGGCAAGTCCTAAGATCTGTATACAGATAATATCTTTCCAGAGGTCTATGCGACACAAAACACAAACCAGGAGGGACTCTGGTAGTTATTTCAGAAATATGGGTTTGGAAAAAAATATTTTCAGATAGCTGAAAGAGAAAATGTATTCCCTTGCTCAGTTTGTTAGTGGGAGCCTGGATTCCTCCCACCCAACACCATGTACGAGATTGTCTTTGCTTTCTTCATAGTTAGGGGAAAGACACAGGGATCTCTTCAGTGTGGTTTGGCCCTGCTAACTCCAGACTCCTCTGCAGCTAGATGGGAAGTTTTCTGGAAGGCATCTCGACACTGAAATGCATCTCCAAGCAGCTGATACTTTACGAAAGACCCTCACTGGAAGTGAAAATAGTTTGTTAAGATGATTCAGAGAAGGATTGTTTAAGTTGTGCCTCAAGTACCAGTAAAAGTTAAACTCACCATCAGAAAAGCAGAAACACTATTTCTAAAGCACAGGTTTTAGCCGGCACTCTTCTTCACCCAACAACAAAAGAGGGCAAAGTACATTGCAGTATAATGTGTTTGCAGTGCTTTTGCAAGCTATCCACTTGCTTTGCAGTGTGGATATGCAAAGCTCGGCGTTCTCTCCCAGCTCATCATTAGAAACCCCTCACTTGGTACCCTAAGAGCTGGGTGCTTTCTGGATTTGCAAGGAGCAGAGAAGTATACCTGGGAGAATTTGTGAGGCTACAGGTTGCCTAGTGTGGGTGGCCTCTTTCACCAGTTTTATTATACATTTTTCCTAGGGCTCAACCAGCAAATGGAAATGTTCCAAAATAAGGAAAGCACATAAAATCTTTAACTGTTAAAGACCTGATCCTCTTTCTATTGAGAACAACGGCAAAACTACCACTGACACACAGGGCAGGCGATTCAATGGTAAAACCAGTGGTGTCTTTGTGGATACGCCACAAGCAGCACACGGGAGAGGGAGATCTCTCGCAAGATCCCAGCCGAAAGAGTTGCGTTTCCAGTAATACCAAAACACCCAAATATTAAGGGGATCAAAGCCTCCTGAAACATTCAGCCAAGGGTGATCGAGCTCCAGTAACAGCAACAGAGCCCTGACAGGTGAGCAACAGCGGCTCTCTTCACATGTGGTTTTAAAGTGTATTTATTCTTTAATCAGTGATTTAAGATCTTAACTTTTTTATTTATTTAAAAAGCAGCAGCACTGTCAAACAGCTGACAATAAGAGTAAAATGCAGCTTTACTTCTCGAGCATCTGGAAAAGGACAGCGTTAGGAGAATAGTTTGCTGACAACTGTAGAGCTAGCACAGATTTAGGACCCAGTGTTGCCAAATGCAAAGCCTCTCCAGGCAAGAGTGAAGGATCCTCAGCTGGATCTGTCCTCTGGGATGCAGCAAAGAACATCAGTCCCTCAAATTAATGATTCCCTTTCCTGGAAACCTACACTTTGTTATATTTATGGGAGCTTCAAGTTCATGCACAGTCCTAAGACAGGCTAGAGAGCTCATGCTGAATTCTTTTATCTGGGGGAAGTTTATGAGTTTTGTAAGATGGTCAAAAATGGGCAGAGTTTAGTTTATTTGCACTGAAGTCCCTTATGGACACATACAGACAGTTCTCATTTATCCACACAGACATCCTAGTGAGCAGGTACACGGCAGCAGACCGCATCAGGACTTCTTGTATGTAGACTTCAACTGGAACAGGTCTAGCAGTGTAAGTGCTACGTTTCCAGTGCTGCATTTTTGTATATAAATAACATGGTAAAAAAACCAGGGACGGTCCTGTGTGGAAAGTTTATCAGGCTAAACAGCTCACACAAAAAAACAGAGCTCTGCAGCAGCAGCAGCACGAATCACTGCAGTACTGTTCAATAAAAACACCCTGAAGAAAGGCAAAGATCATCTGTAGCACACTGAGATCTCAAGTCAAATCCTACTCACCTTATTCAGGTGAAATGATTCTTCAGTTTCAGGTCTCACTCTGGGAGATGCTGGATGTATGGCTTCTTAGGGCTGACATACCCTTAACTGTAACAGTTCAAAGAAGATAACTAAAACCGCCAGTGACTGAGGCTGGCTGTATTCAAATAAAGAGCTACTGAAATGTGGAACATGTCAGGAACCACAGAAAGAAAATAAATAAGGAATGAGTCACTCTAAAAGCAGTTTCCAGTGGAAACTGAGGGTGAAAACGTACCATACTGCGCTGTGAGTTTTGACAAGTATAAATGAAAACTGAAGTGAAACCATGCAGGTTTGTTGTGCTCTCCAGATATGTGAGGCTAATTCAGCTTTTCATTTCATCTGTGTCCACAGATTACATAGGCCCTAGGTTGGTTTTTCCGGTTTGTTTTGTTTTTCCCAGAAGGTGTAAGGAGAGTTCAATAACAATCTAAATCACTTCTAGTCTGTCTATTCTTTGCACAGAGCTTTCTATCCAAAGTTACTTATTCCAGCACAGGCAGGAATTAGCATTTGTTTTTACTGACTCAAAATGCCAGATCTATAACGTAAGTGGCTGAACCCATGGGCTACAATGTTTTAAACACCTTTCCAGGCCCTGCCACCAGTGACATACCTATGCATACTTTTTACTTACATACCCCAAAGACCACTGCTACCCGGGAGAGTGCATCAGCACAGGCTAACATGCTTTCATAAGCAGGGAAGAGGGAGATCATAACATGTCTATGCTGCCAGCACCCTTGGAACAGGACATCACTACCTTAAGTGCTGCACTTACACGTCTACAAAGACTTTGCAGACTAAAGCAGCAATGCAAATAAAAACAGAACAAGGGGGTGGAAAGGACTGTGATAAATCATCCAATTTAATCCCTGTCCTAAGACAGGATCAGCTACTACGGTATTTCTGGGCATGGTTTGTCCAGCTTGTCCTTAAAAATCTCCAATAGCAAAGCCTTTTCCGATGACTGCACAACCCCGTCCAGCTTCTCCCCCTCTTTGCCACTCAAGAAAGGTTTTCCCACTGCCTAAAGTGGATGAGCTCTGCTGGTCAGCTGCCCACAAACTGAGGGCTGCTGTACATACGGGGGTCCTTAAATCCTGTCTGGTGAAGGGGGCAGACTGTTTGGGCCGCAGTAAAGTTAGGAAGACGGGAGGCCTCACAGAGAAGCCATTCCTGTTCCAGCAGGCAACATTAAATCCTGAATGAGCCTTTTGCCCTCCTCCTGGAAGGAACGAAATGTAGTTGTGCCTCCATTGCAGCTGTGGATCAACCCTGACTACCCATGATGGTAACACACCATTATCACCAGTCTTTGCTTGAGAAAGGCAGATAACTACAACCTGTACCTCATGGGAAGAGGAGCTAAAGGTGTCTCTATCCCACAAAGCCAGGCACAAGACAAAAATACCCCCTGTAGCACCAACCCAAGCTCCTCACAGCATAGCTGAGCACCAAGCAGAGATAGTCCTCAGCAGGATTCATGTTACCTCCATTCTGGACTCAACCTAGCAAAGCCCTGGGTGCCAGCCTTCACCCACTGCTGCCTTCGAGTTCCTTGGCCCGCACCACCACGGGGCTTCCAGTTCCAGACCCAGGTTGCGTGCAGTCTGCCTGCCGGCACGCCACAGGCTCCTGGATGCTGCCGGCTCACTGCGTGCGTCCTGCGCGGCACACACACGCTCCGGCCTGCCTGTCTCCGAGAAACGCCTGGCAGCCTTCCAGGAGCCACCACTTTCTGACTGTGGAAATGCTGGCAGGAGCTGACTGTCATTATCAGAGCACTTCACCTCTCCTGTTTCATTCTCCTCCTCTCCGAGAAAGAGAGGACGATTATCCATTCCCCTCGGGGTTTGTAAGAAGCCTGAAGCCTGCCAGGTGCTGAATTAACACACCCAAGGTGCTGCAAGCCCTTCCCGGGGCAGCCACCAGAGAATCCTAGAAGTGACTCCTAGCTCTAATTCAGAAGTGGTTTCCTGCTCTGCCAGTTGGCTGCAGAAACAACACTCAACAACATCTTCAACGAGCTTGTTACCACCAAGATAAAACCCAAGAGAGACTGGAGACTCCCAGTGCCCTCCGCCTCTCACCGGTGCCACCTCCCTTGCACACAGTGAGCGCGGCACTGCAGGGCAGCAATGCTGCCTGCAAAGCACGCTGGTGCCCGCGGCTGAGCAGCAGCATCCCTGTGCCGGTGCTTGGAGGAGGGATTTCCCCAGTGCTCTTCCAAAACGTAGTGAAAGTGCACCTGAGAGGGGTTTTTTTGTGACACATGAAGAGTGCTTTTTTCCATTTAAAAGAATGACGTTAAAAATACTGAACTTTTAGCCAAAAGGAAGGCATATGAGAAGGAAAACTGTTTTCAAGAAGCCATGTTCTTGAAAAAAGGAGCCCACTCTGCCTCCCTCGCCAGTATGGCACATGCCAGGAATGCCGTTATCACAGCACCTTCACTCAGGGTGTGCTGCCCCGTCATTCAACGTGTTAACCTTCACAGATAGCTTCTTGGTTATTTCAACTATTCACATGTCATTTCAGCAGTCATAAGTTATCACAGATAAATCCTACCCTGACTTTAAAAAAACCTCCCTGAAAAAACTGCTTTGTTGAATGAAGCATCATTTCTGCTATGTCACTTATGCCTGCCTTGAGAGCTGCTTCCAGAGATTTCCTTCCTAGGTGATTGTTCTCCCACTCGATTAGTCCCTGTTGCAGAATTTGCGAGGGCATTTTAGCAGAGAGGCAGCCTGCAAGATTTTGCCTAACGTATTATGACTTCTCAGAGACTGACAGCATGCACAGCGTTCTCAAGAAGCTGATCTGTATGAAACCTTCACGTGCTTATTGTCACCCTTGTGTTCCTGCCTGGCCCGGGCTTGTCCCACACAACAGATGTTGACATTGATGACAACAGTCTGCTGTTCAGCCATGCCACTGGCAGGGACTGGTTCCAGTCACAGATGCAACTGAAACAAAAATAACCACGCACAAAACTTCACTTAGGACAGGTCTGAAGGGAGAATCTCGGTCAGTTATTTCTTTCTTGGCACTGCTGATTGCCAAGACTTCAATTTCAATGCGGTGAAGATTCAAAGCAGAGAAGCAGAACTCCTGACACCAGTGGGATTAGACATAAATACATTCACTCTAACCCAGTAAGCCTGGGACATCCCATATCCCAAATTGATTTTGCATCTTTCTTTCTCAGTATATCATCTTCAAGAGGTAGGTATTTGGCATGCATCTACAGAAAAGCCAGGTGACGCATTAATCAAAAGCTTTGACGACAGCACAGGCACAATCAACATGCAGGACGGTCTATCGCACTGGAAAACCCCGCGTGTCCCAGCACAGCGCACCCAAGAGATCACTTGGAAAAGACAGCAAAAGATTTACTGAAGTTGCAGAACCAAGATAAGCAACATCATTCTCCAGAGAAGGCCAGAAGACAGCTTTCAGCAAAGAGTACCTCCCAGTCGTAGCAAAAGCTAAAGCAGATTACATGCTGCAGTTGGTCAGTAAGACACATGCAGGGCTGGTTTCCAGTTCCACTGGCTACCTCGGGCGATGCCACCCGGTGCCACCCAGCACGCAGAGGCTTATTTTATCAGGCTGCATAGATGCACACGCACCAGAGCTGCCACCCGCTCTGCGGCACAGGGGGAGGCTGCAGGGTTAGTTCCCCACCTCCCTGCATAGTTCCCTCACAAACGCTGCTGGTACAGACACCATATAAAGCGCATATACCTGCAATGCAGCCAGGTGCACCCCACCATGCACTGGAGGTTGCTATTTTCAGGACAGGGCTGCATTTATGACCATGCACTGGTCTCTCTAGGAACCTGCTGAGCATGCTGGGGTAAAGCATGGAAGCCCAGGAGCAATAGCGAGGGTCCTACATTCTCACAGAACTTGCCCTTACATAACAGAAACACATTATGCCCTGGGCTTTGGCAAACAGAAATCCCAAACTATTTACCATTCTAATGAATTATGATAGTTCTTCTTCTGCCTTTCCTCTCCCTGACCTCACTACACACTAAGGTGAGCAGAGAGTCCCAATGTCATCCCATTGCCCGCTTCCCATCCGGCTGCACTACACCCCAGGCAGCTACGTGAGCAACTGGACTAAGAGCCACTGTAGTTCTAGGGAAGATGTTCAACCTGCAGAAAAGGTGACCAACTACTCAAATACACTAAGGGATGCACCACCTGTATGACAGAAAGGGACTTAAAAGTGCGGCAGGGAGCACTGAGGTTGGACATTTAGAGAAAGCTTCCTTTAAGGTCCCTTACACCAGGTCATTTTCCAGTCACTAAAGATGAAGAAAGAAAGGAGAAAGAAAAATAAGCCAAGAAAAATAAGCCAAGTAAAATAAGCCAAGTAAAATAAGCCAAGTAAAATAAAGGGGGGGGGGGGAGGAAGACAAGTTTTAAAGGTTCAAAAGCTAATTATCACAACTTCAGCCAGGGCTGGGACACTACGCACCATCTTGCTTTCTCTCCCTGATGCCAGGAGCCTTTTGGTCCAGAGGATACACCAAAAGTGATGCCTCCATTTTTTGGTGGAAACCTGCCAGGGAAGAAAACAAAAAAACCATGCGTACATCTGTAATAGGTTGTAGTGGGCATGAAACAAGAATAGCAAGCCAGGGAACCTTCACATTTTGCAGGAATGGAGCTTCCATTCCCTTACACAAGTTAAATATGTTATTCAAAAGGATTTTCTCATGGGAAAAAGTAAGCAATCAGGAATGGAAATAAAGTGGTCAGAGCTGATTATCTTGCCAACTTGAGATGCCTTCAGACGTCTCTTTGGAGCACGGGAGCCTGACAAAACAAAGTATTTGAGTATAAATGCAAACCACGCCATTTTGAAACAAAGGTTGATTTCTTATGCATTCAATGATTAATATGCATGCATACATATATACAGATAGACACACACTCTATAAACAGCTGACTAAAGTAAGGGTTTAACAAGGAAGGAAATGCAATGTCCGTATTGCATTACCCCCTAAGGAAAGTGAGAAAGGACAGGAGGAACTCAATATTTTTTTTTTAAAACCACCTTTGTGTTGTATGATTTTTGTGGAGAACTTCAGGGTTTTGTAATTTTTGGAAGAATACGTAGACTAAACATTGACACTCCACAAATAAACCCTAAACAAAACTAAAAGCATCATCTGAAGTCTATTATAAATAATGCACAATCAAATTTTATTTTTTAAAAGGAATAAATGAGCTTGGTATAAGTGCAGCTGTAGTCAGACTCACCTGTTGGCATGCTTCCCCCTCTTTTAAATTTACGTATCTTGAAGTCTTCAAATCCAGCTCCAAATCCACTTTGACAGCTCCATCTAGATGAATAGATAAAATACACCGACCTCTCCTACTGGAATTAATGGAGGATATATTAAATAGCATCTGTGGGAGGCCCCTTCAGAACAGGCATGCCAGAGACACATACTTTATCCAAACCTATTCCATTTAAAAAGGGCAAAACATCCCAGGGGGACTGGGTAAGGCAGGAACTATCTGCAATGCTAACTGATACTTTAAATATAGTCTATTTTCTTCAAATGTAGCTGGCATCAAATGTATTTATGTATGTAGAAAGTTCAGTGGGGTAGGAACATCTATTTTTGGGTTGCAGAAAGGTCAGAGGAATGCAAGACAAGCATTGGTGTTCCAAGGCTCTTGTAAGGATGCTAAATTTGACAGTTTTTTTTAGGAAGACACATTTTTAGTAAAGAGATGCTGGTTGATGGCTCCATAATGATTACATGTATCAAGTAAAGGACTGCACTTGATCAGCAATACAGCTTTTCTACTGCTTGGCGCTGAGGAGTTGGGAATCTTGTTCATAACAAACGAACAAAAAAACCACCAGGGTTTTTTTTTTTGTTTGGGTTTTGGTGGTTTCTTTGCGGGGGACAGTTCTGGATTTTTTTTAAAGTTAAATGAAATCATATTTTAACATACCTGTGCAAATAAAGAAGTGGTAATTTTTCTCTTGCCCTCCTGAAAACGAATGAAAACCAAAAGCTTTAATGGCAGTGAATTACGTAGTCAAGCTAAGTAACTAGGGCTTTGCGTGGAAATGAGATACCATGGGAAGAGGGGTGCACCAGGCTGCCCCTTTTTAGTTTGGAGTACAGTTGGAGTTCAGCCTGCTGCCGCTCTGGAGGAAACCTGCCATACTGAAAGCGTCCAAAGAAGCTCCAGCTGAGACCTGCCTCACACACGCCCTGCCCGCAGCTCCTATGGCGTTTGGGTCTCAGAAGCTCTCAGCCAGGGCCATGGACACCAAGGCTCCAGAGTATTTCCAGCAGCACCAGAGTTGCAGGCACGCTTTGGAAGCACAGTGCTTCAGACACACTGCTGCCTCTAACCTCTCTGGGTGCAGGAGCTAACCTCTTCTTGTCACCCTGCAAGGAGAACATTAGCCATGCCATCCACGTTTGCAGTTCCTCTACAGCTGGTCAGTGCAACAGAACAAAAAGGGGAAAAGCACACTGATCTTTATTTACTCTAGCAGCTTTCCCTTGCCTGCTGCACTGTCTGCCTTCCCTTGGGTCCAGCTGCACATTCAAACTAAAGAAATGAGACAGACCTTGCTCTTGTTGGCAATCTTAAAATAAGTACACACACTGCTTAACCCTTCATGGATGCACAACGCTGACTCCAGCACTGCTGCCACTGCTTTCAAAGATAAACTCCACAAGGCCAAGCTGAGTCCAGGAGATATACCGAGCCAGGTTCTCAGCAGCACCGTGGAAGTCCTAGCAAGCTGCTTAAATTGTATCTGCTCTCAGCATCCTCCCACGGGCTGGCAAGTCACAGTGGCTTCCTGGAGCACGGCTGCTCTTTAGAGTAGGTCCTCCCAGAAGGCACAGCCAGCACTGCCACCCTACTTAGCAGATGAAGAGTCTTGCAAGCAGGGAGATCCCAGCTGACCGCTTACACAGGTGTTGTGGTCACACAACACAGCACAGTTTCCCAGTGAGAGAGCAGCTACACATAGGGTTGCAGCCAAGTGAGGTTCAGCACAGACTTTCTGCTCCATCAGACACAGTGCCCAAGAGCCTTCTCTTTGTTGAACTGGTTGTTGAAGGACTACAGTTGTGTGTCCTTGCATTTCAAGTAAACTCAGCCTTTTCCTGTAACCACTTCTAGGGCTGAGCAGATACTTTTCATGGTAGTCTGAAAGGATCAGATATTTTTCCACTTTTTACAACTATCTGGCTTCCTGGTGACCTTCCAGGATTAATTACATAGCAACCCTCACACCCCCAATTAGGATGTTTTGACTCACATTTCTGAACATGTGAACGTTGAGGTGGAAGAGTTATTTCTGCTAAGGGCCGCGAGCCTGGGATGCAGTAAACCATTATCAGACAGCTTTAGGTCCACTGAACAGAAATAAAGGAGACCTGAGGGAAACAAAACTTCACGTCACCTGTCTCTTGAGCTAATTGGAAAGAGGTTGATATTCTGCTCTACCTTACATAAACCCAAGGAATGGAGAGTTAATATTGATCACCAAACTGCACAACTGTAAACACAGTGGAAGACTGATATTTTGAGGAGCTCAGTCTTTACCTTTGAGAGGATCTAGGACATCTTGATTTCTCCCATGACCTTCTTGTAGTCCAACTATCACTGTGGCTTTTGATCTTTTACTAAAAATTTAAAGTTTTCAAAGCATAACAGGAAGTGCCCTGTGGCCCACGGTACATAAAGACAAGTGAAGCGGGTATTCTCCAAGTCTGAATTTAACGTCTATTGCTTTTTTTCTGCAGTTAGAGAAGACTGCACTCTCTGAGCCAGCTAGTTTCTTTCAGTCCTACACTTCTGAGTGAGATCTCGATAAAGTGGAGTGAAGAGATTTAGCAATCACCTTTTACTTATGCCAAGATGATATAGGTAGGTCTGTCAAAAATAACTGTCCGTGAGTCGGTGCATATAATCATGCCTGCTATGACTGAAGAATCATCATCCTTCATAATCTGTGGAAGACAAACCTCAATTCACAGTGAACGCAGCTGGTTTTTGGAGTTCAACAGCAAAGAGGCTATGAAGGTTAGCGTACCAATGAAGCACAGTAATTGTTTCACTGTGCTTATTATCTAGCCCCTGAAGAAAGGGAGAACAGTCAGCTGGTAAACAAGCAGCGATAAGCTGTCAGAGCAATTTTGTGCAATAGAGGAGATACAATTCTTCTCTGTAATACCGATCCTGGAGGAAAGCAAAATTTCAGTCAGCTAGGTGCCTAGTGCATAATGGTCCAAGAGCAAAGGGGAGATACTTTAGCTTTACAGGGGGTCAGAAAAATGAGAGGCTCCCACCCAAACGCTTCGCAATGACATACCACACCCTTCTCTGTTTCTATGGTCTGCACAGAAGACAGTCTCCACCAGCTGTTAGCTCAGGCTACAATTACTGGTGTTTTGATTTCCTGAAGTCGATGTGATGAGCTGTTGCCCATTGAGTGTGGCATTACTCGGTCAAGGCTACATGTGGCTGTGATGAGTACTGGAAGTTGATGCTACCCCACAACCACGGCTCATTCTCAAATCTGTCTGCACAGAAACACCTTGAGAACGTACAACCACTCACTTCCCTGCCTTGATTAACAGCCTCACCTCTTGCAGCTCCAGCCGTGACACGCACCCTCTACACACCTAAGCCTTGCTCACCTCCTTTCCCCTTCCAACCATTCCTGTTCCCTGGTTTGCCTGACCAAGCAAACTGCCGCTTGGCCATGCTGATACCATCCTTGCCTCCGCTGTAGATGGGCACCTCCTCAGCTCTCTTTGCTTCATGGCTTCATGCCAGCCTCAGCTGCGGCAGGCAGATGATAGCCACCTTCACCACAAATTCAGTCCAAGCTTCATTGCTAGGCTTGACTGGTTATAACAATCCCAAACGTGCATTTACCAGCTGAGGAGCCAAGAGGTATTAACCCCTGCTTCACCAGCACTGACCAGTACCGCATGCTCCCACACAACATGATGCAGTCACACAGCAGCATCCAGCACTCCCCCCCGCCACCGTGGGCGTCTTCTTCATACACTGCCCAGGAAGCAGCTCTGCTAGCAGACAGGCATGGCACTGTTTCAAGATACTTGAAAAGGAACACCAATAAATAAAAGTGAAGAAAATCAGAAGTACATCTATAGGTGAAAACCCTTGTCCCACACCAGGAAAGTCAATACAAGTGAAGATTCCGGCTCCAGAATCCAAATATCGTCATGCTGAGTAAACAGATTTGTTTCAGAAGAGGCCTAGTGTCCAAAACCCTTACTGACTTCACCAGTTTCTCCAGGTAAAATGCTAGTAACAGTGACATTCTAAGTAGAGATTGTTTATATTAACACAACGGCTATGTGGACTATGTAAAAATAAGAACCTTTATGAGGTATGAATGCTGCCTGTCTTGCAGCTGAAGACAAGACTAATACACATGTGGTTTTGATGCCTGCATTAATTTTTAAGAACCTTCTGTCCAGAAGAAACAAAGACTTTGCAGGTGCAGCCCTCAGCCCTGCAGCTGCCCAGCACAGGGAATTTCTTACGGATCTCAAATGAGAATAAGGTAATTTAAGATGCTAGAAGAGACCTGGAATGAACACTCCATGGCAGCCCTTTTTGAAACCTTTGCCATTTGTAGTGGCAAGGGCCAGGAATCTCTGTTCTTCTTATGGAGAAGCAGAGCAATGCCTTCGGAAGGCTTTTTTTCTCCTTAAGATGCAGAAGCATGGATCTTTCTCGGGGCTTTTTTTCTTGGGGGGGGGGGGGGCAGACTTGGCTGAAGATATACCCACTTCAAAGCAACCAGAAAATTTCTGCCTGCAAGGACTGTGCTTCTCTCACACAGTCTTCTGCAAGAACTATGGTGGTGTAGTAAGCACTGTAAAAAAAAGCTTTGGCTTTATACTTAGAGACCTGAAACTGGAAACACAACCTTGCATTGACTTGAGTGTACTATACTTTCCTACTTTCAAACCCATTTTTCCCTATTTTCATGTGTCTGTGGAAAAAAGAAGATAGTCTTTCAACACTTTTTTTTATCATCTAGATCATAAGGGTTGTAAAATTGAATCTGAAGACCACTTACATCTGACGGTTCTTCTCTCTTACATATATAGCTTCCTCTGCTTAACTGCACATTTTCCTGAACTTAGAGGTAAGATTAAAAAAAATTATCATCACTTAATTATACACGAGGTCCTGGAAACAGCAGCAGAAGTTAAATGCCAAAACAGAAAACAAAGAAAAAAGAAGATTCACAAATTTTACACCTTACAAGAGTCTGGATTCAACAGAAGTTTATACTTACATTTTCTTGGTCTAGAGTTAAAAAAGCAATTAACATTTTTAAGTACACAATTTAAAAAATAGTGGTTTATGACTGACATGTTTTCAGTCAATTTCCTAAACGGCTTTAGCAAAATCAAACACAATTCCTACAGTTACAGCAGTTCAACATTTATATGAAGATATTTATATTGTAATGTTCACAAGTTACACTCTCCACTTCCTAGAACGGCCCTCTTTCATCACATAATTGATTCAAGTGTCATTTGTGAAATGTGTTATACTCAGACACATACCTGTTTTAGCATTCTAGCCAAATTCTTCCAAGGGGCGTTTGCAGGGATAAATCAGGGGTTTAGATCTATGACATTTTCTTAACAGGAATGCAGATGCAGCTTCTCATTGGAAAGACAGCCCTATTTCCAAATTAGCCCAATTGGCGATAACCTAACGACAGGCAACATGATCTATACCACACAATTAGTGTTGCGTAAATCCTAATGTTGGATTTACAGCTAAAACAACAGTGAAAAAATGTTTGGCTAGAGGCAAAAATTCAGCTCTCTTTCCTTCCGCTTCTTTGACTTAATGAAGACACACACACTTAACTAATTGCTTTGGCAGGCCAGCAGGCTGTCTTTGCTTAATAATACCATTAGGAATTGCCAAGGTTTCAGCTTCTAGTATTAAGGATCTTCAACATACGCTTTTACAAGTGAACCTCAGGATTATTTTCCTTTTCAAAAGATCTTTTTTGTCTCACTTCCTCCCACTAGTTGCTGCACCAGACATAACAATACACAAATATGCAACGTGCAGTCCAGAGTGGGTACCTGCCTGTCACAGGAAAACTCCATACTTGCAGAGCACTCTGCTAACAAAAGGATATTCGGAGCAACTCTGAGTTCACAAATAAGAGAAAACTACCTTCCTCATATGATTGCTTCAGACTTGCCACATACATCCATCTGAATTTGCTCAAAGGCATGACAGCTCTTCATTTTACAGGTCTGAGTTGTGCACACACAGCACAATTCCAGTTTCATATTCACAACAGAAAATGAAGAATCTAAACATCAAATTGGGTCGTATTTGTCCATCTTCACACTTAATTAGACTCCTCTTTTTGGCTAGTTCAATACTCTTTCTAGATCTAGAGTGATCTATAACAAAGCAACGGGCAGACAAGCATTTGAAGGATGGACAGCTTTTGTCTTGGAGTCCACTTTCTTTTTAAAAAAATGATCATGTAACTTTTAAAGAAAACATACTACTGCCATAACCCAACTAGTTTCCTCCCCTATCTGTTTTATGCAGTAAAAAAAAATAGCAGAAAATATGATTATCAGCTTCCTACAAATGGCTAACATCTTGGTTAGAACAGCGGTAGGGGTGGGGGACAACCAGAGATCTAAATGCCTAACCAGTAAGGATGTTAATATGCTTAGTCTAAAACCACAGCTTCCCAAACATCTGCTTAGCAGCCAAACTTACTATAGTAAGAGATTCACTGAGCCAGAGAAGAACTACGCATGAAGACAGAGCCCTACAGTACTGGCCTGGACATCAGCTTGAACAGGGCAGGCTCAGAATCGGATCACTCCCAACAGCTTTTCTTCCCCTCCAGTGTGCATAAAGTCTCTGATCCAGTGAACTTCTAATTCTTTTGCATCGCTCCATATGCATCACTACTCTACAGCCTTGATATTACGGCATGCTTAACAAGAGAAAAAAATTGATGGTTCAAACTCTTACCGAGCAGAGGTCATAAACTAAACAAACCCACAGTCTTACACATTGTTAGCCAGTGTTCCCACCTCCAGACTAAAGTAGTATCTAGTCAGCTCACAATCCTTCTCCTTCTGAGACTGCTCCAATCTCGAAAGACAGTAGCAATCTTCAGGAAACAACTGCAGGATAAGAAACACTGCAAAAAAGTACCTCCAGACATAGATAGGATAAGATGATTAGGATCAAAGAAGGGTGGAACCTAAGACAGAGCCTTGCCATCTGCACTCAATGTTCACTTGTAAAGGCAGCTCTGTGACCAACATATTTACTTTACGCTTGGCATGACCATTTTTGTGGTTCTTTATAGGCAGTGAATGAAACTGATACATGATGCAAAGCCCTTGTACATAATTTTGGATTCCAATAGTGAGCTAGACATAACATTTTAGGAGGTGTGATACTCTCAGCAGTGCTGTGAAGTCTCAGATTACAGTTTTTTATATCACAGCCTCCAGAAAATCTTAAGATGCGGTTGCTACAGCCATGCTAGTAGATGACATGATCTGAAATGACTGGTACTTCACAGCCTCAAAGAGCTCCGGCACCTTACAAAGGAACACAGCACAAAAAATATTGCAAGGAATAACAAAAAGTTACGCTGGTGACCGTGTACATGGGAAAACAATTTACAAATCAAAGTGAAAAGGCATCTTCTGATCAAAGTCTTTCTCATTACTGGACCATCTTGTATACAGGGTCTCCAACTTGAATCGTTCCAGTTTTGTCAACTGCAAAGTATCTTCCAAAGAGAGGGCTGGATTTGTATATGTGTCGCTCAGATGGATCACATAAGCGGTAACTGCAGAGAGAAAGCACTTCTTTAGAATCAGTGGTAGCAAATTCTAAATATCAAAATATCAGTCATGAGAGAGAGGACGTCTGAATAGTGATGCCCTGTTTTGGTTACCATACTAGACTAAAAACTAAATAAATACTGTAATTAAGAGAAACAAGCAGTTCAAAGGGAGGAAAAAGCGCCTGACTGTGTTCACACATCCATCTACAATACACACACACAAGACTTCATAAAAAGAAATGCCAAAGTTGCAAAGTTATACCTTTGAATACCTTAAGTACCCGTCACCCTAGGCATTCACCCTAGCAGAGATGAAAGGGACACGGAATGTAAAGTTTGCAAGACAGAAGAGAGAACTTCCTGAATTTTCTTACCATACAGAACTGCAGAAAGTAGAATGGAAGCCAATATACACAGACCTTTACACTGCATTATTATGTCCCACACATACTTCAAACCACTTTCAAAATACTAGTCTATCATCTGTTGGGATCTAGCCTAAATCCACTCCCACAGCCTAAGAAGCACTGCTATTTTTACAACCTTTTCAATGTTTCCAGGGGCTCCTTCCTGTCCAGGACCCCAGTGTCTGGGTTAACAGTTGTTAAAATACACCTGCAATCACAGACAGTGCCAAATCAGTAACAGCTTCTTATCATAAATCTCTCTGTTTCTATATAAAATAACGGTCTCAAATGTTTACCTGGCACAACACACTGTCCCTTTCATCTCCACATCGCCAATAAGAATCTCTTCCCAGGTGTCCTGAGGAAAGGTAAACATTATGCACAGATCAGACACATCCACATGCAACCTTTTTCCCAGGAGTGGCACCGTCATTCCTAGAAGAAGCAGTACCATTCCAGATGATCACCTTTATTTGTACCTTCAAAATAAGTACAGTTATATTACGGTACTATTTTAATGAAAACCCTACAGTCACTGCACTCATCCAACTCAGGACCCACTAGTAATTGTATCTGGAAAGAAAGATATACAGGTAACAAATCCCGTTCTGCAGTGTGCACTTGTCTGAACCTAAAGCAAGCTTATTCTTACTGTATATATGATAATCTGATCTGTGACCTCTGGTAAGTCACCATTTTTGCAGAAAGGAAATTTTTAGTGAACCAAGTTTCCACTTCTTGTCTACACAAACTGCCTACTGCAGTCCCTCTTGGAAGACAAACTCATTCCTGCTTTAGGAACTTCTCAGGTTTGGGAAATTATCAGATCTATCCAGAGCAAATTCTTTGGAAAAACAGCAACATGACATAAAAACACAAACGCCACCATTACCAGTTCACTTCATCACCAGATACCTTCCTAGAAAGTGTTTTTTGAACTACCAGAATATTGTCAGAGATGCAGTGACAGACTGCAGTATTGCAAGGGTCAGTTTTACTCTTGTGCCAAAGGCTATAAAACTGTCAATTTACAAATCGCTCATTTGTGTCATTAATTGATCAATTATAGCATGCATAGCTTTCCCTCCTTTACACTTAAAGATGAGCTTTCAGTAGCAAGCCTGTCATTTACATACACTTATTTTATCCTTTGCTGAGCTAAACAAGCATTCACAGACCTGTCTCCTCCCTCCATGTTTCACATGCACTGACATGACAGAAGCTGTATCTCTCTGGAATCCAGTTGTAAAAATCACAAAAGAGCAGCTTTCCTCATCCTTGTAGGCACCACCACACAAGGAAATTGAGTTACAAATAAACATAACAAAGCCTTCAAAAAGATATTTAAGACAGTTATTTTACCTCCTCAAAAGCACTGCAATCTGCCACAAGAATATTTGGCCTGAAGTTCTGTATCTTAACTTTCTTCTCCAGCCTGGTATTCAAATCTTCCAGCGAAGCTTCTGAGAGGATCAAGACTGGGCTACAGTCAGGATAGGCAACCTACATAAAGAAACAAATCCTAAGGCTGCCGTAAGAGCACGGGATGAAAGTTACTGAATGGCGAAAGGACAGACATGTTGGAACCAGTGGCTACATATGAGCCTGACCATTAGGCTGCTGCATTCAGGTTTTAATTTTCCTGAAAGTAGGTTAACAAATAAAATAACATGCACTTCCCTATTTCGGTAACCACGGCAAGTTTCATTTGCTCAATCTGTAAAACTAAACTTCTACTTATAGAATCAAGCCAAAATTATATAAGTTACCACAATTTCTTACAGAATAATACTGTATGCATGTCCCAGACATTTATTCCGGGTGTTACAGACAGAACTAAGGGTATCAGTAAAACATATTATGGTAAGTTATGAAAGGTACTTAAGACATTTATGGACCTGCTGAACTTATCTGGTTGACTATAATCCACTAACTGTATTTTTCTATATAATGAATCTATCTTATCACAACACCAGAGGCAGTTTCATATACAGAACAGCAATAATAAATTGCAACTGTCTATTCATCAGTCTAAGTCTTCTTGGAAGGGGGATGGCTGCCATTTTAGCAAACAAGGCCAATGAACAGTATTAAAAGAAAACTCCTATATATGCTAGTTTCACAGGAAAAAAAAAAAAAGAAAAAGGGAAATTTTGGCAGGAATTCCAGTGTATAGCACTCCTCCTGTCTTTCTCCTACATTATCCTCCCCCCCCCGCCTTGTACATACCTTTACAGCCACAAGAAGATGAACGCTGAAATAACTGTACAAACAATTCTGCCCTCTTTTCATGCTAGGATTTCCTGGATGTCACCCCTCCTACTCCGACATCCCTTTCGCTGAAACCTAGTCTTCTATATTGGTCTCCAGTCTTCTATATTGGCCCTTACATAATAAATGCATATCTATAGAAGTCCATAATTGAATATACCTTCTTCTCTTTGTGCAAAAAGCAGCAAAACACTGATGGCCTACAGATAACAGCATCACATCAGTAAGGCAAAGTATTCACAAGCTGCATTTGCTTAAAAAGCTTACACTCGTCAGATACAGTTCAAACCATCTTCACACGAGAGTTGTTCAGACAAAAAGAAGGGCATCAGTGGCTCCAATGATATGAGGATACCTGCGCACAGCATCTTTCCCTACTTGCATTATCCAATCGCACACCTCCAAGCCTCTTCCCACAGAAAAAGAGAGATATGAAACATCTATAACTTTCTTTGGATTTTAATTCCTACGCCCGCAACTTCCAACCCCTGGGTTAAGCACTGTTCCTTTAAACAAAATACGACGTAACACAACTCGTATCAGTACACTCCTAGACCTAACAAGGGACAGGGAATGGAGGTTTGCTATGCAACACAGATTACACCATCAAAACATCTTTAAAAACGTAACTTTTTTATATTCACTGACTGAGGCACAAAAGGAATACTATTCTGCAATGTAATAGTTCCCCTTCAAATATCAGTATCAGACACTTTAGCTGTGAATGGTCAATAGCTTAGAACAGATTTAAAGTAAAATTTAAGCAAGTCATCTCATCATAGAAAAGGCAAATATTCATGTCGTTTAAGAACGTGACTACACACCTTGCTAAACTGGGCTCAACCACCAATGATGGAATGGGCAGGTTCTGGTGGGTGGGTGGGAAATGGTTAAAAGAAAGTACTTCTGAGAAAAAGAACATTCACTTACCTCATCTGTGGTTCGGAAAAGGTTTATTATGTCCTTTGACTTTCTTGGCATCATGGAGGGCTCAAAGTGCACCAGTCGATATGGCTCGGAATTCAGGAAAGCAGTGATCCACTGAGCCACTTCATCTCCACAGTCCCTGCCTTGGATATCCAGTCCAAACACCCTGAAGAGTCACAAGACACACCAGCAAGTTAGCTGGAGAGCCGAAGGCTCAAGGGTGCTTATTATTCAAAGGCAAACAACTTGGTTTAATACTAACAGCAAGATACAGTAAGCAAACCGCCTGGATTATAATGAGGTGGAAGCTGTTTTCTGAACTTGGCACAAGAATCATTCCCAGTGTGCAATCTCTTTGTGGTCACCTTGTTTTGAAAGCTAGCTAACATGGGCATGGCTGGACGATACCAGCTGGTGAAAGAATGAACCGTGAAATAGCCTTCAGGTGCCCAGAGCTAACTGTCACATCAATGACCAGTAACAAACCTACCTCTTTGCCATACTTTCAAGCAAAAACAAAGGGTCTACTCTTGCATTTGCATGCGATTGCAACACCAAAAGATTTCTACCCAAAAATCAACTGAAAGGTAATTAATTTCAGAAAATGAATGATAGTTTGGAAGGATGTGGTTAGTTACTGTAATTGACATTTACAAACGTTACTAATTGTAAATGTCCCTGATTGTTAAGGAAGCTCTCCTTCAGATTTTAGTGCTGTAAAAATTTAGCCAGAGCTGAGCAAAACTCTTAAGCTCAAACCTAGCGTACAGAATAGCTCAGTATCTTAAGAGAAGTTAAAGATTTATAATGGAAGCAAAGTCCACGGGGCATAAAAAGCCACTGGCAGCAGAATACAAACAAGTTTACGCAAGGAACACTTTCCTGCCAAGAAAAGGTAAACCTCAACTCAGCCTTTCAATAAACTTCATCATCAGTCATGAATAGTTTTACTACTCTCTTCGAAGTAGCGATTTTGACCCAAATGCACTGCAGTTTCCTCTACCTCTGCAATCAGATCCTGGACAGCTTAAAACATAGAGATGCCCAGGCAGTTCATCTAGCCTGAGCCCAGCTCCTAGGAGCCCTCCTTTACTCATCTGCGGGAGAGATGAATCATTAAGGTGCTGGCATCAATATCCCTACTCTATTTGCTGGGATCCCTGTGCCACCTGTATCAACTCTGTGGCACAGGCTGGGATTAAACACCATTGCCCCAGGCAGCATTCAACTGCCTTTCTCTTCCCTCCATTCTCTCAGTCCCTGTGTGCCTTCTGACTGGCAGGACAACAGAGGTGAGCATCTTATGGCTTCCAACACTGCTGTTTTCTACCCACGAAGCACATCTCTCCTGAGAGCTCAGTGGTATGGGGATCCATGGGACTAGATCATGCAATTTAAGTAATGCAACACAAACTGACATACTGACAAAGGGCACAAGTGAAGAACACGACGCTTCTTAACCAGAGGGCTACAGAAACCCTCCAACATTCGCACAAAGAGAAACTGTGCCTACACAATGGCTTCAGTCCTACCTTTGACTCCCCCAAACACAGGATTTTTAAATATCCATGTAAAATCTGCAGCTGGACGTACCAGTTTTAAAGATTAGCATCTGCACAGCCTTTTGCAGCCAGACGCACTATTGCATTGCCTCAGCTCCCAACTACCAGACACCAGCCAGCACCAATCTGAAGGCATCATGCTTGCCCAGTGGCAGAATAAATACGAGTCTGTGCAATGGTCCTTGCCGGCAAAAAGACAGCTATTGCTTACTCACAAGCTGGAAGGGAAGAATCTAGGAGCAAAAGCCAAATCTTCATTCGCCTGAATATGGTACTACTCCCAAACCTCATTCTTACAAATGACTGAATGGATCAGAAAGAATCAGCCTTGAGCTGACAAACGGCAAATTGTTTAAGCACGGCAGTCATACAAAACCTCAGGATTCATCCTGAAAAGTATGAGGCAATGTTTAACTATGGGTATTGCTAGTTTCACAACCTGTGACACCACCTGCGATACCAAACAACTTGGCAATTTTTAAAGTCCATTTACACGCATCTAATGTTTGCTTATTTGCATTCCCAAATTCTAGCAATTTTAAAGCCAGAGAGTGCAATAGTTTATTACAGCAAAGAAACAAAAATCAAGAGAAGAACAAATCACTGAGATGTAAAATTGGAAAAATCTAAGATAATTTTTCACTACTGAAATGCATTTAGTCTATTTAAATAGTTTTCAAATGGCACAACAAATTTTAGAAAAATAACATCTTGACAACTCCATGGGTTTGTAGTGTTTGTGTCATGGGCTAACATATACACATTACAGACAGATTTTTACAAGACTGCCCTATTTCTCCGTGAGAAATGCTATCATTTGTAACTTGCACCTGCCCTGTATAAACAGAGATACTGAGCTATGCTTATCAAGGGTTTCCACAGCAACGGATTTATGCTAAAAGCTAGTGAATGCAGTTCCTTTCCAACACTCTTAATTTTAATTAGAGCAGCTGGTACATTAACCTTCTCTGCTTTCCAAACCGTTGTGGTTTAACCCCAGCCAGCAACTCAGCACCATGCAGCCGCTCACTCACTTCCTCCCTACCCAGTGGGATGGGGGAGAGAATCGGAAAAAAGGTAAAGCTCGTGGGCTGAGATAAGAAAAGTTTAATAGAACAGAAAGGAAGAAATTAACAATGACACTAATAACAACAATAAAGCGACAATAATAATAAAAGAATTGGAATATACGAAACAAGTGATGCACAATGCCATTGCTCACCACTTGCAGACCGCTGCCCAGTCAGTTCCCGAGCAGTGATCCACCCGCCCAGGCCAACTCTCCCCAGTTTATATACTGGGCATGATGTCACACGGTATGGAATACCCCTTTGGCCAGTTTGGGTCAGCTGTCCCGGCTGTGTCCCCTCCCAACTTTCTTGTGCCCCTCCAGCCTTCTTGCTGGCTGGGCATGAGAAGCTGAAAAGTCCTTGACTTAGTCTAAGCACGACTGAGCAACAACTGAAACCATCAGCGTGTTATCAACATTCTTCTCATACTAAACCCAAAACATAACACTATACCAGCTACTAAAAATAAAATTAACTCTATCCCAGCTGAAACCAGGACACAAAGGAAAAGCACTTATCAGTATCTCTGTATGAGCTAACACCATTTCCAATTTCTAAATGGTCTGACACATTAATTGACATTTTAACAGGGAAAAAGTTTTCTGCTTCCTCCTGGCAATTTTCCAGCATGGGTTTCAATACATGGATAAAATAACTAAGCATTCATCTGACATAACTCTGGGCATGCAGCTAAATGACTACATTTGTAACCCATTCACCTGAAACCCCTTTGAGACAGCACCTACAGGGAATGACTTGCTCTCTGGGGATGCCCATCTTTCCCCAGTGACCACAGAGTGAGCCTCGGGCAACCAAGGTATTAATTTAGGCACCTCAGTTAAACACCTACAGACAGGGGTGAGGCAGTCTAAACCCTGACATCTCACCAGTTCCAAACGGACAGTGTGTATCCAAAAATGCTGACACAAATACTAGCGGTGACCAAGAAATACCAATGTGCATGACTGTGGCTCTGAGATGCAGTTGCTCACCCAAGCAAAAATGAAAACACTAGAAGGAAACACAAATGAGTAAACATGGCATTTCACAAAGACCGAAGACCACAGTTCATTTGGCAGATGTATAATGTATGGTCTTTGCATATTGTGTCATCTTTTCCTGAGATTTGTTTTCACCAGTGTTTAGCAGATTAAAACTTGACCTTTTGATATCACAATCAATCCTGGCCTCCTGCATAACACACGGCAGAGAGTTTCACAGAATCACAGAATGGTTCAGCTTTGAAGGGGCCTCAAAGACCATCTAGTCCAACCCCCCTGCCATGGGCAGGAACACCTTCCACTAGATCAGTGGTTGCTCAAAGCCCCCACCAAGCTGGCCCTGAACACTTCCAGGGATGGGGCATCCACAGTTTCTCTGGGCAACCCACTCCAGTGTCTCACGACCCTCATCGTAAAACTTTTTTTCCTTATGTCTAATCTAAATCTACCCTCTTTTAGTTTAAAACCATTGTCTCTCTGCACTATGCACAGAGGGAGACAGACACTGCACACACAGACAGACACACAGACAGATACACAGACAGACACACACAGAAACGAAGCAGAAACACCCAACTTTCACTCTCCGGTTTCTGCATAAGAAAACGCAAACTGTCACGCTGTCTTGAAAAGCAAAGCACATAAGTGAGAGAGAGTATTTAGAGAGAAGGGAGGGGAAAAAAACCCCTTCTTGAGTACCTGCAGTTCTGCACGGGATTTTTCCTGGGGAGCTTTACAGGCAAGCACAGCTTCTTCATTTCTGGGGCCTCCAAGATCAAGTGCCCATTTTCACAGCTGACAGAAATGAGGACCAGCCGCGGCTCCTGCCGAGCTGTAACCATGTGCCCATCTTCCTTGGTCACAAGCCAGAACCTGCAGCACGGCGGGGGACAGAAACGCGCCGAAGAAGGTTAAAGGCCGACGCCGGGCACAGGCTGCTCCCGCAGCACTGGCAGTACCAGCACGACAGGTGCCTCTTCAAAGGCGCTGAAGAAGACATCGAACGAACGCGGAGCCAGAACCGAGGCCCAGAGCGGCGGGGCCTGCCGCCGGCTCGGGCCGGGCGGGAGCACCGCGCCTGGCCCCGCCGCCCGGCCCGCCCCCCGCCGTACCTGTCCCGCAGCTCCCCGCTCCGCAGCCCCAGCGGCGTCACCTGCGCCCG
>JAVKLA010000054.1:12967669-12978980 GCA_034782735.1 Sagittarius serpentarius | reverse complement strand
CAGTTTGATTCTTTGGTATGCACCGCTATCATTAAGCAACACTATCTACCAGGATTTCTTTAACCCCTTCTCTCACTCTCCTCCTGCTCCGGCTTGTCACCCTAAATGGCCAGTCTGAAATAAGGCAGGACTGGTGCGCTTGAGATGGGACCGATGCAGGGAAGACTCGAGGGGTGTCTCCGGCAGTGCCGATCTCTTCACGCGTGGGCTTTCCTTCCTCCATTGCTCCTGGCAGAAGTGATAGCTGCCTGGCAGCGAGCCTGAATCCAGCACACCGCGTCCCACTGCGGCACAGATGGGCTGTGGCCACTCACCACGGTGAGACACCCCGTCTTCCATACCCCTGGCACCCCCACATTGCGCCAGGTAAATCATAGGTGCTAAACTGCTTGGTCTGGTTTGACCAGACCTCCCCCACCACCTTCAAATTGTTGACCCACTGAGTCAAAAGTAATTACTCAACGATGGCTTTTATGAGCCTGCCACAGACAGGAGAGGAGACCCGGCCCTGCTGAGCAGACTGAGAGCCCTTACGCACTCTTTGATAACCGTTAATCTTCTCATTTAACATGGAGTCAGTATTTTGTAATTTCACTGAATTCACACACAGATCTTTAATCTGCAGCTGCACCTACAGGAGCAGAAAAACACTATAAGGGGGACCAGGCATCTAATATATTAGCAAATGTTCAACGAAACTGCAATGACCGTCTAATTAGTAAGCACCGTCTGATAGGCAGTGCTTACAAGCATGAATTAAAACAAATTAACGTAAGTACTAAAGGGATAAAACACAAAACCACAAACCGGTTTTAGAATCTAACAATAAAAGCAATGCATCAAATACAATAAATGAAAAAAAAAAATTAATATTTATGCTGGCCACAAGTTGTTTAAAAAGCACAGGCATTCCTGACGAACACTGATGCTTATTTTCACAAGCTTAGGGCAAAAATGAGTAACTATCTCCTGTGATTTCTTGAGCACTGTATACAGTAGTAGTCTCCACTGTGCAAATCACAAAAAGCAGAAAGCTTTTGCCCTCTGAACTTCAGTCTACAAGGCGTCAAAATGACAGGATTTGGAATAAGAGGAAAAAATTTTGGGCGATTTACTGCTTGCTCCCTTCTTCTGAGAGCCAGCGAATATAGGTCTGGAGTGTATATATACTTTTCCAGCATGAGAATTTGGAGAAGTATGGAGCTATGTAGAGTGATGGTGTTGTGAACAGCTACAGCTCCTCCCTAGTTACACATTATGAGCAGCGCAATGGTGTACAAAACCACATTCTTTCAGTTTGAAAGACTTGTTAACTAAATTCAGAAATAACCCACCTTTGCTAACGATTGCATATTAATTTAGAGAAAACATTAATTCTAAATCCAAGAACGACCTTAAACTTTCATTCCCTAAATCTACCAGCCTGGAGCCTAAGGGGATTGGTTCAGACCAGCCCTGAAAAGCAACTGATACATTCGGCCCTGACTCTTCTTGAAGACTAGGGCGTGAAGGAGCTTGTAGAGGATAACAGAAGGCGGCAGCACCTGCATAATCTCTCTCGCCCTGCTGTGATACAAGGAACATAAAATTAGAAATAGCTGCAGAGAGCATGGTTGTGGCTTAACGTTTCAGGTCCAAAACTGCAGCCTTTAAGAAGAGCCCTCTTCACCCATGCACCAGGCACCTCTCGAAAAGCCTCCAGTAAATAGCTTGACCAGCGGGTTTGTTTAATCCTTCATCCCAGGCACACCTGTGCTTACCTAGGAGCCACCAGCTCCTCCTGCTGTAAGGCAATGTGCATAAGAGGCATTCAGACAAAACGCAGGTACTGCTTTTGTTACAATCCAAACACAGCCTCTTGTGTGACAGAATTGTGTTTGCTGTAGCCAGAGTGGGCACAGTAAACTTGGACTTAAAAGGAAATGACCACGTTTTCAATTGCCTATAACTTCATCAGACTTCAGGACAGTCGCGCTGAAATTCTCTGCGCCAGGATCTTGCCTCAGGCTCCTTAGAACGTGTCTGGTCAGATGAAGGATTCGCAGTGTCAGTCCCACAGCAAGCTGGGGCCGGGGTCCCTCGGTCATGAAAGTGGGCAGTGCTGGCGTACCTTGAAAAAGCATGGTGTCAGCTCAGAAGCACCCACATGACAAATTTTATGGAAAAAGTAATGACATATCTGCCTTCAGATGCAGTGGGCAATTGGAGATGATTCCTCTAGAGGCAAACCTAGACTCTCTTGTAGCAGCGGCTCAACCAGAGCTCTAAGATGAATGACGAGGAAAGAGCTGAAGAACTTGTTTCCACTAAAAAAAAGACAAGTGACTGGGGATCTTGTAGGTCTTCAGTATGTGCACAGTGCTGTACTTGGGAAAAGCATAAAACACCGCACTGAGGGGGAGATTTGGATGGACATTACCAAAAAAAATCCCAGTGAAAAGACAGCAAAATGCTGGCCTAGATTAGGCGACAGGGTATTAGGCTGGAGCTAATTGTAGGCTGGGCTTGGCTCAGTGAAGGAATAGGGTTAAATGCCCACACCAGGGATATGCCAGTTATTTTTCCAGTGACTATGATAATTCAGCAAAAGGCAGGGATGAGGGGATGACACGGCCAATTATGCAGTCATCCTATACTGATTTCAACAAGATAGGATAAAAATTATATTACTCACACACACACACAAATTATATACTTCTTCCAAACTTAGAACAAACAATAAATTCAAAAGACTCCTTCACAAAGGGGAGGGGAGGAAAAAAGCATTGCCGTTTCCTCTTAAAATCTTCAAGGAAATCAGAGTTCAGTGAGTCATGCATTAGAAATGAGCTCAGTGAAATCCATGTACAGAAAAACCTTAGGCAAAGAATTGGCGATGATAGAATTAAAAATAGAGTCATTAATGATAGATGCCTTTTAATGGAGCCAGAGTAATGAGCTAAAGGGATCTTTTTTTGTGAAGCTTTTCCTACACAGAAAATCATAAATACATAAAAGCCAGGCAGGTTGGTAGGCTACTTCGTTCACTGTCCAGTCATGTAGGAAGTTGAACTGAAAATTGTTTTTTTTTCCTCCAGTCAAATGCTAAACTTCAGTCTCTCTAGGTTCACCAGGACAATATAGAAATGGTTGTTCCAGGCAAATATTCGGCCCAGTATTAACTAACGCAGGTTAATGACATTACAAGTCATCCCATGTTCTGTAAATGCGATTATCCAAGTGACTATAATATCTGGCGGGCAGCTTTAGGAGTCTGAATATTCAGGATAGAGCTGCATGTCATCGGGGAGAGCAGGTAAGGCCCAAAGGAGAGGATTTACTGGCGAGCAGTGCATTTATTCTGCAGCACAAGGACTAACACACTTCTGCAGCTATGGTTTAGCAGTCATCACTGGAGAGGATGGGATTCACCAAGGGCAGGGAAGTCCCCACCCTAATTGAGGCACAGCTGAAAAAGCGATCTGATGCTAGCTTAGTGTCCCAGGAAAGGAAGGAGCAAGGATTCCTTTATGGGCAGCAGAAACAAGGGAACACAGAAAGCACGAGGAGGCGAGTACACACGGCGTGCTGGAGCTGGGGTCCAAGGCAGCTGTGGCGGGGTCATTCCAGTCTGCCGTCCTCCATTCCCCCTGTGTTTGAAATTACATATCCTGTCTTAAGCAGCTGTGATTTCTCCAGCGGAGGATGAGATTCAGAAACAAGAAGTGGCCTTGGCTCATTGACTTTCCTCCAGTGAAGCATCCTTAATGAATGTTTTCAAGGCACAGCAAGAACCTCAGGGCAAAGCATAATGCATTTCTAGGTGTTGAAGGAAAAAAAAAACCAAGAACAGTGTTTCTATGGCTTTACATTTGAAACACTTGCATACAGGAGGCTCAGGATTCAACTGGGTGGAAAACAGCGGTATACGGAGACACACCTTACGCTGCTGGGACCCAGCGTCCTGAAGATGGGTCTGGACAAACCCGACGGCCGACCGAGGGGAGGGCAGCAAATCTCTGCGGGAGATGCGGCTCAACAACGAGGCAGGCTGGACAAGGCTGGAAATCTGATTTTTTTCCCAGGAGATGGCACTAAAGGACAATTGCCTCTCAGCCAGCATAGTGCAACGCCGCAGAAACTTCGCTGGGGGCCAAACTGTTCTTCAGGCAGTTTGCGCTGCCATCTTCGCAAGTCGCTCTTTGTTCTAAGAAGCAAAGCTTTATTCTTAGCGTCTGTGCTTTCAGCGAGGGTATCCATCTTTTACACCTCCGTACAGCAGGTAAACACAAGGTTTGTGCTTATCATGGCAGGATCCCACCCACAGCCTCAGAGAGCCCCCCAGGCTGGAAGGACCCCAGGAGGTCTCTTCTCCAGCCTCCCGCTCACGGCAGGGTCAACTCTGAATTCCACCGGGTTGTTCTCCCCTTTGTACAGTCACGCCTTGAGATCCTCCAGGGACAGACAGTCCCCAACCTCCTGAAGTAACCTCTTCTCATACTTAATTATCATATTAGTGGTTTTCCCACCCTTGTATCTGGCTGGAAACTCCCCGGTTTCAATTTATGACCACAGCTTCTTGCTGTCTGGCTGCAGACCTCAATAAAGAGCCTGGGTCCATCTTGTTGGCAACCCTTTCTTAGGTACTGAAAAGCTCCTGTCGGGTCCCTCCTGTCTTCCCTCCTCCAGCTGAACAAGCCCAGAGCCCCAAGCCTCTCCTCGCAGGCGATGCAGGATTCAGGAAGGAGCACCGCCCTCTCTGAGCTCAGAGTCTCTAGGTTTCACCCCAAAACAGGCCTGGCAGCCTGATACTACTTCCTACAAGGAGAAGGAAGGGGAGGATTTGATTCCTTTACTTTCTTTTAATTTAAATCTCTCATTAACCTACAGGCTCTTTAGGCTCTCTCCTGCTCCTTAAGAAAAAGGATTTCCAAAGCGCACACTGCACAGGTAACTGCAGGAACTTGGTACACATTTTAGGACCAGTTTTGTCTCAGAAGAGGCCAGTGCCTAGCTAATGAGGGACTCACGAGAAAAAGAGACGGCTAGTTTTACAGCACCCCAACTCAAAACCTGCCCCCTTGCCAGTCTTACAGACAGGCAGAGGACAGAAATGTTGTTCATCCCTGAAGTGAACTGTGGCCTGGGACTGGCAAAGCCCTGGAAGCACCGAAGTGACATGGTGTGGTGTGGTTGTGGTACGGCTTTCCTCAGTTACAGCACTTCAAAAGCAAGCTGTGCAAGAGTGCTTCCTTGCTGCTAATGCTGCAGGACAAAGGACAATAGCTGTGAGGCCTCTGCCATTTCCTCAGAGCCTGCGGTAAGCCAGAGTAGTAATTAAATGCTCTGGCAAAAACAGCAGAAATAAGCTTTATTCTGCTCTGTGACTCATGGAGCAGGCACTAGGAATAGCCAGGGATTTCATTTAAAAGCGACTTGCCAGGCTGTCAGGTTAGCGGAGTTCATTCCTGAGAGAAGCTTGGCTGAGTTGACTACTTCTTGCTACTCTTGCATGTATTCAGCTTTCTGAACTTATTTATCCTGCCATTTGTTATAAAACATGGTGTAAGATGGGTAGAAATCTGAAGGGAACCAGTAGCACGCTGCTGAAAACAAAAACCTGTGAGGTGAGGTGATGGGTAGAGGTGCCAAGCAAGCGCCTGAACGGAGAAACATATTTCATCCAGCTCAAACGTCAAATCAAATCTTCCCCGTGTACCCGCTGTACCGTAATATCCACCACATCCCCCTTTTGTCTGTGGGGGGGGTCAAACGTCTGTTTTGTTCCTCAAAGGAACCAGGAGATAAGCTGCAGACAAGCCCATTTTAATGAAGGAGCCTGCCTGCACCCGCGGGTTGAAAGCTTTCCCTGCCGGGGTGGCTTCTCCAAGGCCCACCTCGCCGAGAGCGCGTTAAAGGCTGTGCAGAAGCCGGGAGTTCATCCCGGACTGCCCCCCTGGCTTGGCACACTGTCAGGGCTGCCCCGGGAAGCCCAGCCTCCTCACCGTCACCGACATCTCGCTCTCCTCCGAACCACTCCCAGACTTCCAGCACAACGGTTCTGCTCCAGATGGAGGTTGCTGTTTCTTGTCGGCTGAGCAGGATGACCTTGCCACCCAATGCCGAGTTAGGCGGGGGATATCTCCTCTTCTCTTATGTCACCAAGACAACATTTAGCCACAGCGCTGCAGGACCTGCCTTGTCCCACCTGTTTGCATCATAGCTAAGCCAGAGCTGGCACAGCAGGGATGCTGCCACAATTGACAGGAACTACAGCCCGCTGCCATTCGCCCCGCTGAAAAATGAACCTCACCCCCCAGATTCAGGTTTTCTAGACGCTGCTGTGTGAGCTGGGCTGGTGAAGAGAGCAGCGAACCCTCAGGCCAAGGCTTGGCCTCACAAATGCACTCCACCAGCTGCGGAGTGAATTACTGCTCAAGGAGAACTGATAAGCAGCACTAATTGGTAGCCTCAGCGAGAACCATCAGTTCATTTTGAGGAAGGAAAATAGGCTGGTATGAATCACCCGCTGTTTTATAGCAACGGCATAGGTTACTTGCTTACTTTTTCTTTCTCTCTCCTCTTTCTTTCTTTGTTTTTGGTCTATTTTAGAAACACTGTTCAGCAGGAGCTGACTCACTGATATGCATCAAGCTTTTCTTTTCTCAGGCTCACACAGAAACACCATTTACATATCATTCGGGTTCTGTATAGATGGCAACTGGGTTATTCCATTAAATGTGCACCAGGCCAGCAGAGACCATAGGTCATCAGGCAAAAGTCAGCGGTAATCATTGCGGCAAGTGGTTCATGAGCTAAAGTTCATGTTTACCTTTGTGGAAAGTCCCTGCACTGAATGGGTTGGACCCTGGGTGTTGCAATGAGGGAGCAGCCTTTCTGTTCAGAGGACACACGGACGAATAGATGGGATACTCGCTTCACACAGAAAAATGGAGACACAAATCTCCCCTGCATTGCTTTAGTCATTTAAAAACCAAGCTGTAACGATTCGTGCTGTAAAAGCACTGTAAAACAGAGTAGTGCAACAAAATTTGAAGTTAATCCCAAAGCTGCAGGCTGGTGTGGCATGTGGGTGTTAGGACAGCCTTGTTCTTACTGCAAAAGGACCGCAGTTATCAATACCCTCCGGCATGCTGGTGGGGCAGATGGGAGGGACAGGTCTGTCCCCACAGGAAAGCTCAAGAGAAACAACTAAAAGCATGAAATCAATGAGCAAAACCCCTTTGTGGCTACTCCTACCCCAACTCGCGCAACCTTAGATCCTCTGCAGCCTCGGCTCCCCACCTTGCCTTTCCCGAGCACGTCCATGCAGTCTGGGCTACAACCGTCTCCTTCTAGAAGAGTGCCGAGGCCACGGGCAGAACAACACGGGGAAGTTTACACCGCAGCTTCCCCCTGCCGCTTGGCCCACCGCTCACAAACTCCTCCTCTGTGCGCTTACTTACGTGTATAGGTGAACACACGACATGCATCACGTTACTTTTATTTACAGCCCCACTAGAAAAGAGCATTTTAAAAAAAAAAAAAAATCCACCTCTGTTTCATTTGCTACATTTAAAAGAAATACAGTGTGGTTGGCTAAGACGTGCAAACCCTTTCATTCACAAAAGGCAAAGAAAGCAAATGAACAGCATTTTTTTCCAGATAAGTCAACACCTTGATTACAAAAACACTATCAAAACTAGAAAGATCTATAATACAGAGAAAGTGCTAGCAGGGAAATTATTGACTGCTACCACAAAAGACTGATAGGAAAAAGAACCCCAAACCCACAGAATTTTGAAGGCTCATAAACCCCCTTGCTCCTGTGTCATCAATACAAGATTTATACCCCTGGAGGTGTCGCACGGAAGCTGCTGCATCCGCACCACTGAGCTGAGCCATCTGATGTTGACATCCTCAAGCTACAGCTTCCGCATACGGAAATGAAGATGGAGCTGGCAGGTTATTTGGCCCCATTCTTAGACAAAACAGTTGTACATTCTTATACTAAATGCTGTATGTAGGTTTTTTTCAGATGCAGCTGCTAATTAATTTTTTTTTTCCTGGTGAACACCACAGAACAGGGTGTCCTTATGCCCCAACTTCCAGAATCAGGTATGCCAGATATAAACTCCATTCTCAGTAAAAAAATATGTGCAGATTTCACAGCAGCAAAGTTTAAAATATTAATCACAGTGAATCTTTAATGCCCCAAAATGAGAAGACAAACACACCTCATTTTCTTTCTGGATTTTTACATCAGTCTTAAGATTTAAAGGCTCACTACGTCCAGTGTTTAAAATGAACAACTTTGACGCAGCAAAGCTCTCCCTGTCTCAGACCACAGTCCATTTATATCCAAGTATATTTTTAAGTATACTCATAATCTTAACCCTCTCAGGAAAAAAAAACAAACAAAAACCGAAACAGACCTCAGAAAACCAAAGACTACCTTTTCCTGATCCCTCATTATCTGCTTCCTCCACTGCTTTGACAATTCCTTTCACTAGCCAGACTCAGATCTCCACCTCCCTAGCTGCTCCCCCCATCCTCTATTTTCCTTCATTTCTCTCTCCTTCATCTACTTGCTTTTCCATCCATCCTTGGCTCCCTTCCACACATCGCACAAAGCTCTAGAAAACCAACTCCTGTCCGAGAACAAACTTCAGCTCAGTTAGTCGAAGATTATTTCCTCATCCTTGCATTTCTTCAACCCGATCTGATTTTATAAAGCGCTGGAAGTTTTTGCAGAGAAGACCATTCAGTCCTGGGGAAGGGGCTGGCGGAGGGGCTCGGGCCTGGGACTGTTTGTCCAAGAGGCTTCTCAGATGCGGGTCTCGGATTTAATCCTAAGAAAGCAGCAAAGGCCTCACGTCCTGCCCGGTGGGGCGCAGGGAGCTGCGCTAGCGGATGAAGGATGCCACCTGAGCTGCCACTCCAAAGGGAGCGGAATAGGCCGTCGCTAATCCTTGCAGGCCGACCACCAAGTAGCGGCATCCCTTCTGCAGAGCTTTGCCGACGTTCTGCGGAGAGAGGTGGGAGAAGGGGATTAAAAAACAAAAGGAGAGGTGATAGAAAATACCTTCACATAAAATCGTTCCGACAGCCAATGTCACCGCCCCAGAAGATGAACTTCTCCCACAGCTAATGAGGGCTTGAGCGTAGAACAACGTTTTACCATCTATTTTTATATAGAAATACACACCCGCAAGGTATAGTTAAACGGAGCAGGTGCAGCCTCCACAGGAAGCCAGGCTTTTACGTGGGCTTCTATTCAAGAATAAAATTAGTTTAAATTCACACCTAGTTTGCAGAGGTACGTGTTTCCCACACAAACATGTTCTAAGTATGTTAGGAAATCTTAAAAGCACATAAGCTGTTAAAACTGGTGCTGAACAAGAAGGCAATAAATCACTGAGAATACTTTTATGGACATTTCATTGCTTTCTGTCAAAACAAGATTCGTTTGGTCAAAATAAGAATGTTTTGACCCACTTTCACATCTCTACACGTTTAAGAACTCATCTGTGTACTGCATTAGAGATAACTTGCTACAGATTATTTGAACTAAAAACCTTAATCTAATTTTAATTTCACTCCTGATAGTTTGTGCTCAGAAGGCTGGTCATGACTGGGGAGTTAATACAGTGTGGTCCGTTTGGGAGGAATATCAGAAATAACTGTTAGTAACGCTTTATGGTTGTGCAGGACTAGATGAAAATCATCTCTTGTAAGACGAAAACCACTGAAACAGAGGATATACTTTTAAATCGGTGAAATCCAGTCAGTATCTATTATATTCCTAGGATTTCTTAAAGCTGGATTACAGTGGTACTGGCGCATGAAAACCTTCAGTTGTCATGATGCCACTACATAGCTGAATATTGCTGTATTTACTCCTATGGAAACTTACTTGAAGGGATTTAAGATGGCAAAATAAAAGGGCAGGTCAAGCCTGGGGCTGGAGCCTGAGAGGACGGAGGAGACACAGGCCCTTCCCTTCCCACATCTGCCCCTGTCCTACCACGTCATGCTGGCGACTTCTTTCCTCCTTCCAGCGCTGCGTGCCACTTACCTACCCGGACCTCACCAACGCCTTCACGAGCTGTTCTTTACTGCCAAAGCCAAACTGGCAACCCTTCCCCCTGGGGATGTCGTCTGACCAATACAACAGGGAATACGCAGCGTCCAAGAACTGGCCTGTGCTCTAAATACGGTCATAAGCGCCCTTATACCACCAGCACATATAACAATAGCACCAGCGGCAAAATTATGAACTGCTGTGACGTAACAATGCTCACAAAACTGCGTTGTGTCAATCAAGCCTACGGACTTGAGAATGCTTCATACCACATGCGCTTACTGTGACCTGGAAATCACAGTGTTGGAAACTCGAAGTATCAAATCCACCATGAAAGAATGAAATATTCCATTCATCTCTTTATGAAACAGTGGTATTTGTGAGGCAGCTCACGACTATGCTGTCATCTGTAAGCTCTGTGAATTTCAAAAGTAAGTAACTTTGCCAAACTAACTGGCATTTTCTGCATGTCGGACATAGCAAGCATATCTTTGCCAAAATCATCGTTTTTTAAAGAATGCAGTAGAAAGTCACGTCTCATACTGACATCTGTAATCTCTCCGGTAGGGAAAGATTCCCGACACCAGACAGGTTTTTCCTGCTCACACAGAAACTATTTTTTGCCACAGATATCCAAGGCATACCTGAGCTGTACTTAAGTGACATGAACAAGAGAGAAACAATTGAATTCTTCCAAACAGCACTTTTGTAATCAAAGGCACCCGCCTTCTGGGGGAAAAAAAAAAACAAACTGCCAGACTTGTGATTTTCCACACAGGAAAGCAAAAGAACAATTTTGATCCAAAATAGCTGTTACACAATGAAGAACGTGTTGCTCTTTTTTTTTTTTCTTTAACTCATAGCAGTGATTTTCAGGGGACACCTGGAAGATAAACTGTCACATGAGTGTACTGGAGGGGTGCTAGTACCCTGTCTGTCGATCACTTAAGAAGAAGGAAAAAAAAAAAGCAGGCCAATTAACTGGAAGTTTTAAGGAACGCTGTGAAAACAATGACGCCGAGGGGAATGCAGAACAAAGAAAGGCAAAGTACCCGTCACATGGATCAGCTTAGTGTCATTTTCACTCCGAAACGGCAAGATTTTCTGCTCTTTGATCCAGGCGAGGGTCGGTGTCCTGCCTTCCCCAGCAGCACCGGCTCCTCCCGAGCAAGAGCAAGAGCAAGAGCAAGAGCAAGAGCAAGAGCAAGAGCAAGAGCAAGAGCAAGAGCAAGAGCAAGAGCAAGCCAG
>JAVKLA010000054.1:12946369-12967569 GCA_034782735.1 Sagittarius serpentarius | reverse complement strand
GAGCAAGAGCAAGAGCAAGAGCAAGAGCAAGAGCAAGAGCAAGAGCAAGAGCAAGAGCAAGAGCAAGAGCAAGCCAGCGGGCTGGCCCCCGCCTCGGAGCGAGGCACGGGCGCCTAAAACGCCTGCAGGACAAGGGGGACTTCCGAGAGCCGCTCGGAAAAGTCGGTGCCGAGGCCCCGCCGCCCGCCCCGCGCCCGGGATCCCCGCTCCGGCAGCCCCGGGCGGCGGCGGCCCCGGGCGCGCCCGGCCCTCACCTTCCCGTACTTCTTCAGCCGTTTCCCGTAGGGCCGCTTGCCGGCGGCCCGCGGCGGGCGCAGCGGCTGGTAGGAGTCGGGCAGGAGGGCGAAGCGCACCTTCCTGGCGGCAGCGCCCTCCTCCTCCTCCTCCTCCTCCAGCGCCGCCGGCCGCGGGGCCCCCGCGCTGCCCGCCGCCGCCTCCTCCTCTTCCTCGCCGGGCAGGATGGAGACCTGGTCGTCGCCGGGCCGGCGGCGGGAGTACCTGCCCCTCGCCTTGGCGCCCAGCCGCGCACCCACCGTCATGGTGCCGCCGGGCGCCGGCCCGTCTCCGCGGTCCTCCGTACGCTTCCTCCGCCGCCGCCGCCGCCGCGCCACAGGGGTGGCCGGAGGCGGCCGCTGCCCCCTCCCCGGGGCGGGACGGATCCCGCCGTCGCCGCCGCCGTCGTGGGAGCTGCGCCCGCGGAAACCGGCCCGGGGCAGCCGGACGGGGAGGGCTGGCGGAGCCGCGGCGTCGGGCACCCCCCCGGCCCCGGCCCCGGTGCGGAAAACCGTGTCCCGCCTTGCTGGGGAAGCGGGGAGTTGCTGGGGGAAGCCCAGGAGCCGGCCCCCGTCAGCTCAGGAGAGGGGAAGCCTCCCCCCCCGCGCCCCGTCGCTAGCGGTGGGACAGGGGGACGCAGCCCCTGCCCTGTGCCCGGGCTCCTTCGGCCTCCACGCCGCGACCGCCGGCGAAACACTGAAGCGGCTCCTTCCCTGGCACCGCACGCACCGCTCAGCGCCAGCCGCGGCTTTGGGAGATGACGCTCTTTTCCCTTCCGAAAAACAAAAGCCAGACGCCCCGGTAACCCCCCTATTACAGGTGTTCCTGCCACAGCCTCGGGTGAACACCATCTCCGGCGCCCAGGGCTCCCCGCTCGGCTCCCCCCTGGCCCAGGGGAAAGCCCCAAAGCCTTCACTGAAAGGCGAAATTTCTCGGTGGTTTTGGCCCAGATGCAGGGGGAGGCTGCCAGCCCCGCACCTCTGCGGCGGGGCGGGCCGCAGTTTAACAGCTGCGCTTCCTAAGCGGCGTTCGTGTAGCTGGGGTAGGGCAAGAAGAGCAAAATTGTATAGGGAGGATCAGTATCATTTATTAAACCAGCTGGTGTATTTGTCAACATTTGATACATGTACAAATGTGTCAGACAAGCAGATGCAGTAAGGGGACAGGCTAATAAATAATCCTTTACTGGGGAATTTTCTTACTGAGGAACAAAGCCTTGAACCGGTGTCTCCCTGAGCTGCGCCCTTAACATTCAGCAAGCAAGCCCTGCCCCCAGCGTAGCCATCTGCCCCAAGGACGGTGCTTCACCATCCTCACGGCTCCAGCCAGAAAGCTGTGTGATGGACCGCTTGGCCAGCCCTCTGAAGGGTGGAAGGCACCAGCTAAGCGTCAGGTCTGTCACTATGGGAAAACCGCTCTATCCCTTCCCCTATTTTATAGTGAAGGCGTACCCACTCCCGTTGCCATTGTCAGCTTTTTAATTTAACTCTACAGAAGGCTGAGGTGGAGACCTAAACCCAGGACAGGATTTCATGCTCCTAGTACCAGTCCTAAACGGACACCTACCAGAGGCCACGCGTGGCCCTCCGAGCTCCTCCTTCCTCCTGGCTTTGGCTGCGGCAGCGCCCGCAAGGGCCCGTTTCTGAGCCACCCGGTTCTCTCCCCCACCTCCTGGAGCCAGATGCTGAACTTGCCTACACCCTGGAGGTGCAGGTGTCTCCTCAACACTGCAGCACCTGTGAAACAAGAGTAGCACCGCAAGGTCCTGTCCCAAGTACAGGCTTTAACACCCATCACATGGTAGGGCCTGAAGCAGCAAGGTATAGGAGTTAAATTTTGCATGCTCTAATACATTGCTGTAGATTTTAATGTGCTACTTTCTTAGATAGTGTGAGGGATGAAGAAATTGCTCAATGCTGATTAAGTAGCAGCACCAGCAAATAAAACACCAATAATCTGTAAGCAGCTGTTGAATGGGATCTCTCATCTTGTTAACCTCAAGCTACCTTGAAAAATTTTAAAGAAAAAAAAAGCATTAAATATTTTTCTGGGGCTTTGAGAAGTGTTTATGTCTAGGTTTTCTATTTACTGGATGTATACTTTGCCCCTAAACAAGACGTGCAAAGGTAGCAAAAGATAATCTGTCTTCTCAAGAGGGGCACACCTTTCCCCAGAGACCAGGTTTGTACCTCACGAGTTTGTTTCGTTTTCCAGAGTTCGACTATCAGAACACCTCAGAGAATAAATCTCTCAACAGAGATTTACTGTCTCTGCATGGCAGCGGGCGAACCACGTTCTGAGATTAAGAGGTCCAAGGAACCTCTCAGCTGTACGATACTGGGCATCAAAAGTCTCGCCTCTAACAACAGCCCATGGAATTTTAGCAGCATTGTAACTATAAGGCAATAATGATGCCACTTGCTTCTCAAGTGTTTGTTTTTTCATCCACAGAAGCAGGAGTGAACATTTATAGTCCTTTCGCTGACCTATATACATTTTAATGTTCTTAACTGGACTGCACGAAAAGGGATCTACTTAAGTTTGGAAGTGTCTGTATACCTTAAAGAAAGAAAGAGAAAAACAACCCCCACCCACAACAGTAGAAGCACAGAGTAGCCTAAGTGCTGACCCCCACCTCAAACACCTCCTAGAACTGCTGCCAAGAAATTACAATTGAATACATAAGCCTGAGATATGCAAGATCCCAGACATCCCTACCCCTTCCTGGAGCTGCGGAACATGATGTGGCATGTAACTGTCTTTCGGATTTCTCAAGTTAAAGCTGTGCTGGTAAAATGCGACACCGATCCCCTCCCACATGAAAGTCAAGCTGCATCACAGATCCGAATGTTCTTATCCCACTCTTAGCCAGGGAGTAACTTGTACGTAACAGGTACATAACAAGGCAGCTGTTGAGGGACCCAAAAAACCAGGCACTGAGGATTCGGTATGCAACATCTCACCCATTTCCATACCGAGTATGCTCTGCTTGTCCGTAAATCCAGCAGTTCTGAAAAAGTCTCTCTTGGATCTTCCCATCTTATTCCTGCCAGGAACAGGAGATTTGGAAAGCCAAATGAGGCGTTTGGGGGCAGCTACACCTTTCGCACTCACATTGTGCCCTCGCTAAAGCACTTGCTGTATTTGGCACGGACAGCGTAAGGTGGTTCACAGCTCATTTGCCAACAAGGCGAAAGAAGGGAGGAGGGCAGCAGGGGCTGGGAATCGGGGCAATTCCACACTGCTGGCAGTTACTGGAAACAATACCATTTGCAAACTGTCCGTATACAGAAACATTAAGCTGGCACTTCGGGGTGCTGTGTCTCGTGGGAGAGTTGAACTAAAATCTGTTAACTACTGTCCTCTGGAAATGCTGCCTGTGTTTTGTGGAACATTAATACATCTCTGCTGAAAACCAGCAACAATCTAGGGCAAAATTAGCCGTGTGAAAACACAGCCTGTAAAGCAGGAAGCTATCCTAAGTACTTAATCTACGGTCTCACAGAGTGACCTATATTTTTTCCACTGAACCTTCTGGAAAGGCAAAGGGTTTTGTTTCATGACTAAGTTTATACATGATCTTGGATTAACATCACAGTTACATTCCAGTGGTGTATTTTCAAGGATAATTGAACATTCATGGACATTTACAGGTAAATTGAGCTGACACACAAGCCCCTCCCAATGCTGATTTTTGGTGAGTTTCTGGAAAAGCTCCTGGACATCCATTTCTAAGAACTGCTAAGCCACTGATACTTCCTGGACAGCGCAGGACCACAGAACCGATGCAATGCTAATCCTGAATTCACACAGTGTTGAAGATGAAGTCTGCACACCTTTAGACTATTTTGCTACCTGCAGCAATTCCTGTGCTTTCATAAAGGGCAAACAACAAATATTTTAGTATGAGAACTGTTCAAGTAAGTTTTAATAGAGTGCACCAGTGAATCAAGATGACTTGCATCAGATTTTGTTTCAATGAACATCAGATAGAAAAAGAAAAGGGGCTACAGTTCTTTCTTTCCAAACACCACCCTTTTTCTAAGGCAACAATACACGTCCATTTCCGAACATAACTGTTACATAGGAAAGCTACATCACAGTACAGTATGTAAAGTCCATCTCGGTCAAGAAGCCATTAGCGAATGGCACATTTACTACACTTACAGCCTTCTAACTTAGGGTTACAGAGTTTACCACAGCTTTTTTTTTAATTTTTATTTTTTAAAGTGACAGTTTCTTAATGAACTTTCTATTCTTCACAAGAGTGTGCAGATGGGGCCCATATGTTGATATTACAGTAATTACGACATTAAATAACATTGCACAACCAACCTCTATGGTTAATTCAGTACAAAATAACAAGTATTAAAATGTACCAGTACTAGTGGTTTTACATAGTTTATAATCATTAATCATGAAGGAAAAAAATGTGGTTTTTTTTTTTTCTTTTCTTTTCTGTAGGCAAGTGCCTAATTACAAAGCTGCACATTACAGGCATAATGATGTGGAATAAATACAAGAAATCTGGTAAAATATTAAACACAAACAGGTTACATGGGAACAAACTGTACAACCACGAAAGCATAAATCAACAATTTATCAATATAAACAAGGTATCTTTAGCTGTAAAATATTATGTGGAATTGCATGTACTCTTTGGGGGCACATGTTCCAAAAGCCAAGCTAATTCCTGAGGTGGTATTATTAACTTATATAATTGGTCAACACTTCAGATTATCTTGTGCTATTAAACAGTCCCAATGTTAATATATTTCCATAAAATGGAATTTATAGTATTCTGAAGGCAGCAAACAAGTGATATTTTACACCATGATATTCAAATGAAATAATTACGGTTCTCCATTTTGGTGCTACATTTGTTAACGGGCCGCAGGAGTAAGCACTGTAATTTGCAGACAGAACATCACTTACGCCTCATTTCTGTTCCCCCACAGCTCTGAGCTGGCCCAAGGCAGAACAAAGATTTTAAACTGTAAGTGCCAACACTGTAAACATGTCTGTATTTTTTTTTTTTTTTTCAACTAAACACTGTCCAATAACAAGGATAAGAGCCAAAGATAAGCAGGAACAGTCTCGTGTAGAACAAAAGCCGGTTATTCATCGACTTCTGGTTCAAATCATGAACAATCTTTAAATAATTAAAAATGGTCATGCTACAGTTGTGAAAACTGTTTTTGTGCATTTGACTCAGGACACAAGTTTTTTAAAAAACGCATGATAGAGGTAAGACCTATAAAAAACACCAAAAATGTAAATGATGGGGAAGAACTTTTCCAACTCAAAGCATCAAACATACATTTCTGTGCAGAAATCTAGACAACTATACAAGATCTGAATTTAAGCAGTCATCTTTTTATTATACAACTCTATGAACATAAAATGAACAGAATGCTCTATATACTTACCTGTACATGTGAACATAACTTCTTTAGCTACAGTTATTTAATATAGGTCATACTGGATTTAACTTTACAATTCTGAATAACTATGTATAACCTTATTGCAATAAGGGCAATTTCTACATGGGGAGTTTCACAGGCCAATCACATTAGGCGTAACCAGTACATTCAAAGTGTAGATCATGTACGAATCTTCCCTGATCCCAGAAAATTTAGGTTCTCTTTACAGCTTAAGCTCGTTTGCTATCTTGGATGCAATGTTCTTAAATGCGATAGAAGTCCCAGATATTCTCTTGAAACGAACTCCATTGAGTGACAATCGTGGCAGTTTGCAGACCTCCATCTCCCACTGAACAAGGCTATCTTGTCGTGCATCACCGTGAACACAGAAGAGCAAAAACCTCTCTTTTTGTTCGTAATCACAGTTATTAGCATCTAACACTTTCCGAATCTCTCTCATCATATCGTTCGGGTCCATAGAACTAGTGGTCTTCATACTCCATGTGAACCGCAGGGAGCGTGGCTTCGAATCTTTGCTATCCTCCTTCTCTCTGTCTTTTGGCTCCCCAGAAGCACTCCTGGAAGAAGTGACATTCAGAACAGTCAAAAACAAAAGCAGTATAACCAAGAGATAGAAGAGAAATACAGTTCTTGAACAGGGGTTTCTAAACCGCGATTGACACACCACTAGTCACACGCAAGCTAATTCAAAGAGTTAGATGGATACTGTTGGAACAGTTGTGCACCATCTCCTGCACGCACGTGTGCTTCGGCACAGCACTGGGAGCTGCTACCAGCACTGGTGCCGTAGCACACAAGCGTGCAGCGTGCCACTGGTGCCGTGACACACAAGCAAAGCAAGTTTGGAAACCCCTGCTCTGAAACGTTCTGATGACAACATGCGCAATGGCAACTGCAGCAGACACACGTTACTCCATACTGCTCCAAAGAAAGTGGAATCTATGTAAAAGCATGACTGAAGTTCTGCAGATTTCATGATCTGGAGCATGCCATACGCCAACAAAACTGAAGTTGAGGGACACAATCCTGACGCATAAATCATACTGTAAAAGCAGCAGAGGAAGAAATCCCACCCTGCGATTCACAAGTCTTCAGTTAATTCCCTCCCCTCTTTTCTGCCTTTCCCCTCTTTTGCATTTATTACGTATTTTTGACCTCTCTCTGTGTAAAAAGACTTTATAATAATGTGCTTTATTTTAACTGATGAAGCAGAGTTTTGTGCTCTAATTTGGTTGTAAACAGCTTGTTTGTCAACCAGTTGAGTACACAGCCAGCGGCTTTCTCACATAAGAAACAGTGACATGTAGACACGAAGTATTTTAGTTGATACAATGACCCGGACAAAATTTAAAGGGAGTACTTTGCAATGAATGTTCTTACTCGGACGCTTCCTTACCAAATAGATCACTTATTCCATTGTAGAAAGCATTCTGAGAAACAGCACTAAGGATTTTTTAAAGTAATTCCACAGCCAACTATTTCTGTTTTGATAGTCTATAAACTGTCGCTATTCAGAGAGGAGTCAAAACAAGTATTTTTAATTTAACTTTCAGTGTGATCCCCAGAGAACCACATCGGTATTAAGGGACACAGCATGGCAGGGGTAAGATCTCAAACGACTTTTAGCCCAAAACAGACACTGTAGGATGACAAAAAGTAAGAGGAAGCTAGAGAATGAAAGCACTAGCCGAAAGCAACTTCACACTTCATTTCATTTGAACTTTTGATTGATCTCTCTTCCCTTTCCACATCAAGAATTCGACAGCTAATAGACTTCGAATTGAAAAGGGCTAATGTAGATAAAATGCATTGTCTATTATACAAGGTATCCTGTTAAGAATGTGCTGCTTTTTAAAATAAAGGCTTTCAGTTTCGAAAACTAAGTCGATACTTTCTGTTAGTGACCAGTTTAGAATGCAAACTACAATGCCTGTTCATCAGAGAGCATAAAAATAAAAAGTTATGCACTGTGCTAAGCACACCAAAAATGCAGAACCAAATGCTGAAACATGGCAAAAGAGCAGATATACTGGAAAATGAGCGTATGAAGGAATGCTTTATTACTAACAAAGCATCTATAGATTTGTATACAGTGGTTGCCGTACAAATTCAATATTTAGCAGTCACCACCCTTTTTGTCTGAATGTCACTTACTTTATTTCTCAGTGCAAAGTGACATTCATTTCTCGGGGACTCTAAGGTGTTTACTTCTGGCAAACAGCAGCTTTAGTAATGAACACAGTATGTAACTATAGTAAAAATTTACTATATACACACAAACACACACAAAGTATACTACATTTTCCACTGAAACCAAAAGTAAACACCATTAAATATTTGTAAGCCAAAGCATGATTTTAAGTGCCTAAATGACTGGTTAACTCCTACAGGGGGCTTTATTATTCAAAGGAGTATGCTTAAATAAAGTTTTATATTAAATACTTCGCAAGAAAGCAAAAATGAGGGATAAAGGACCTCACCAAAACCCCCTCCCCCCCAATAAAAAACATTTTTTGAAATGCAGATTACTTAAGCACTATTCTATTTTACATCCTGATTAAAAATCTTTAAGAAATCACTTAGACCTTGATGCGAAAGACCTAGGAGCGAAGTATTAATAGTGGCTCCTCACCTTGAGGTGTCAGTTCTGCCACTGGCTTCGCCTTCACTTGGATCCCTCAAAACAAAGTTAAGGTTGAGATTCAATGATAAAGGTGAAAAATAAAAGTTAAGAAAACCTACATCTAGAACAATGTTAAATAGCTACTGAACAAAAAAAAAAAATTCAGTATAATAATGTCAAGCCTAATACTGTTTAATAGTATTTTTTCACAGCTGTAATTTTTATTTCCCTTTATGATACCTTAACTTCTTTCAGCTCTGACATGTAACTGTTTTCTTTTTTTTTTTTTTTTTTTTTTTAAACTGATGATAAAATTAACACGTTGTTCTCAACCTACTGCAGACAGAGCAATGGCCACATGTAATTCCAGCAAGCACAGAGGAGCAGTCAATCAAGGTGGTCCAGGAAGGCTCCACGCTGCACCCTTCCAGGCCAGGCCTTTAGACCTCAGTCCTGAAACCACTTAGGTAGATGCCCACGCTTAAGCACACTCAAGTAATTAAAGATAAGATGTGCCTAAGAGCTTGCGAGACCAAATGTTTGGAGCCCAGTTCAGAAAGGTTACTTCAACATCTGCTTGACTTTAAGCAAATCAGCTGTTACAGTGACTTCGGTAAGACTACCGGTGAGCTTGCGATTAAACGTATCTTTGTTCAATTAGAGCTGTGCTTTACCAAGGAACTGTTTTGTATTATGCCTTTTTAGTCTGAAGCAACTTGAAAAATATCCATAGATTGTATAAGCCACCTATGTATGTTCCTAGTGCTGCTGTACAAACATCTTAGTACCCAATTTCAATTAGCTAATTAATACCTCCAAAACACAAATACTTTAGTAACTAACATCAGAGAAGTATCATTTGACATAAACCATTGATACAAAATACTTCAATACCCTATTCATTAAGCATTCACATTATGCATTTATTTTATATACTTACCAGAAAAGGCATTTACCTTTGGCAAAAGACAGTAAAAAAAAGTCTTTCATGACACCTTCTAATCAAAGTATGCTTTAAACCATTATTTCCTGAACAGTACAGAAGTTAAAAGGCATGCAGTTATGTGATCCAACTAAAAGAACAGCAAAAAACCCCTCTGAGTCTCCACCCGTGTAATCCCAGCCACTAGAAGTCTCAAACAACCCAAAGTTTAATAAAAACACAACAACAAACTCCCACAAGCAACAAAATAAACAAACAAAAACCCTACAAAGCCTTCACTATAGGAAAATGTACTTTTAGCAGTATGAAACACAATAGGAAATTGCATAAAAATGTTCTATAGAAAAGATAATTTTAAAAGACATCAATTTACAATATCTTAATTCTAATTACAAAGTTTACAATATTATTTTAATATTGTAGTTTAATGACAATATTAATTATTTGATCTGAGTTTTAAAAAAAAATTTAAGATACCATTCCTTGCAAATAACAATGAGCTATAATGCAAAAAAACCAGCCTGTTCTCTTGAAATTGGTTAGTTAGCAGAAAATACCTTTCTTCCCATTTGGAAATCTACACTGAAAACACTGCTGACTAACTTAGCTATAATTTTTTTTTTTTTTCTTTTTAAAAACCAGAGAACAAACTCTCTCCCCCCAACTATGTACGTGCTGGAGATACCAATAATGGAGGATCATAGTCCTGTATCTTCAGATTTCTGAAAAAAGAAAATAATTCATATACTTTTTTTTTTAGGTCATCACAGGAGGTATTACTTAGACACACTGACGCACTATCAGCTCACCAGGTTAAAGCAATTTTATGAGGAACATAATTGCATTTCCAGTTCTCTCTCTTCTTTTCCCTTGTAATAGCACCTTACGCAATTCATGGTATTTTACTTACAAATTTGCAACTACTAGCTTAACCTAGCTTTGATTTTTTTTTTTAAACAAACAGATGATAGAATTCAGTACGTAACAGCATGATTCTGCAAAGAAAATAGAGGTTTCCAAGATACAATTCTGGTGTAAAATTGACAATAAATGCAGTAGGGACACATCCATAATCAGGCTTAAGAATTATAGGTATATCACTGTTAGAAAGAGGCAAACTGAAAATTAAGTCCCCTTTTGGGAAAGCTATTGTGACTGCTAAGTCAACAGTCACTTGGTATTAAACAGTGTATTTGAAAATCTTTCCCAGCACCTCTCCTCACAGTATTATTACTGTTGGCATCATCACAGGAATGAACGCAGGTCCAGGATGTATGGGTTTTCTTCTTTCAGAATCCTGAACTTAGGTTTGAAGAAGCTCGTAACATCACATAAGAGGCTGCATGATACTGAAATATTAGTATTTCCAGACATCCAGAATTCTGCCCACTTCTAAGCTGCTCATTTATTCACAGATTTTAGAATTCCCTGAAATAAGTTGTTAATACCTATTCCCTCTAAGCACAGCAATAAAATCGTGAATCTAGCCCTTGCAACAAACTGCACCCAGTTAAAAAAGTAGAACATTGTTAGCATTAAATAATGACTCATTTTTAAGTCACTGCTTTCAGTATTTAAGTTCATTTGGTTTTAACTTAATTGTAGCATCTTTGTATTTTAGCTGTAAAGCATGAGCAAAAAAAACTTGAGTAGTGTTCTCTTGCTCCTTTAAAACAAAGAAGCAGAATAGCTGGTGAAACATAATGGTTACAATATACACAGAGAAGTAAAACAAGGCAGGTTCTGGAAAGAACACACAAAACAAGCAGCATTCTAACTAACTTTACATTTACTGGAAATTCTCAATGACTTTGCAATTATGGCCCTAGTTATAGGCTGGGCTTTTTTTTTTTCTCTTAAAAATCGAGGTACTAACCTGCGAACAAACTTGGAAGTTATCTTGCTTATTATACCAGTTGATGTCCCTCTTCTAGCATGTGCAAAAGCACCGGTTTCATGTGATGGTGAGGCGGGCGGTCCATTGTAAGTGGCATTACGCCGCTCCCTTAGCTGCTCACCATGGAAAGTGCTTCGACTTGAACTCCCCCGAGGAAAGCGGGTTCGGTCTGGAGTGGTAGTGCTAATACTATGAGCAGACGGGGAAGCAGCAGGCACTCTTTGAGTTGCACTGCTGGGAAAACAGAAGCATAAATAAAGAGAAAGACTATGCTAGAAACCCTCCTACACGACAACCATTTCTCAAAGATAGGAAAAAAACCCTGCTCTTGATTCTTTTTTTTTTTAAACCTGAATCTGCTACTGATTTGCTTTTATGATTCTTACTTAGAAACAATCAAGAGATATTTTCCTTGTAAAATCAAATTATCTCAGGTATAAGAGCAGTTAAAAAAAAGTATACACAGATAACAGGAGAAAGGAAAAAAGCAGAAAAGTCTGTAGTACGATCTGAAAGTGTTCCCAGCCCTCTTCCGGAAAAAATATATTCATCAAAACCGTTAACACACAAGCACTCCAAAAACTTAACAGATATTTCTTAAGAAGTAATTATCTGGCACAAATAAATGTATAAAGCCATTTGGGCATTTAATAATAAGAGCAACTATACTATGGTGCTTTTAGACAGAAATGAGCCTAGCAATCTACAAAACCAAGAGGTTAACATTTCAGTATTTCATTTGAATTTATGGTGGCCTGTGTTGTACCGTCCTGTCTAAATGAGTTACATTTGTAACTACTTAAGTTTTCCAGAAGCTTCCAGAGGGAGGCAGTCAAGGAACTTCTTTAACTCTATGCAAACGTGTGATGAACAAAATCAGGCTTCACTCATCTGTAATACCCACACTACTTGAGTAAGCTACTGTTTTGAAACAGAATGCAACATGACAGTTTTGAATAGATTACAAACGTTATTGAAGTATATCATGAACCGAACAACAGCATTTTAAAAGTGCACAGCATTAAAGAAATAATAATCAATTTATTACCTTGGTCGGTAAGCTTCAGTGCCATCTTTGATGGTTGGCAGTGTAACTTTTATAGGATGACCAGAGGCAGACATAGACTTTTGATGTCGAGGCCGCGTTGATACAGCAGAAGCTACTGCAGAGCCTGCAGAAGATGTGCTACTCGCAGACACTTCTGTTAGGCTTTTACCATGATAGCAAGGCAGGCGGGACAGACAAATGAAAAGGGAAAAGAAAGGTTAGCATAAAAACCCTTAGAAAAAAGGGAAAATAACAACTAATTTTTTCTCTTGGAACATAGCAAGTGCTGTTCAAATAACCAGAAGACTGAGTGACCAGGCTGCCTTAGTCAGCTGAAGTAAAGAATACAGAATTCTGAGAAAATTATGTTTATCCATAAATCAAATCAACATATATGTGAAATTAGGCCTTTTCATTCCCCCCAAGATTAAAACTTAAAACACACATTATTCAAAGTAATGAAGAAAGACTACGAACAGTACAAGGAAACATGAAAAAGAAATTTGCAAAAGACTTAAATAGATTGATGAAATACACTCCTCTTTTGTGAAGTGAACACCCTTCTTTTCAGTTAAAACTCAAACCCCTAAAACTTGAAACATTTGGAACTGCTGTCACATTATCACTTGGAAGTGACTGTTTTTAAAGGACCTCCTCCGGACTATCCCAGCCACTGCTAGGCTGAGCCAACCCTTTCAAAATACAGTTCCTTCTACTGGTACTTCTATTTCTGCTTCGTGTAAGTGGCGAGGAAGAAATGAAAGTAGCAGCAAAACGATTGTGTTATTAATTTTTAAAACAAAAGTCAAATCACTTAAGCCAAACTACAGCTTTGCCTCTACAAGCATAAACGAAATTGCGTTAATAATGTATTAGCAACAACAGTCCCAAAGCTAAATAATATCTGTAGCAAAGAGGTAACGATTTTGGATGAATAATCGGATGACACAAGATGTTCAGCTACACCAAATCCAAATTCAGCTGCAGCACAATGTATTGTAGGAAAGGCAAATACATAACTCAAAAGAAAATTCTTCTCTTTCATTTTTCAGAATATGCTCAAAGAGCTGAGCATATTCATTGCACCCATGAAAGGAATAGGGATTAAGAGTCGTCTGTCTTTTCAATACTATAGAAAAAAATTTAAATATAGACTGTAAAATGAAAAACTGTGAAATAAAATCCCTTCTCATTACAGTGTTTTTGGTATTAAATCTATTGAAAGAAAAACTTTATCAGTCTTTGAGCGCCAAAAAATTATTTTAGTATATGTATTTTAACCCTAAATCTAAAACCCATACATTATCTTCTTTCTTTTTAAGAAGGACTGTTACAAACTTTGCTCAAATATTTTAAACTATACACAAAATTTGGACAGACACTTTTGAAAGCACCCACCTAATACTTTGAAATTAATTAAATATTGAAAATTAGTTTTCTGCTTTTTAATGTACCTCCTTAAAGCACTTTAAATAGCTGTAATTTACATGTTCCATAGCTCATCATTTTACTATAGATCAACAGCTCTACTTTTCCTATTTCCAAAATTAAATGCATCATAAAAAAATTCAAACACTAAGAAAACAAAACCAAACTAGTTTACTAGATTGTTTTTCATGCTAGGGATTTTTTGGTTCATTTTACCTTCACTACTTAAATGGCTTTAAAAAAAGAAAAAAATCAGAGTAAGATCTATTGCTTTAAACTAAAAAGAAAAAAAAAAATTTCAAAAAATCAAGTTTTTAGTACTCTCCAGTAAAACCAGTGTTTTATTTTTCAGTCAGGTACAGGGGTTAACTAACACCAAGGATGAACAAAGAACATATTTTAAAAAACAGTAATTGTGGCAGTGTTAAATACAGTAATATTTAAAAAAATATACTAAGCAGTGTAATTACCCCACATACAGATACAAATTGGTTACCATCACTACTAAAATACTGCTCAGGCCAAAAAATGATATTGAAAAGGATCAACAAGTCTTAACAATTTCAAATTTTTGAGTGATTTCCAGGAGGAAGGAAAAAGGATCAAGGCTAGGCTGTTAGGGCGATCCATCTGAAGGTCTGCACAGCAGAACTGCCAACTTAGTTGTGAGCATAGTTACTTTACTCTGTGCTAAAAGACAACCCTTGGTAATAAATGTGATTCCATAAAAAGAGGCAAAGGCAGATCTACACATTTAGTTACAAACTTCATCACAAACATAGAAACTGCGGTGGAAGACGAGATGAAAACATACAGTTGGACTTTTAAGTATTTCACACCATGCTTCATAATGTATTTCACACCATACTTCAGAACGGTATTGATTAATTGCATAACCTGCTTCTTTCCTATGCCTCAGTTCTTGTACCCAAATTAATAAGCAAGAAAAGATAAAGAATACCTGTTGTCCTTCCCATTCTGTATTGCAGAATAGCGATCTGAAGAACGCTCACAAACATAAGTATTCCTCCTTGTCATTCCACTACCAGAAAATACATTATTCTAGAAGAAAATTAAGACTAAAATTAAATACTTTCTTCTACTGTATATTATGTTGTACAAAAATGTAAGCGTTGTAAGCAAATCAAAATAGAGTTTCAGCCGTTTATGTATATTCTTAATGTCTTCAAATGTACTAGGTTAATCTGTTGACACAAATTGTTTATATCAGCTGTTTTTTTCCCAACAGCTCATTCACCACCTCATTACTGTACCATTTAGACTACACTGAAAGAAAACAAAGAAATTTAATTTGCTGACATTTGCTTTACTAAGTATTATTATCCAATTCTCACATACTGCTTACTGTATTATTTGTCTCTGGGATCAAAGGAACAAACTAGAATCCCAGAGAACACATCTATCTGGCTGGTTGGAAGTCTTCCCTGTGCAGATTAAGTTGCCAACTAGAGCTCCAGCCTTTACAATTTGTTGCCCCCTGTCAAAAGAGTTTGCAAGGAAAAAAAAAAAAGAGAAAAGATTATCGATCTGTGTCAGTCAACCCAGAAATGATGATGCAGATAACATGGCAAATAGGTCTTGTAGCAACAAATACTGATGGGACTTCCCTTCTGTTACTAATTTCAGTTTGCACACACTTCATAAATGCCTACAAACATTCTCCTCCTGCCCCTGCCATGCACAGATTAGCTGCTGAAGACTGACTTTCAGTACATGACGTACAATTCTCAGGTTTTAATACAGTACATATTGAATTTGGAGTAGGAGAGGTTTGCAAAGTGCTAACATTACATACTGATGCATGCTTGCAAAGGATTTCAAATACACTACACTTGGGTACTGCAGGACATCATGAACTCTGCAAGATTTACTGTGTGTTTAGGTCTCCCTCATCTAGAGCTTTTCACCATTAGTATCGCCCCGCAGGGACTACTGAGTAAAATGTTTCAAAGCCAGTTCGTAAAGGAGATTAACGACTGCAGTAACTGTTTCTGAAATTAAACTCTGCTAAATTAGGCTAATGCAACTGAAGGTGACAAATATGTTTTTAAGAAGTCCTGCCTTCCCTAACATCATACTACCCTCAAAGTTACACAAAAGTATTTTAAAATTACTCACATTAGCATTGTTCATTTTAAATGTTTGACTTTAAAGACATTCATTTTTTTCTGTGTAAGCTGCTCAACCTTAACTACCGTTGCAATATCAGACACCACTATTCCTTAATTGTGCCCATCACAAAGCCTTTCACAAGGTCCCCAAAATACTAACAGAGCTAAAAACATACAAATCCTAAAGTTGCCATTAGCAAGTAAATAAATTTCTCATTCTTCATAGCAAAGATACTCCATTTAATTAGTTCTCACAAAGCAGAGAAATGCTTTTGACATATCATCTTGTACCATACATGACTGTAACCAGCTTTGGGGCAATACAGTTTTGGGAAAGCTCAGATATGACATCTAATCTTAGAAGACGCAAAGTTCCTGCATGCAATCTACACAGCCATAATTTCATAGACTCTTTGGGGGGGGAAACTCTACTTAAAATCGGGGGGGGGGGGGGAATGTTCAAAGCATCTGTGGATGTATTGTAGACACAGCCTGCAAAACATTAAGAGTTAAATGAACTTCAGCATTTGTTTTGTTTAAAAAGAATACTAGCAGAAATGCGTACCATTGTCCCAGAATATCCAAGATGGGAGCCAGCACATAGAATCCCAAAGGACAATGAGAATTCCTGCTGCCCGTCTACTTACTAGAAGATGTCCAGAACTTTTGTATTTAATACAGCATGTCTCAAATAGCAAAAAGTATACTAGAATCTTAAATTATGATTCATGCGTATTTCTTTTTCTTTTTTAGTTCACATGAACTCTTGCTCCTAAGTAGCTGTTTTAACATTATGCAATATTTTTTCTTTGTGTATCCTAAACACCGATACTACTGCACATGAATTTCCACAAGGCAAAGTAGATGCTTTCAGATTAGGAAAGACAGACTGTCCTATTTGGAACAAAGATGTCTGAGGCAGTAATATGATAGCGGTTTACAAAGCTACAAATGTAAGAGAAGAGCTTAATACAAGCTTAGTAATTTCTTAATGCAAGAACCAGGTTGTAACTCATAACATCAACAGGCACATACATCAGGGAACAAGTGGGTTGTTCTCCCTCACCTCACTCCATTTCTGAAGTCCTAAATGAAGTGGTTTCAGAAAGCTAAACAGACAAATTTACAGGGAAAAAGTTCATGAGGGATATTACGTAGAACTATTCAGATGAAATCTCTGATTCAGGAAGTCCCTTGACTTCCTTGTAAATACACAAGCATTGGAAACCAGAAAAAGAGCATTCCATATTGGCCCTGTTCTTACGTTCTTTCCCTAAATATCCACTATTTGTCTTGACAGATCTTCAGTTTGCCCAAGTGTAGATATTCTCCTGCTTACTGTTATGTCAGTGTTAGAAAAAGTAAAGTTGTGGGGGAAGGGAAAGGTTTATTTTAAAAGACATCCACTGTAGTCTATTTCTGTCCGCCAGTAAAAGTTACTAGAAATAGACTTAGTAGCTTATTCAGTAACCATTATGTCTATAGTAACCTTATGCTGCAGATTTTGTTTAAATAGGGAAAAATAAATATAGCAAGCTAAAAGCACACACACTCACACTGGGAACTGTAGTTGATTTCTTTCTTTCTGGACCCACAAGTGGACTTGCAGCCATCTCTCCTTTGGATCCCACTGTAGTGCTGCTAAGTTTGCGTGAGACATCCTTGTCCCAGTCTTCTTTCTGTTCACTTTCCACACTATTTGCCTGAGCCCTTTTTGTGTATGACACAGCAGGAGGAATCGAGGGACCAACTGCCAAATAAAAACAGTATTAATAAATGCCTAAAAATAATCACTGCATTTTTCTTGGCCAAAATATAAGTCTAAATATAAGTCCCAGAGTCCAAAAAAAGCACTTGAACAACTATGACTACAAACTCAGCACATATACCAACCTATTAAATTGAGCTTTGACAGCCTATGTTCTTTTTACCCACTCTCTCTTCATTACCAATTTGCACTTCAGAATTAGTTCCCATTTCACATTAATATGTAAAACCTAAAAGAGTATATTAATTCTCATTTTAAACCCATGCAATTTGTGCAATCTTATGAAAAAAGATATGAGAGGATACTTTTCAAATTATTTTTTAGTACATTTTGCCTCATCTTTTGCTCTAAAGACTATGAAAAATCCTGTTCCCCTGAAAACCCTAGAACTACTCTGTTTAAAAGCATGCTTATACTTGGAAAAATTGCAATTCTTTCCCCCTCATCATTCTTTAAAAAGCTTTGGGGCAAATCCTCCATCAGTAGAATTTTACATTCCCTTGAAATAAAAATCACATCAGCTGATGATCTTCACAATATTTTTTGACCACCTCTACCCCCCCCAACATAGAGTAAAATAGTGGGGAAAAAAAGGGGGGGGGGGAATTAGAAATAACAATGCAAATTAGGCAGAGAAAAGGGCCAAACATTTTAGAAATATTTCTAGTAATTTAATAGTGCTCTGAGGAAAAAAAAAAAAAAAAATCATCTTTCATTTCATCTTTTAAATAGGTACTCCTTTTTGATGTAACCACTTTCACCTGAAAATGTTTCCTGAATACTTGGTAAAATTGTTGTCTCTTGGAAACAAACAAACAATTTGGCCCCAACTCCAAATGTACTGATAAACATAACGGTTTCCTGCTTTTGAGTTTATCCAGACCAGTATTTTGCCATCACTTCCTAAACAGGAAACATCTTCAACCTCTTATTTAGCGAGTCGACCAAGTAACAAGTCTAAAAAATTAAATCTGTAAATTACATTGACCCAGATTTACCATAGAAGCATTCATACAAATAAAAGCATCACAGCAAATCAACATCACACAACAAATGCACAGAGTGGTGGACCTGCCAGGTTCGCAAAACACTGCACGTTCAGACTTAAATTGCGTATGTTACTTTACTTGTTGGAATGTCATCCCCACCATGATCACTGAACCGCCGCTGTTTCTGGTTAGTTGATATACTCCGTTGGACCTTCAGGTGAGCGGGAGACTGCACAGAACTGTTGTTGAGGTCACTGCTAGGACGAGACCTTTGACCCAAGTTGCTGCTGGACAAGGACTCGCCTCCTTCAAACTGCAAGAAAAACAGCTTTTCAAAACATAAACAAAACTCAATATTACTGGTAGTTTTATGGCATAATAAAGCAAAGAGTTCCAATCACAGGCACTTTCTTTTTAAATTTAGAATTGTATCCAGAGTTTAATTTTCTTCAAGATGAATTTTATTACTTCATCTGTGTTTAATGTGCTTTAAAAACACACAGCTAAACCTAAGAAGTTAATGAATGCTCAAGATAAAATTTAAAGAATCTTGATACTAACAAAAACTGTGCTATCTTAAAACCTAAGCCAAAGAATGGCTCCCCCAGCCTTTTTTTTTTTTTTTTTTTTTTAAAGCTTAAAGAGCCTTTATAGCTTCAGAACAATTTCAAAACGCATTGGATTGAGTCAGAAGGGATAAAAAAAGCAAATACTACTGATTCAAGGATTCTTTATGGCTTTCAACACATCTTTATAAGGTTTGTAACTCAGCCGCTGGTTTGTTGGTATCTAAGAAGCGTAAGTTGTAAGTAAGAGCAGTGGAAAAAGACAAATATCCTCTTCCAAGCCGTTTGACTCAATCATTTTAGACAGATTCCCTCCACGCTCTGCCATCACAAGGGAATACTGGTTCAGAGATGTTGTGGGAAAATGCACTTAAGGATGCACATATCAGATCTATGCTATCTTGGAAATGAAGGAAGGCCAATGAAGCAGCAGGAAAAAAACAAAAAACCCTCCTTCAAAAAGAAAGCCTTGGTCTTGGCTTGTTTTCTTGAAAATCCCCGTGGTCCCAAAAGGTCTACAGATCTCTCTAGTTCCAAAACAGTCAAAAGATTTTCTACCAAAAATTTATTAATTACTACAATGCAATTATTTATTAAATAATAAAATATACTATACTATATTATATGAGTGAGAAAGGATGAGTACATTTCTGAGAAATAAAGGATGTCACACCTTAGTAGTTAGAAGAATAATTGCTCTAGTCAAACTAACTATTTCAGATTTTAAGTGTAAACACACATGACAGGAAGAAGACTCAGCAGTTAGAAGTCATGCCACTTCAGATTAACAGCTAGCTTTTTAAAAAGGCAATTCAATATATTTATAATCAAATGTGAAGATACTATATTCAATCTGTTTCTTCATACGGTAACTAACAAGATATGCAAGAAGAGAGGAAAAGGGAAAGACATTAATAAGTTACCAATCACAATTTTTTTTTAAAAGATATTACAAAATAGTTCATAAAAACATCAACAACCAGAATATTCAGCCCAGCCAGATGTAAAGGCCAAAACAGAAGATGTAAATTAGGTAGGACTTACTTCAGGTGGTTTTCTACCTAGAAGCAGGTAAGTAGCCATGACTTCATCGTACTTTTGGTTTACTAAAGACTCATGGATTTCCTCTCTTGAAAAGCCCATTGTGACCATAATGTCTAAAAGTAAAAAGAGCTAGATACATTAGCAGAATAAGTGCTTGGGCTTACTGACAACTTAAGAACAATGAAAAAAAGAAAAAAATCCTTATAATTTAACAGATAACTAGGATTCAACTCAACCAGCTTCATCTTTGCTGTGCAAAATCAAAAAGGCTACAACTCCCCTCTTTCATTGTTATTTTCTTCTTGAAGACTCTCAACTGTTACTCAATATAGTTCAACATTAAATGTTACTCAACAAATAAATAAAACACTGGCAAACAGAAACTATAAATAGCTAAAAGGTCAACACAGTATCTTTCTCTGACCACAGTGGATAAAAATTGCTGTCCTCATTAAAAAAAAAGAAAAAAAGTGTTTCCTTCTGCCTGTTGAATCTTGTAATCTTATTTGTTTTTTGCTGTGCTTGTAGATTCATGTCAGCTCAGTGAAGTCACAACAGTAGTTACAAGGAGGGCATTGTAATGAAATTTCTCATTTAAATAACAAGAAAACATTTTACTTTTATTGAATTTGAGATACAATCTCATCGTACAAGAGTTTAGTTTGACTTACGAGATAAAATTGCCTATGTACATCAGATTCAACATCCTTGTAGCTGTCTTACCTATTCTCTTGCTGTCATTGAAATCTGGTTCAGGCTCAGTATATGGCTTTAGTTCTTCTTCTTCATGGCCAACATTCATCCACCGATCCTTCATAATTTGCTAAGAAAAGAAAGGAGCTTTAGGTCAACATGCCATTTACCATACCCAATTAAATCTGTGCCAGCTGGTCTGGGGAAAAACAACTTAAAATTCATAATAATCTGAATGCTGCTCTTTCCCTCACACCTCTTCCCCTCACATCTTACAGTTTCTTCTTTTATCTTTCACATCCTGTTGTCTCCATTAGTTCCGGGGGGGGGGGGGGGGGGGGGGGGGGGGGGG
>JAVKLA010000054.1:12903170-12946359 GCA_034782735.1 Sagittarius serpentarius | reverse complement strand
TCCCCCCTACTATTTATCCTTCACAATATAACCCCCCCCAAATATCAGAAAAACTACTGAAAGAAAAAACCCTGCAGTTCCAACACACAAAAATCTTGCATTTTGTACTCTTCACTTCCAGTGTCTGTTAATCTCGTCTTGCAGAGTGCTTGACACTTGTGCACTAATCTTGGTTAAGATCCCTAGATGTTACTACAATACCAACTCCATCACAATAAATAACCCCTTCAAATAACAACAAAGGAAGTGTTTAGAAACTAAGGAATACTTCAAGAGCGTGCCAATGCTTCGTACAGTCATTTGATTCAAGATCGCGATGCCAACTGGTCATTTTTTCCTATGGATCTTCTCATTGCACTCGACCTAAATATGTTCACAGTTTGGCTGGAGGGAGAAATGCCTCTTAACTCTCTCTATGCCATGCAGATATTTACTTAAAAAATTTCTCCTGCATTCTTTGGAAAATTTTCTTGTGCTGTGGCCTGGATCTTTTATATGCCTGCAAGACTGACCAGCTGGAATCCCTAACCACCACCACCACCACAATTTCTCCTTAAGGACATATTCATCTTTTTTAAAACAGCTAAAAACATTTTCCCTCCTACAGCAACTGGCACACATGCCTCTTTAGGGACAGATGCTAATATTGCTCACTAGATTGACAGAAGAGTGAAACAAGTGCCAGCAAGTCAAGTTTCCCACAGGCTCCCAATATGCCTCGAAAACACCGAATTAAGTTATTTCTCACAAAGAGCAAAAGACTCAATTTTCCATTGATATAACCAAATTCTTTGTACGTAGTGCTGCTGCCAAATTACAGACCCAAATAGTTGTATCCTTACAAGAACAATACAGAACTTTGTCCTTGGGCCACATAACATTTTGCTGACAATAAGACTTAAAGATTTGTTCAAAATTCTGCCACAGAATGGATTTTTTGGCTTTTGAGGGGAATAAAGGGGAAGGGATTGTGAACACGTATTGCTATATTGCATTTCTGGCACACAGAGCACGAGTCTATTTGACAATAGACTTTGGTTAGGTATTTGCAGCCTTGCAGTAACACGATAGACTTCCCAAAGAGTACTATGCAGTATCTGCAATTACAATTTTTTAAAGATACCTTTACTTAAATCTAAAGTTTAAGCACAATGAGGTGTTTGGATGACGGGAATCACAGTGCTTAAATCCTACCTCCCTTTCTTGATCCTTCTTGAATTCACAGGCAAACTCAACAATTCCCGCTTAAGAGTTTTTCATGTCTTTTCAGTAGGTGGGTCTATAGTTCAATGTAATCTGCTCTAGGTTTCCATCTGTTAAACATCTAAACTTTTGCTAGCTTGTGTCTTTTAAATACATGATCTCATAGGCATACTGGGTTATCGTACAACTCTTAAAACATGCTCTTACAATCAAGCATTTTGAACTGACACAAATGATCCAATTCCAGGATCAATATTACACCTGTGTAAGTTCAGCTGGGCTTCCAGTCAGCTAATAAAAGAGCAGCAGCCTTGGTCAGGGTATTTAAAGATCTGACCCAAACTGTATTTCCTAAAGATCAACCCAAACTGAATTTCAACCAATTAGATATTATTGATGAGGTGTCCCTCAATTTTCAGGAAAACTATGTCATAAAAATCTGGCCTAGATCAAGACCTGTCTGCCTCAAAATTATTTGCTTTATTACTCTTTGTCAGCATAAATCTGCTCTATGGGAATTTCACATAGTGTTGCTTTGCAAAGAACTGAAGACTGGGAGGGGAGGAGGAATTTGTCGAAATCCTAATAGTTAAGAGAGATCCACATATTTCCTGACAATGCATTTTTCCCATCTCTTCCTGTGAAGATTTACTGTTTTACAACAACATACACTTGCTTCTAAAATGTTTTCTCTCTGCTGCAACCATGAAAAAGTCTAGATGAATAATTTTCATAAAAATTTGCCTGGTCCTTACCAGAGGAAAAGTGCTAAGACTAACCCATATGGTGCTGATCCCGTGTCCGTCTCAGCTTTGATGCTAACGTCACTGACAAACATCCTACTGGATTGTCTGGGAAAAACACGCGTGGGAACTGAGCGGGTGTATGACTGGGACCGAGCAAAAAATTAAAAAGAAAAAGCACAAACAAAAATCCTCCCCACCTAAGATGACACTGTCTTTCCACTTTTAGAAACTTCTAATAAATATATATTTTCATTCTAAATATGTATTTTTAGAAGCGCTCAGACAGAAGAAATAGTCACTTCTTTCCAAACCACGTACCATAGCTTTCTCATTCAACATCAGGAACATTAATTAAAAAAAAAATAAAAAAAATTTGTGATGTCTCTTCCACAAATTAGCATACTGATCAATGCCCATTGTCACCAGTATTTTGGTACTGGCTCAAGACCCCCTGTCACACATAACATTTACTCGCTGCTCCCTTCCAGACAATCTGACAACTATGCCATTCCAGCGAGGCTGTTATCCAACACCTCTTTCCAGGGACAGGAAGGAATTTTAGAAGAACTGGATAACACTACAATATCTAGAATGAAAGTGAAATTAGATCTGAAGAGAAACTGCTGAAAATCCAGAGGAATGTTCAATAAAGAAAAATCTCTTTTCCTAAAACTTATCACGACATGGAAAAAAGCAACCTTTCACCATCTTCGAGTGACTATGCTCTTATCATTATGTCCTCTAGACAGTAATGAATACAACATAATTAATGAATATCAGCAAAGTAGAAGCCACTATTCACTATTCTCTTCAGTACGGAATTTATTCAACTTAAAACTATTTATAAACAAGTCAGAAAATAGCATCAGCTTGAAATATGTTGCATGCAGACAGAGCTCAGTAAATGCATGCTTCCTTGCACAGGTAGCATCCATGACAGGAAGCATAAGTCATGCCACTACAAATAAAAAGCTGCTTAAAAGGGATTTATTTTCTGGAACACCATCCACTGCTGCACAAGTACGCACAGAAAGATGAAACAAAAGTCACTGGTGATTAACTCATGCAAATACTATTTTAAAACCATTCTATTTATCTTCTGCTCTACTTTCATCTCTATGGTAAGTACATATTATTTCAAACAGCCTCTCTTCGTTAAATAATTCACAAAATAGAACAGAGCAGCATTTAGAGTGAAGTCTACACAAAATATTTGTTAAATATCAGCTCCAGAGTTATCTGGCAAGTATATGCCAATACAGCAATCTTGAACAAAACATCCCCTTAAAAATACTGAACCTTTTAGACACTTTACAAGTTACGCACAGATATTATCTTCATCTCATGAAGAGAAAACCTAATTTACTAATTAAAAAAAAAAAAAAAAAACCAAACCACCGTAACTCAGTAGAAATCCTCAAAACAGATTTTAGCTGAGGAACACAGCAGGTATTATTATTATATATGTTAATCTTCCAGCTATTCAGAAACAAAGCTACCAGAAGGGGGAAAGGAAAGGACTAAAGAGAAATAACTAGCAATTATTACCTTATCATTCAAAGAGTTCTTAGTGTTTATCTACATTATGGTACTAAAACAAACAAAAAGCCCACATAGTTTTCTATCACAGTTATTCTTCTTGTATCTATCCTTTTTTAGAAGTCATGCTGGAAACGGTAAGTTAAGTCAAAAATGTTTATGGTACTGCCTGCTGCTGGTTTTGTTTTTCTGAAAAACTCCAAGCAGAAGATATTTACAATCTTGTCCTGCTTTCCACACATTTTGAACTAGCTCTGTTATCTGACTGAAACAAGTGGGAGCAGTTTGCACTTTGAAATGCTCTTAAATGATAGTCTGTAGTCAGCTGCTATTCAGGTTAGACTTTCATTCATTAACACTTTCTGTTTTCTTGCTGCACTGTTTCTGGGACATTTTCTTTTTTTTTTTTTTTTTTTTTTTTTTAAACAAGACTTTTGGACCCTTAAAACAGGAAGAAAGTAACTATCGTGAAAAATAAACAAGTCTTAAGCAATTATTGTATTTTATTCTTTCTTAATCTGACACGTCTTTTTTTCCAAAAGGGATTCTTTTTTTTTTTTAAACTTACTTCCAAGCTGCCTCGTTTTATTGGATTCAGTACTAGTAGCTTCTTCAGTAGATTTTCACAGTCTGTGGACATATAGAATGGAATGCGGTACTTCCCCCTCAGTACTCGCTCCCTCAGTTCCTTTAAAATAAAGTTTTAAAAGGTAAGCCTACTAATGACATAGAAGATTTAAAGAGAATAGAAGCCAAGCTTTCATATTGTAACTGTACCTTTAGATTCTGACCATCAAATGGCAATGATCCGCTTACTAGTGTGTACAAAATCACCCCAAGGCTCCACACATCCACTTCAGGACCATCGTATTTCTTTCCTTGGAAAAGTTCAGGAGCGGCATAAGGCGGGCTTCCACAAAACGTGTCCAGTTTGTTACCGACTGTAAATTCATTACTAAACCCAAAGTCTGCAATTTTAATGTTCATGTCTGCATCAAGTAGAAGGTTTTCTGCCTAAGAGAAAAATAAAAGAGCAAAAAGACAATTCATGTATCAGAATAAGATCAATATATTACAGTGTATCACTTACCAATAAATGCAAAAAAGTTTCTTTTTCTAAAATAACCACCATCTGTATCTTTCTTGCAGAACAAAAGAAACTAATCCTCCTAAATGCCTTACAAAGACTGAAAATTGACTATGTTTACTCAGGAAAATGTAACTGTTAAAAGCAGCTAAACAGACTTGAAAGTCAGCTAGTGAATCAGCTATGAAGGATTTTCTTTTCTGGAAGAAATAACTCAGTTCAGCTTTAGGCTGAAGTTCAGCTTTAGACATGTCAGAATGGCAGTTTCAGCTTTTGACAGGTTCATGCTAACTTCTGATGCCAGGGAGTGTAAATCTAATCCCAGACATCAGCTACAATTTTGGTGGGGTAATATTAGAAGGGATTTAAGACTTTAAAAGAAGATCTCTTCTGCTTAGAAGATGAAACACTTTAAGCTACATGCTGTATCTTAGGATTCTGCACCAAAAAATACTCTCCCCTTTATTATTAGTGTTTGCTTTAGCAGTAACACCACCAAGGTGTTTAACACTCGAGTATTATGTTGTATATGAAAAAATGCATGTATTATATCTCTAAGAATATTAATGCCTGTGCAGCAATCATCATGTGAATGCAATGCATCACATATACCTAAATGCAAATATTCAGGAACCTGGAGAGTCAGTAAACAGTATCTTATACTTAGTATCACAGGTAGGTCAGAAAATTAAAAGAGCAAGGTTAGAGAAATACTAATACATTATTGGGGAAAAAATATAGTGTATTTCTTAAAATACAACAACACTCTCCAAAGAGTGCAGCAGAACTGGGCAATGTTTACTCTAACTGGGTCCTGACTCCTGATCAGCATTATCAGCAACACAAGAACAGCACCAAGCAGTGCAGGAATACTTCAACAGGAGGACTAACATTAGCCAGAGCAGGGGATTCACCTAATTGCCAAACGTCAGTGTTATAGCAAACACAGACATCTCTCATAGGATGCTGCACTCAGAATTGAGCCCAGAAAATAAAAAAATGTCTTAGTTCAGGATCAGAGAAGCAGCAATCAATTTGTTAGTTGCTTTGACTAAAAGGGTAAACATGATTTTGTTTGGGTTTGTTTGTTGGTTTTATTTTTTAATAATTTCACTTACACTCAATGAACAGAATAGGAGACAATTAACTACCAGTATATCAAGCCAATAGCTGCACAACAATTTAGCCTTTATCAGGTGTAAAATACAGCCCATTTTTACAAATTAACTATCCTGGAAAATATTTTATTTTCCCAATTCATGACCTGTAATCTCAGCTGGTTCCAGCTGATGTGCCTGCAGACAGACTCAGAGATATTTTCCAGATTTGACAGCCTTCTACATGACTGCACAAAGACTTCATTTTCCGTGTGGTGAAAACATTACTGTCAGTGCAGCTGCTTGGCGATTACAATAGTCCTTCTAGTTCAACAGTACTCTGCTACCCAAGTACCCCATGCTTGTAGGTTCCTTACTTCAAACAAAAACACCCAAAAAACCTTTTTAAATGTGCCAAATAGAAAGACTGTGCTCTCATTGGTTATATGGTTCAGAGCAAAAAGTATTAACAGTCACTGAAAAGGTAAGGTAAGTTTCGTGCATCACAGGGCTAGCAAAGTTGGAACTGGTTATAGCCCTTTCAACGCAAGCTGTTTATAATCACAGAAAATTAAAAAGAGGCCGTTTAAGTACCCGTGGGCCTTGCATTCCCTCCTCTTCTGCCAGAATAGCCTGGACAAACATGCACATTTTCTTACATGTCTTCCTAGTTTAGTCTGAAGTAACTCATATTTGATGGAGTTCACCCTTTCTGTTATTAAAGCCAAAAAGGCTTATAAAAAAAAATCTCCAAAGCAGTGCCAGACATCTGCCTTGCAATGCTTACAACGTCACTTGGTCAGTGTAATGATACCATAGAGGAAGTCAACAGAAGCAGATGTGAATGCAGACACAACTTTAAAGTTGCTTCTTCCTTCTCTGCAGCTCCATGAGAAGAGTTTTAAGTGAGACACAGATGACACATAACATTTGGAAAGAACAGATGAAGTGAGAACACCTCCTCAAAGCCATACATTTAGCCCTTTTTTCTTTGGGGAATGTATTTTTCATTGGCTAGGCTGACTGGCTCTCAATCACACCTAACACTGAACTTTTCAAATGAGTCTAACATAACTCCATCCAAGAGAAGATGAAGAGAGAAAAGCAAACAAAAATTATTTTGGAGCCTGCCTGCCTGCCTTGCAAACAGGAAGGAGATCAGCAGCAGAGTACTTGTGACAGATGGTAAAAGGGATCACACGCGAATGCTGCAAAGCAGTTTTTGGTAGTCCTGTGAGCGATGCAGTGAGCCGCATGCGTGCTGTGGAACTAAGAAACGAATGAGGGGTGGAGGCTGTAATGGGCTCTGTGAGAAAAGAGTGAGATGCAGGATGCTAAATAACTGCAGGAGTTAATGCAGTAAGACTAAATAATATAGCTGGGCTGAGCACGCCAGTGCCAGACAAACAGGAGGAGACGGCTGGGTCCCTACTCCCAGCCAAGTATAGGGCCGAGACAACCAGTGAAAGCACTTGTCTGGCCAAGCCAATAGCTCCATAGGTGCAGCCCTCTGGGAAGCGCAACAACAGTGGCTGCAGTAAGCTCCAGGGACCTTGGCAAAACATTCACAGGCTCCAAACCACCACACGAGATGGGGAAGAATTTTTTTAAACCAAGATTTCAATGAGATCCAGCCCTCTCCTTCCTTGCATTCTGACTTCAGAGTGCTGCCCAGGCACCTCCATCATCAGATGACAATGGTCCTCGGGCAGGGAGGACTCAGCAGAAAAGGATGTATTATCCAGCACCATATGCACATGCAGGAGCTGGCAGATTGACAGGTGTTAGGGAACAGATTTGTAAGAAAGAGGTTGAGAGCATGCTGCAGTGTAAAGATCCTGGTGATAAAAACCCTTAGGAATTATTCAACCTCAGTTTTTCACAAGTATTTATATACATTAGTAAAAAAGAACCTACACCAGCATTTTCTTTGTAAATGTACAAAGACATCAAAGCAAGAGCAACAAGCCAACTTTTAAGTGGGTGCAGATCTTGTGTCCCATTGCCATGATACCTAAATGTGGTACGAAGACAACTACAGACTGAAGGCTTAGGTTGTACCTGCAATTGCTGAACTCTAACATGGTCTGGTATGTTTATACAGACAGATTACTAGTAAGTATCAAAAAAAGAAACTTTGACTAATTTCTGTTTACCTTCAATTTATTTTTCTGCATGAATTCAACACCAGAGTATAAACCAGAAGTTCAAATGGATTAAAAACCCAACATATTTCTTATGAATCACTAAGAAAAGACCATTTTATATATCTTGCAGTATATTTTAACTGAAAATATTTTAATTAAGTAGTGCTGACTGATATCATTGAACCTCTGCAGCTTCAGTGGGTAGGTATCTGCATGCCAGCAGATGTAATTCTTTGGAGAGCATGTCTTTTTCTTAAAGCCAAAACTGGAATGAACGTAACACGTTCTATTCTTGTATCTCCCCTGTTCCAACAGGCAAGCTACATTATTTTTGTGCTCCAGAAAACTGAGAATCAAATACAAGTGATAGTTCCCTCATTCACATGTTTGAAGCATTCAGAGACAGTGGCAAGGACAAGTATATTGAATGAAATTAAGTCTATACTGTCAACCAGCAAAACGAAAAATAAGTAACAGCCTACCTTAAGATCACGATGAACTATGCATTTCTGATGACAGTACTGCACAGCAGATACAATCTGAAACATCAAGATAATCAGTGAAATACTTTATTTCAACTTACGTTTTTGTATACAATTTAGTAATTTTGGTTCCTGATATGATTCAGTAGAACATAAGAAATTAATAAATAAAGCCTTCGTTTTAGAAAACATTTATGTAAGTTTCATTAAAGCTCAAATACTAAAACAAGTCCCTAAAAGCAGCTCACTCATTTTCTCATTAAATTTAATACATACTCCTCAAGGTAACAGGAGAAACATCAATTTTTAAATGCAGATCACCCAACAGAAATAACTATAAAAGCAAATTATTCCACCCCCAACCCAACAGCCAGATATACCATCTCAGATTTTATCTTCTGAAATATTTGCAGCATATCTCTGCAATTCATCCCTAACAGAATAGTTCATTCAACATTTTCATATGCATCTTTCACATATCTATAACAAAACCCAAGCCTGAATCAGCAAGTTAAAAGCAGTTTCTTTACATGTTAATTATATATCCTAATTCAGAAAAATACCAAATTTTGTTTCTAACTAAAGCTTTTCACAAAATAATCACTAAAAACAGGGTAAGAAGATTAAGATGAGAAAGTTTGTAACATAAATATATATAAGAATATAAAAACCTGTTACAGAATATCCATCATACAAAACACTGTGACGTGACACAGTAATACGTATCATCATATCAACATCTCTAGATACATCTATCAAATTCTAAAATATTCAGAAAAGGATTAAAACCTCAAGTGAGTCACAATATAAAAATGTGGCTCTTAGGAACATCCACTAAAAAAGAATGTAAAACAGTCTTACTATTTTTAGATAGTACGTAGGAAGCAGATATTTTTCTCCTCAGGGATTTTTTTCCACTCCAGCTTTAATAAACATTATCACAACAATGAATATTTTTTTAAAGTAAAAGAAGTATGCTCACACTTATGTCTATTTGAAAACACCATAAATAGAAACAAAAAAAAGAGTGAACGTTAATTTCATACCTGCCTGAATTTTGCACGAGCCTCTTTCTCTTTCATTCTTCCATGTGCAACTAGGTAGTCAAACACTTCTCCTGACCATGACAAAACATCAGTCATATTGCCCAGGTTTTATTTTTGACTGTCATGCATAATCAAATCATGCTGGAAGACAACACCCACCCCCACCCCACCGCTCTCTTCTTGAAGGGAAAGGAAATAGAAGCAGCCATTTTTTTACTGTTTGCATTAGATTTCATTTTTCAGACATGTAACAGTCAAGAAATACAAAAATGGAAGCCTTCATACTAAAGCTTCTTCAATTTAAAAAATGTATTTACTTAAAAAACACTGTGAAACAAAAAAAAATTGACTTTAATCATAAAAACATTCATATTGCATGTAAGATACACTGGGAAACAGGCAACTTCTTATGTACCAGATTTGTTTTGCATATCTCTAGCAGCTTCATTTAACAGTATCTGTATTACTTCTGGTTTTACCTTCTTGTTCTCTTTCTAGTAAAGCTGCTCAAATGCCTTTCAGATCCTCACCTTTGCACTGTCTGATGAGCAGCCTTTCCTAGCTGGTCACTAGCCCTGTGCTGGATTCCCTTCCCACATTCAAACATTTCCCATTCGGATGCTAAGCAGCTTCTCAAGCAGCCATCCACTATCCCTCTCACTCCTTATGATCCTGCTGGTCCCCTTTCCCATGTTCCTTATTCCCATCCCCCAGACCTGCCTCTCCAAGTGCTTTGGTACACATTTTCAAGATAAAATGAGGCACCAGTGCTTGCCTAAATATAGCAGATAAATACTGAATCAAGTTTTTGCCAGAATCAGCACCAGATTATCTCCTGATATTCCAGCAGAAACCTCAGAATAGTAACTACCCTTAAGCACAAACCTAATAGGTTACTTTACAGAACATGATGTAAGCAGGAAAGTGCCCTGGGAGGTCTGCTAGGACTGTTGTGAAGGCCAGACTGGAATAACCCATTAACCATAAAATCCTTAAATTGTTCCTAGGCATGCAACCGGCATGACTTTCCATATTTCAGTTTATCCTTAAAGCAGAGTTAAGAATCCACTTACCCCCACTGGCATACTCCATTACCAAATACAATGTCTTTTCAGTTTCAATAACTTCAAATAATTTTACTGCAAGAAAAATGAATGAGATATTGCAGCAGGGAGCAAAAGCACAGCACAAACAAAAAATTATACTTATGAAGTGAGTATAATTCATGGTCAGTGAAAACACTAAACCATACAAAAACTTTATATCCTTTAGGTTAGCATTGTTTTGAGGGGAAAAAAGCAAAATTAATTTCTAAATCACGGTTGATAATAAAGCATATTAATTCATCATTTTCTCAGAAGTTCGGCACACTGTACAAATGAGTTCATGCTGAAATTAGTGTTTAATTTGACACAGACGTCTTTAAGATCATACAAACCTTCCCTGTTTCGCTAGTAAACTGCTCCCAGTTAGAAATCTGAGATTCTGACCAACTAAAAACCGAGTGGATGCCGGAAACATTAAGTCTGAAAGATTTTCCTCAGATTGCAATAGTAACCACTCATTTAAAACAAACACACACACCCCCCACCACCCCCAAGAAGACAAAAAACAGCAGAAGCTAAGAATGCTGGAAAAGCAACAGACAATTCAAGGGATGAGAAGGGAGTGCCTAGCATGTAATAACTTGTACACCTCGTCCATACCTTGTATGCAACAAGCCCTCTGGCCGATTCAGGACCATTAACTGTCTCTGGAACAAGACTGTCCAGCCCTCCTCAGCCAGAAGAATTGTCATCACAAAGTAGGGCCCTGAAGCTGTGGGGTAGGTGAAAGAACTTAAGCAGAAAGGGAAAATTACATACTTGGTAATTCTAATTTTCTGGAAATATCAGTCAGCGGGAGTCTTTCCTAGACTGAACTAATGGAGTTCTGCTACTTTCACCTAAAAAAAACTCATGCTTTTTGGCCTCAAGAGTAATTTCAGTGGAAAAGGGGAGTTGGGGCCCTCAATAGACTGGAGTGCTCAGCATCTCCTACTTTGCATTAAGGCTTTCCTGGACTGAGCAGTTTCTCTCCTCAGAGAAAAATTTGTGTTTCAAGCAGAGACAATAAAGAATGCGAAACAATGGTGTATTTACTGAATGCTCACTGTCCTATTATCTCAAAAAAGTGTAATTAACAAAAGCATAGCAGTAAAGTATGTTCAAATAAAGCCAAAGAGTAAAATGTAAACAGTATAATAAAAGAAAAGTTTGCAGAAATGCAGGGCTCCTACCAATATTGGGATGATTCAGTATCTTCATTATGCGTACTTCTCGAAACAACTGTCAAGGAAGTAAGACAATTTTCTTAGTGTGTTTACTAGGGAAAAGTCACACAAGATATACAATTTTAGATGGCAAAAAGGAGCAGCATAAGCCACAGAAAACAGCATTAGCATAAACCACAAATATAGTGCAGTGAACTCCAGAAAACGTAATCTACATGTTATATAAAAACAACCACTACCAACTATATCAAAACCAGACTAATTTTTAAGCTTTACACAAACACACTGATAAGTTTTATAGTCCTTTCTGGAGTTTCAAATTGACCAAAACCAACGAATTATTCACACAAGTTTTTGTTACCTCTTTGCTCCGATTTCTTTGGTGACTGGCAAGCTCAGCTAACTACCCTGAATACACACATAACTGTGGGTGCAAATACAAGGTGTAGTACTACAGAAAAGTTGAACACACAGATGTTAAAATGGAATTAGATTATTGGGAATACAAACGTCCCCCAGTCCTGCCGCTCCACACAGGTGAAGCAGGCAAGTTCACTTTTCTCACAACGACCAAATTTTACACTGGGTCACAAGCAGCGATGTCCTCTCTCCCCCTGGCAAGGCCTGAAGGTTTCTGATTGTCTGCTTTATGGTCCTGAGTCATGTAATTAAAAACAACTGGACAAACTTACAGCCCTAAGCATATATACTTAAGACAATAGTGGGTTAACTTTTTTTTTTTAAAAAACAGAAGCCACAGGTCTTTGCTCTTAAATTTCTAGCACTCATGGGTTTATTGATTAAATAAGAGGTGAAGCAAAACTAACCTAGGCACTCAAAGGGAAGAAAGCAAACAAAAGGAATCCAAATGACTACATAGTTCTATACTTGAGACTGTCAATACTAATAAGCTTGCAGTTTTACCTCAAGTGAACAACATATCCCCATTGCAAAATCTATTTACTGTGCTGCACGCTCTTTAGTCCCATATTGGGCTGAAGTAGGATGCTGAAATGAAGGAAGAAAAGCTCACTGGCTTCAGCATAATGCTTAGACATTTTGGAAACAGCACTACAGTCCTCTTTACTGAGAAACTTGGCTCAACGCACAAGTGTGTCGTTGCTGTTTGGCTTGTCTGATGTCTCAGAGGACATCTCTCCCTCCGTTTTCAAAATTAGTCCCATTTGTTCAGATGCTACCTTTGTAAAAGGGTACAATGATGCAAGCCAGAGACTGAACACGTCCTCAAAGAGTAGCACTTTAGTTTCTATTTTACGATGGCTGAGGTTAAGAGTTAAGAGAAATTAAAATTCTTCTGCTTAGACAACACTGACTTTTTACTCCATTTGTGCAACTTAGTCATAACATTTCTAAAATTCTGCATTTATTCTACAAGTTAAGACTATAAAGCAATGTCTTTTTGAAATTCAGCTTTTGATCAATATTATTGCATTTCTATATTTATTTAAATATTTCAAGCTAGTTACTATCCACTTGCCTTATAATTGCCATTAAAACAATTTCAGAAGGAAGCAAAAGACTATAAAAGCATTTCTCTGAGAAAACTTGAACAGTATATGATGCAGTTCACTTGTGTTCAAAATGTAACACACGGGTATGCAATACTATGCACTAGAATTAACTTCAGCAAATATTCTTGTTTCCTCATAAAGTCAGTTATTCTCATGAAAAAAACACCATACCAGGCTGTTCTTTATGCATTTTTTTGTTTTTCTAAGTATTTGAATTTGTTGCACAAGAAAAAGTTTCTCTGCTAAATCAGTATCAATTAGTCAGAAGCTAACAAATCTAAACCAATAGATGGTACAGCTTCAGAAGAGCTTCTAAGCAGGTATGTGGAAAACTAATTCCTGCCAGAAGATTGGAAAGATATTTCATAACTTCACAGTATTAATGCTAGTATAAAAGTTACAGCAATGAATGCAAGTCTTCATAAGCAGGATTAAAATATTACACTTCTATAAATAAAATAATTTTAGATCTAGAAAAAAGATTATTAAGAAACACAATTTTACCTTTAACATGAAGCACACAGTAATTGCAAAAAAAAAAAAAAAAAAAGTGCATTATTCAATATTCTCACAGGATTTAGAAGTTTACTAAGTGGTTTAAGATTCAAATGGATTTCACAGTGACATGAAATTTTTTTCTACATAATATGTAATTTTTTCTTCCATAAAGGAAAAAGCCTATTAGGAAACAGACATAAAAGTCTGTTTTCCTCAAGACAGAACATTACTGACCTCTAGCCTGATGCAGATACTTTGTCATATGAAAGAAACATTTACTTGCTCCATTTCTGAATAGAAGACACCACCAAAACCCGAAGTATGGGCTTATGTTTATTCTGTACAAATGCCAATAAATTTTTTTTACAACATCTTGTATTACATATCCTGTTGAATAGATATTTTCAGAAAACTGAAGCATATGTTCTCATACAAAAGCAGGTACACAGTCCTGGTAGTCACCATGAGCATATCAAGAGGAAGTCATTAGTCTCAGCTTTTGAAAGAAAGCAGCTATTCTAAGGCAAATTCTAAACGAACTAAGTCACAAGGTGAATCTAGCTATTTTCTTGCTGGTTAGTGGCTCTGAGGTGTTTGTTTGGGGATTTTGACTCAAAGGCACTTCTAATGTTGGTGGAAATGTGTTTGCATGCTTAGAGCAAGAACTGGAAAAGGCTGAAGCAGCCAAAGTTATCTTAGGTCATGCCCATCCACAGAAATCATGTCAAGCATAAGCTGAATGGAAACTGGCTATTTTATTTTACATACGGGATGATGTCAGCCTCCCTATGAACATAGGAGAGCAGGGAAAGAGAGAAATCAGCAGAGTAAGAATTGAAAGAATAGCTGAAAACTTGGAATCTACCTGCAGGTACCTGCTGACTAAATGGCTTGCTCTGAGTAAAGATTAAAAAACCCTATGTGGTCATACTCCCTACAAAATTCCTCTCCCAGCTGCCTGCCCACTACTGAAACTACAGCACACAAGGTTGCCTTCTTCATGGGGAGATCCACATTCCTCTGAGAGTTCGTGTTTTGCAGTTGTTGTTGGCTTCTAACAAGTTTCCAGCAGTTGTTTACCTGGAAACCGACATTTTCAGACCTTTTTCTGAAGTAACTCAGGTATAGGCATCTTGCAAATTAGGCAGCTTTAACTTATGTATTTTGTAATACTGCTGCGTAACTAAGTCAAGCAGCTTTGCTAAAGCTGCTTGGCGTGACAGATACCTTCCCACTCAGGAAGAAAGAAATTATTTGAAAGGCTGAAAGAACTGAAATAATGGAACAGCACTGTGTAGAGATCACAAACACAGCCACATTATACTTTGTGTAGTTCCTGGCCCATACGGTCCAAGGGGATATATAAGGGTGTCTCAAATGCAGAGTGGGGAGAAAGAGCAGGGAACCTTATTTCAGTACAGATGTTCAAAAGAGCAGAGAGGGAGCGAGACGGAAATGAGGCAAATGAACTACTCCCTGGAGTCCTGGTGTATATTCAGGATATTATTTGGTCCACTATAAATGCACATTGATACAGATTAAGAAAATGCCAATGTTCACTCCTCCAGTATTCTCTCACAAGACAGAAACAATCTAGAAAAATCTCTGAACAGTGGATAACACTTGAATAAAAGCATTAATAATATTCAAGTATTAGAGTACACTATTTTACATTGCAACTCTGCATTCTATAGGGCACTACTTCGGGATAAATCCCGCCATCCCCCACCCCCCCCACCCCCGCTTTCTCCTAGCAGAAGCATGCTGGTCATTAACACTAGTTATGTCAACAACTATGTATTTACAAATAGAGATATCTTTAAACAATAGCCACTACCCTCCCTCAATAACACCCAGGATACCTCTATATGCAAAGGAAGATATGTATTAAAGCAACAAGACTACAGATATTTCCTACAAAGCAAAGTTTGTTAATTTTACAGAAATGTGAACAGAACACTGAGATTAGTTCTCCTTTCATGACAAGGTGAGCTCCAGGATTATATAATGATCTATTTTACTGATAAAAAATAGCGCTTTCAGAATTCGCACACACCTCTGTTTTCTTAAGCAGCAGTGTACTTCTCTCGCAGAACGTGTAAGTGCTCCCTGTCTTCTCTCCCCCTACCCCACCCCACATTTATAGGGCTGCTTTTCATTCTTAACAAAGTGCTACCATTCAAAAAAAGCTCTTGTACAAGCATCTTGTTGCAAACGGGTTGTAGCCTCAATAGCTTCGCTTATAGTAGAGGACAGCCAGCACCATACTCAATTTGTAGAACTTGTACCTATGGAAAAGGCACAAGGTTGAGAATTTGATTCATGCTTTTCCAGTTCCATTTTTCAGGGCACAGACTGCAGAAAGTGCAAAGATCTTCTGTCACACCATTGCTAACATTTCTACTTGCTGTCAGGTTGACATCTATGTTTAAGTTATACTATTTTAAGTAACTACAATCAAACTAAAAATCTTAGTTAACCAAGGCTTTATCTTGCTTTGAAAGATGTGCTTGAATGCTTCTCTAGTTTCTAAATCATTACTGAGAAGGGGTGTTGCAAAAAAGCATTGCTTTGAATAGGTAACATTGAAATTGTTCCAAATCCTCTACTACTACTTTGTGTTCTGCTTTTCTTAACAACAGAAAGAACCTAAGTTTGAGCCTTTAGATATGTTTAAAGAATAAAAAGAAGCCCGCTGACCCCTAAAAAGGGAAAATCTGAAATGCCACTTAAGTTAAAAAGAGTACCTTCTGCTCCACTAGCAGTTTGCAGAAGAGCAACAGAATGCGATTTCAGAAACATCCCTAGTGAAGCCAGTCCAACACGACACTTTCAATGTAGCAGACATGCTAAAAATAGAACAGCTATTTTGATATAAATTCTAGTTGTGATGAAACCCAAATAGTTACATTTGGGATTAAATTACAATCATAACAGTGGAAAAAGCTAAATCAGTACAATATGTTACCATCAAGATAGCAAGTTCACAGAAAAGCCAGCTCTGTCTTCTGAACAGGTGCTCACTGCGTAAGGTGGGAACCACACACTAAACAAACTGAAAACAAAATAGAAGGCAGTGCCCTTAATTCAACATTGTTCATCTATTTAAAGAGGTAGAGGACCTGAAGCAAAAAATATAACTTAAGACTATCACATTGCATGCACAAGAATGCAAAATTAAAAATTCACAAGGTCAGCTTACTCATGTCTATCTCCTAACATTTGATGGTTTAAGCTAAAATAACTATGTCTGAAAAGTACCCTGACCATACTATATGGCATCAACAACATTGGAGAGTGGCTAAGAACAAACTAAACACTTTCTCTGCTTTCACACCCGTGACTAACTACAGACCCAGCTTGTATGACACTTTCAGCAACTGAAGTATGTGCTCAAATATTTCTGTTAACAAACAGAACGGTGCATGAGACCCTATGATGCCTCTACTCATTTTACTTAATTAGGTCAGTAGCAAGCACTATGGCAAAACCTACTCGCACTTGGTATCCTTTATATTACAGGGAATGGAAAGGGGATGGTTTTGTGAATGACGCTGTGCCTAAGATCACTACGTATTTGTCTTGCTTCATCAATAACAATCAATAGTGATTGAAGGCCTAAAAGTTTTGCTGACCTGCGTACAATTTACCAGCTTTGAAGTTCTAGAGACTGTCTTCTCAACTATGCTAATTTAGATGTGTTCAAACTCAGGAGTGGTATTTTTGTGACAGTAACATACTCCAGTATTCTTCTCTAAACATTCATTAGAAAAGTGTTCCTATTAAAACAATACTACTATCACCGCTTCCCACTCCCAACATTACCTCTTGAAGAAAAAATTGACTACTTGGGACTATATACAGCATAACCCTGGTAACAAAACTGTAACAATTCGCATTACAGTCATACTATATAGTATATAAATAATCACAAGCTTTATGTAATAGTTCACTGCAGAAAGGAAAATAAGGGACTGATTTCATTGAACAGAACAAGAATTTTTTTTATTGTTTTATTTAGAATACACAAATGATGTATCAAAATACTAAAAGAAGACGTAATTCTAAGCATGCTGATGACCCATCTTCCCACTCTTATTTGCTTTAAAAAAAACTACAGGTGCTTGAGTAACACTGCAAAAACTGTGCTTAAGCTTACTTAAAAGCTTTCAGGGAATCAATATTCAGTTTCACTCAAAATCCTCAGAAAACTGTAGGAAGCCGAAAACATTTAGAGCTTCAAAACAAAGATTATTTTTTCTGAAAATGACAATCAAGATGTTACAAAGGAAAACTTTATACCAACAAATTATCACACTTTCCAGTGCAAGCAGAAGATGCACGGGATAAATATTTCTAGAAGTTATTGAAGAAGGATGGAATCGTAGTTAAATCACTAAATTTGACTTCTGTCCTTAGTTCCGCTATACACTGGTTCTAACTGTACCTAAAAATGTTTATCTTACTTGTTTTTTGAGTGGGAAGCTGATAACAGCAGCAATGTCCTATTACATGAGTATTTTGTGTACTACTTGTGCAGCGTGACAGCATCTTTTGTAGGCTATGAAGTTTTCATTTATACTTGGAATGATTTATTGAATTATTATTGAACATTTTTGTGTGAAATACAACTTATTTATCATTAAAGCAACTATCTCAAAATAAGTTTTTCATGCTTAGTTTTCCAGAAAGTTGTAACATTTTTTTACCCTCTCATTGCTCAACAATGAGACAAACTCATCTAGCTCTCCAAGTGTAAATACCAAACTAGGTAGGAAGCAAGCTATGTGAGCAGCACTGGATTTGCCCAATATGCTCTGTCACGAATTACCTCTGTGGGTCTCTCTTCACTAGCTCAAATAATAGCAAAGAGATTTGCTTAATATAGGGTATAGAACTTAAGGATAGCAAAGCTTTTGCATGGACTCTGCACAGCAGGTTGAATTGGAAAAAAAAAAATCCTGAAGAACCCACACTCAAATGAAAACACTACAGAAGAGAAATTAAAGCAAATAAAAGAATTAAAAGAAATTAAAGAAAAAAATTAAAGCAAAGTTCTTTATAATTCCCCATAACCAAAGTTACACAATAAAATAAACGTAACGGCAGCCAGAGATAAAGGAACAGCAATAAGCCCTAGTCTTTCTCTCATTCTACAGCTACAGACAGCAGCAGTCCAGTGTTTGTAAACAAAAAATATCCCAAATATTTATAACATGCAACTTGCAGTAGGACAAGACAACATTTCTGTGCTTCAGCCAAAACCAAACATATGCATAGTTAAATAGCAAAAAACCCCAAACCAAACAAAAAACCTCAGAGTTTTGTTACAACACATATCACAATGGTTATGAAGGACTTCTGAATTTCTATCAACAGGCACAAACAAACAAGAATGTTCCCATTACGTTCAGTCATTTTGTCAATTCTATACATAAAAAGTAATTGCCAAAGGTCCCTTGAGTTTAACAAATATTTTATTAAAGTTGAAAGAATATAAAAACAAAGGTTAAAAAACCCCATTAAAGCCATTCTAGGTCCACAAAACCCAATTACTACATTAAAGAAAAAAACAAGAAAAATACTACCCTTTACAGCATTATGTCTTGATTTAGTAAGTAAGTAGACAAACTACTTGTGTATCTAATTAGATACAAATTTTATTGTCAGCAAAGACTGAAGCTGAAGAAGCAAGAGCAAAGAAGCAATGCTTAGATAGGAACACATACAGTAACTTCCCTCAGACAAATTGCACATGAACATTATAGCAAAGACAGTAGGATACCACTGTCTCCCAAGGTCATACATAAAGATGTTTGTTTAGCAAGATAAAGGGACCAAATATTTTTGTCAAGTAAATAAAAGATCACAATTGAACTGTTTATAGAATTTCAGATGTTATGGTATATTCTTACCTTTTGCAGACTAGTAGGATTTAGCTGGGTTTTATCTATTATTTTCACAGCGACCTTGGGAAAAATAACCAACCATGGATTATTAAACTCAGAAAAATGTTTGAACAAAAACATATCACACCTCTGCGAGCAAAAGCATAGATGTGCCTATAAGACATGCACATATGTCTGCTTTTATGTATTTCACCAAGCAGAATTTCCTCACCTATTAGGATCTCCCAGCAGGAGCTCAGAACTTTGCCACCAGATGGTACCACCAAGGAATCAGTTTTATACTTCTGTCAGTGTTTGGACAGAACAATGTTATCCTGTCCACTGCAAAACCAGGCCCTCCAAACACAAGATCTATCTATCAATAGATTTCAATATCAGTGAAATTTATCAATAGATTTCTCTTCAGTTTTGGAAATGCTTGGGGATGAACAGACCCTCTCCCAGCCCCAAAATACCCCTGGATGTGCATCAAACTTTTTGATCTCTTCACCAAGAAGTTGCATTTTAGAAAAAGAGGTGAGTCATTAGAGGGAGAAAATTCAGGTGCCTCAGGTAACACTTCCTATATCCTGAAACAGCATCTTTGTATTTTCCTTTATGATGACAAAGAAATGTGCTTTTCTATTCAGAAAAGAAAGGTAAAAGAATAGCAGAAAAACTTACTGTAAAGAGAGACAGCCAAAGAGAATATAAAACACACTCAGGCTTTTTTTTTTCTTTTGAAAGGCTTACCTCTCTTCCAGTAAGCACATGCCTTGCCAGCTTCACTTTGGCAAAATTTCCTTTTCCTATTGTTTTCAGTAAGCGATAATTTCCAATGTGAGGATGCTCTTCATTGGTAGATGTAATGGAGTTTCTACATCGGGGGATGTTTTGTCTGCTACTTGACTTGATAGGCTGGACATGTGGTTCAGTGTATCCATCCACAGAGGTGTGCTGGAAGGCAGATAAAATAGTTGGGAATTTAGGTACTTGGGATTTTAGACAGTTGTAGCAGAATAGACTAAAAGCATAAAAAGGTATAGAGGGGTAATTTATTTACTTTTACAATATAACTGATAACTTCGGTTGGTAGCCTAAGAAGAACATGCTGTCTTTGGGCAGAGTTTCATGCATGCCTCAAAAAATGTCTGCAGAAAGATTTTGCCAGCTTCAAAAGTAAGACTAGAGACACCTAGGCAGTAATCAACAAACCATTACAGACTTTTTTTTTTTAATATGAAACTATGCCAAAATACACACTACACCACTATGTTGCAAATAAACTTGTCTAATCATAACCAGATTTAGTCTTTTAAAAATACACAGTACAAAAAAATATTTGTACTTTGACATATTTGGAAACAAGTTTTCACTCAATTTTCTTCTTAACTTTCTTCACTCAAATAACATTGAGAAAAATATTTTTTCAAGCTTTGTTCCCCAAACCGGTTTGCATCTTTTTGTAAGTCACAGTTCTCATTCAAGTAATGAAAAATCTACATTTTTATTTAAAAGTAATAATCTATTCTTAAAAAGAAAACTATGATATCTCATAAATATATCTTAAATCTCGAAAAGTCTGAAGAACTAAAAGGATGTTATTTTTAATGCATGCCAACACATCATCCCACATTAAACGTTAGTCACTGAAATCTGCAGTGCTTGTGTACTCTTTTAACTTCTAAGTATATATAAGGGGCAAGATACAGATGGGCTTGGAAATGTTCCAAGGAGAAACCAAAGTAACGGAAGATGTCAAAGGGGTGTTAAATGTTTCAGTATTTCAAATGCTTTCTAATATTAGTGGCAGATGGGTACAAATATTTAACAGGTAAAATTTAGCCTCTAATCTTTTAAGTTGGAGATTTTAAGGCAGGCAAATAGTGTAGGTAGAAACAGTGTCTTCTCAGACCGGTTTTTAGATTCTTCTAAGAGAAAGGTGTGCTCACTCAGTTCCTGGTAAGCATAAAGCACCAACAAAACTCAAAAGACACCTTAGTATTTTCCATTATTCACTGCTTCAATCAAAAAGTGGTACCTTGGTATCTTTGTAGAGAGTACTAACAGAGCCTGTTTCTTTACAGACCAAAGGTTTCTAGATCTTCGACCTTAAGGTGAAAGCAGAGTCAGAAGGCAGCAGGAGGTTTCACTGTTTCTCCCAACACCCAACCTAACACTGGCCTATGCTGATCTCACCCATCACTCCTTATGCAAGTAATTATTTTCTTATACAAAATGGAATTTAAAGCAGTGCTTCCAACTCCAGTGTGCATTTATTATAGACTGAAGTCAATCCCCTCCTGTAAACACCCAGGCTTACAGATAGTCCCACTGAGCCAAGCAGAGTTATTTCAGGACATAAGCACTAGTAGAATTGGGAAAACTAGCAAACAGCTGCAACGCAACCGGAAAAAACAAGGAGTATACCACAACCAGAATGTTCTTCCCAAATGTAGCACAACTCTGCTTACATCACCTCCAGCATTATTAATTATTCACCGTGGCCAAGAAAACAGTCCTAAATATAATTCTCCGTTTGTCTTTTCATTACCTGAGTGTCTCTGCAAAATACTAGTCTACCCCCACTACTAAACCATTTTCCAAATTACTGCAGAACCAAGCAAGCTAGGCATGTTTAGATTCTGTATATCAGACAAATTTATTCAATGATGAAACAGCACGCTAGCAATAGTATTTATCCTTTAGAAGCACATAATTAAAATACTTTCTGTGGACTTGGAAAGAGAGGATCAGGACAGCTCCAGGCAAAGAGGCTTTGAAACACTCCTTCAACATTGGACACTAGTCCTACATGCGATAAACCAGAGTCCAAATAAAAGTCTCGCCTAAAAAAACACCCTGCAATATCAGTACTTGTATGGTGCTAATAATGAATATTGTAGCTGCACCTAGAACCCTGTCCAGAGCTACAGCATTACGCTATACAAGCAAGTTTTAAAAGTCTTTGAGCCTATTTATGCACCCAATTAGATCTTCACTACTTGAAATACAGTGTCTACCAGAAGCATTAGCAAACCTAGTATCAATTCCCAATTTCATACGCTTCATAGGATTAACCTACTTCCAGTAGATACTTGAAGGGATCTTTTAGATAAACAGTTTGCTAGGCAGGCAAAACCAATGCCATAGGCAAAGCAAAAGATGGCTTCACAGGATAGATCAGTTTAATGCAGATTTAACAAGGAAAGCAGTTATTAATGACAATATAACACAGAACCAAATCTGAAGAGGAAAAAAAAAGTAACAAGGTTCATGGTTGTGATGATTCTGGATTTTGGTCTTTTTGTGACTGAAAAAAATTAAGCCCCTCTGGATAGTTTCTTAATTATTCCCTTACACATATTATCTTCAGAGTCAACCATTCTCCCCAGCTATGCCCAAGGATGACAGAAAACATGCATAAAGCAGGTTAAGTTTCTTAGTTTGAGTGCCACATATGTGTGTGTGTATATATATATATATAATTTCTGAATTTGAACAGCACTGAATGAAATTCAAATTATTGTTCTTAAGTCTTGCAATAGGCCTCTCCCTTGCACATAAACAGCTTACTGTTGTTGGAAAGTATAGAGGAATTTAAACTACAAACTCATCAACTTCTAAAAATCAGTATTCAATGAAAACAAAATGTAACAAGGGTTAGATGTTGAAAAAGAGAACCAAGTTAGGTCAAATAACGGTATCTCAGAGATTATTTCCAAACAATGCTAAAGCTGAATTCCACAGAAACATGCAATATCCACACTGTCTAGAAAGGCAGGCTACGTAGTTTTAAGATCTTTCTGGTACATTACAATACGTTCATTCATTATGCATCAGCTACTATGCGGCTATTTAAAAATGCCATTTCAGAAGAACAGTCTCTAAATTCTGAGAAATTTTTCAGGGTGCTGCAAAAATGCAGGCTGTAAAAACCAACACTCTCCTTGAAGTTCACTGCCATCTAAAAACAATTCCAGATAACAGCCTGCATTTCCTACACAAGATTTTAATTAGGGATTCTGATATTTCTCTAGATACCTTGATAATGTATCTTTATATAACGTAGTGGGAAACACTACCTTGCTAGTACATCATAAACATGACTCCCTGTATGTTCAGTTTATGTCAGTGTTAAATAAAATGTCTACAAATCAACACAAAATTAGGTATTTCTTAAAATAAAATGCAATTTTAAACAAAAAAGGGGTAGCAGTAACAAAAGTTTAGAGCTGAAACAGTATATTAGAGCAGCCATTTAGGTATTTTGCACATTAGTCAAGTATTTAAAAAGAAAGAAAAACCAAGAAAAAACCCCTACAAAACAAAATCTACCACCTTTTCAGAAATCTCAAAAAAGTAATTCTAGCACTCAGTTTTAGATTGTGACTGAAGAGATCTCAATTAACACTTCCTACTCCTAACTAGGTTTGTTTCTAGTTATTACAGAAAGTCAATGGCACTAAAATCACAAGAGTTAACCTGACCCATTGCTTCCCCAAGACTCAAAGCTATCATTTTCCTTGTTTACCCAAGGCAGTTTTGCAAGGGAGAGGCAACCCGATGCCCAGACACACTATCTTTGAGAAAGTGCAGAAGAACTAACCCCACCAAGTAGATACAAAGTGTGTGCTCCACTACTTTACTTATTCAGCGTTCTTTAGCCACTTAGCTAGCCACTGGAGTAGTATTCTCACGGATTATACACTGTAATTAAACTTACATCATCACATATATTAACTGCTCTTACAGCTCAGTCTTAAAAAGCCCCAAAAACCATTCTGGCCACCAAACCACAGAGTCTTTCTCAGTCAAACAACACTGAAGTCCTTTACAGTCCTTCTGAGTAACAGGGTAATTTCCACACATCGATCTACCTACAAATACACCTCACTTGATTAAACAAACATCTTAGTCCTGAATTTTCCCCTTCTTGAATTCCTGCAAGGCAAATTCCTTGGTACAGTCAGCCCATGGAAGCAAAATACGCACACGCAGTGCTAGAAAAGGCACATCATCACAATTCCTCTCTCAATATTATCTCCTGTTCTGAACTTAAGTTTCCTGCAGACAATTTTTATATTCATAACTCCAAACATTTTCAAGCATGTGCCAAACACATGAGCATTTATAACAGCTGTCATACTTTGCAAGGTAATCAAAATAGCTTGCCCAGACAGAGGGAGTCTGAAGGGTTTAGGAGACAGTCTTCTAAACAGCTCTGATCTGCAACAGCTTTCATTCACAATACAGGGGAAGGAAAGGGAAGAAAGCTGAGAAGTAATGTCCTGGATGTCCAGCTGTTTTCACGTTTTAACTGCTTGCTGTCCGCAACTATTCCTTTAGGACCTAGGAGCTTCTAGCAAACCACGTCAAGCAAGTCTTTTTCTTTTGTTGAAGTAACAATCAAACTAAACTAGAAGAGTCCAGTTTTTTGAAAGATCTTGGTAAACCTCGATGTCGAAACCAACAGAAATGTTCAGATCAGGTTGTTCTGCATCACATATCAAGAGCACCCAGAGGTCCAGGCTCACAGGTATGAAGCACGGGGCAACTCTGAACTGCACAAGATGACAGTACCTGATCCATCAGCTAGTGCCAGAAGGAGACTCACTCCTCTTCCGGGTAACCCTCACCTCTGCACAAAACCACAGCTCAACTCTTGCCACATCTACCCACTGCACCGTATTACAATTACTAAAGCACCTCTGATCTCAATCAAAACATTAATAGAGCATTATATACTCTAATTTTTCATCTCTCAGACATGTGAAAAAGTGCTTTGGATGGGGCAATTAAAAAGACTGGATGTACGCACACATGATTATTTTCATAATTTCTTATCAGCAATTAAATGCATACTAGGTTGGGAATACATGATAAAAACTTTGTTATTTAAAAAAAAACAACAAAAAACAACACAAAAAACCAAATCAAAACCCAAAGCAATCAACCTGCTCCACTGGAACAGGATTATATGCAGGACTCAGCTCAGAAAACCCCCAGAAACACACACAGACACACACATAGTGACGGAAAAAGTATATACTTTTAAATCAGATACCAAGGTCAGTCCATGGCAGAGACAGAAAGGAATCAGAAAAAACTGTGACATTCGTCTTTAACTTGTACCCATACCCTGAGCCTGCGCACACAGCCTTTCCAGAAGTGCGCAAAGAAAATAATCAAATGCATGCATGTGCATCTTTCTGTTTATATCGGATTTACTTAGTATGTAGGAATTCCAGGCATGAACTTTTGAAAGAGCTTGAAGCTATCAGCCATAAGAAACAATGATTTTGAATAAAGCTGACCTCAGTCAAGCATATGGAAACATTTCATTAACTGATGCTGTAACTCTGAAAAGCATTTTGTATAAAACTTTTAAAAAAATCCAAACTGGATTCATATACATAGTGTATATATATATCTATATGTAGTATCTCTTTCCTTTTCTTCCCAATTGTAATATTCTGTATTTCAAGAAAACTTCAAAGCTAACAGTAAAACATTTCTATTGCAAGGTGAAATACAATCCCTTAATGTCAATAGACAATAAAGATTCCTTTCTAAAAGCATATATAGATATGCTGGTGACAGGTAAACTTATGCCAAGCATCGAGTAAATCTTATCCTATGCTTGTTACTATGCTATATAAGCCCCTTAGACATTTTGGTGGGGGTTTTTGTTTGGGTTTCTTATTGTTTGTTTTATTGTTGTTTGTTTAAGCGCTTAACATAGCTTTGTGAGACATATCAAAAATAAGTTTGCCAACTTCGAGACAAAATTGTTTTTCTAGTCACAAACTACACAGGATGCAATGTTTACAGCTCCATACTTAAAGCAATCTAGGATAGAAAACAGAGCCCGTAATCTACCAGGGCAGCGCCATACACAGCTAACATGAGTTTCAGAAGTTGATACACAAGGTTCTTCAGAATACTTGTAATTTTCATATGGTGACACTAACCTGTCATAAATCCTGTCTATGTTACGGTAAGCACGCTCCCAATTTTTTTTTTTTTTTTTAAACACAGCAGTAATGTCATATGGAAGGGTGGAGTTCATTATCACATGGAATCACAGATACTTTTTATTTAAAGGATAAAAAAAAAAAAATAAAAAAAAAATAACGCACCGGTCCTCCCCCGAGAAGTTAGTCAAAACATTTCAGAAAAACAAACACCTTCATAGCATTAAATCAGGTCTTGTAACCCAAACTCAGCTAACACGCTTCCTCCTGTCCCTGGGCCCTCAGCCCTCAGCCCAGCCAGGCGTGCAGGTGCAGAAGAACAGGACCTTCCTGCCTTTGTTCCATTTCACTCAGAATTGGCACAGTTATTTCAACCTGGCACTTTCCTTCCTGACTCATCCCAAACACACAAACAAGATTTTCCAGGGCTAATTCAGGACAGTCAGCCCATATCATTTCCATTAATTGCTACGACAAAACTGAATCCTCCCTTTAGCCCCAGTGAAAATTGAGACAAGCCAACTAAAAGCTGCTGCAGTAAACCACAGGTGGAATCGAGGGGAGGGGGGAAAAAAATAAAAAAGTTTTTCCTAAAATCCTCTTACATTCACTCTTTTCTATTTGTCACTTGGTATAGTACTAGAAGCTAGTCAGCCCTACCAAGCAGAAGAGCAAAACATTTCCTATCTTGTCAAAATAAAATGATTAACATCCCTCACCCATGAAACCTAACACAAACCCATGCTTTTGGAGAAAAGCACTTACGGGAGGGGGAGGAAGGAGAAAGGCTGCTCCTGCTGCAGCCTCCTGGACACATTTAAACACTGCCCTTCACACAGAGAGAGCTCTTTCAACATTTCTAGCCAGTCATTGCTCTTTCCTCAGGATGTGATCAGTTTAACCTCGCCAGTCTTTTTTGACTTATTTCACGAGATCTTCAGACCTGCCAGCGCAGAGCTACAAGTGAGCATTCCCAGCTCACCCAGGACATCCTGCCAGCACCCAGACACACAGGCAGCCATGGGGCACTGCTGCTGAATGCCATGGCACTCACAGTTTGCTCAAAAACTCTCAGTAAAACAAAAAGACGACAAAATGCTGATGTTGATGGTTAACTGAACCAACCAAACAAGAACAGGAACACACCCAGAAAGCGAAACTTCTGGCAAAGGAAACTGGCAGGAGTTTTTATTGCACTTATAAATGATGCAGCCAGATCATCTTTCAGCCGGCCAGATGAAAGGCAGGAGAAGAGAGACATGAAACAACTTATGGTTCAGGATCGTGTCAAGCACATGGAGCTTCTCAAACGTTTGCAGGAGTACAAGAAGTGGGAAATGCTTTAATATCAAACTTCAGAACTGAGGGGAAAGGGCTGTTTCTACAGTTTGCAGACTACAGTTTGGAAAGCTGAGGCTTGCCTTCAGACGAGGAGAGCAGCAGCAAGAGGCAAGGTTTACTCACAAAAGAGCGACCAGATTATAGCACTAAGTGTCTCTGACACTCACGATCAAACAACCAGTCTTCTGGGCCAGCTGAGGTTTTTTCTACAGAAGGAAAGCATAAATGCAGCTAATTGGGACCAGGCTCTGAATCCCAACTCATTCTTTCTCTCAAAGTTTATGAAATGGGAATTTTGACCTTGCCCATCGCATACCTAAAACAACTCTGGAAGAGCCCACATGTGGCATGATGGCTGCTGAAGCCGACCCAACACTGCTCACATGCCCGCACCCACTTACAACCGCACTGCCACTGGGGCAGCAGGTCGGAGAGCCAACACAGACAGCCAAGCCAGACAAAACCTAGCAACGCTTCTGCCAGGGTAACCTCCAGCTCCCTGAGCAAATGTACCCCCAGACAGTTTCCCAAGCACCAGCGCAGGCCGAAGGAGCAAGGGGAACACCCAGCACTGGGAAGACGGGGTCATGTCAGCGCCACGTTAAGCTCGCGTGGAATCATACTGTCAGGACAGGAACAACATGGAAAAGAAATCAATCACACCACTTTTCTTGATAATCCAGGGGCGTATTGATACCAGTAGTGAAACTTTAGCTAGGAGACACTTATTCCCATTCCACAAAGTAAAAAAAAAGAAGGACTGGGGGAAAAAAAAAACCAAAACCCAAACCCCAAACCAAAAAAAAAAAAAAGACATCCCACAAACAAATAAGTAGACTTTCTTATTCATGTTGGTTACCTGCACTGGGTGTGTGAGACAGAAGAGCACACAATAAGAGCCTAAGCAGCTGCCCTTTAGGAGTGACATCCATGGGCAAAGGACCCTTAACACTTCTGCTACATAAAAGAGAAAATTAAGTTACTCCTTTAGCAAGCTGGACAGCATTTCTAAAGTCTTTACATCCCCATTACTGGATTCATCCGATGGATCCAATGACGAATCCATCAAGACAGATCACCATCTTATTTTGAAGACTATTTTACCTCAAGGTCTTATGAGCTTTCTGAAGTAAAGCCTGCTTCTAAAAAGTGAGGAGATGACCAATTAAAATATCCAACTTGATAGCAATACATACTAATTAACACACGCATGTCCTAGAAAAACTGTAGGGCAGTGCAGGACTGCGATGTTTGAGGATCATGTCAAGCTATGTTTCAAATGAAGCTACCCAATATTCAGAAGGATTTTCCAATATTCTTCTGACATATGCCTTTTAGGGATCTTAGAAGTCTAATCCAAAGGGTATGGAAACTCATCTGACTATTTCCCTTCATACAATACAGTACATACAACACAAATGTATCTAAAAGTAGGTGGACAATCATTTAATTTTGAGAATTAGAAAAGGAAAAAAAAATGCATGGACCTACAGCAGATTATTAGGGCCTATCTCATGCCCTTTCACAGGAGCTGCAGCCTTCAGGGGAGGGGCAGGGAATCCTTCCTGACCTGGAGAGCACTTTCATGGCCTCTTGCACTCAGCATAGTAGCTTAGCGTCTTCAGCTTCAAGGCCTGATGATATTTTCTGGTCCATCTCTCTGCTGCAAGGTCTTCTAATGTCATTAATAAGTCTTGCCTCAGAAGACTGAAGTGCAGAGTGCCTACTGGACCCCATCTCCCAAGGAGATGCCATTTTAATATTTAAGCCAGGATATAATCAGACTCAGCATTCTGCAGACACAGTTTTTTCATTAGAATTGATACAAAGGTTGACTTTGAGGAGTAACACATATGTTGGCACAGGAAAACCAGCCACCTTCCTAAGGGGAGGAAGCACCTTAGATGGCATAAGACACTTCTACCAATGAGCCTGAACTCAAGCAGCATTCTGTTACAACGGTTTTGTCTACCGAAAACAGTCTAGCAGAGTCTGATCTGATCTGACGTAGGAGGTGTAAATAAAGTTACGAGGACACTGCTAAAGTTAGTTGGGTCTTCTGAAACCTAAACCACCTTTTACATACAAAGCAAGATTATGAGAATGAATCCAAGCCAGCTGGTAGAGTAGGACATGGTGAACTCAACGGAAAAAAAAAAATAAAGCAAAATGAAGACAGTCTTCTGCTGAATGCTCTCTGCCCTGTTTTCCATGTACGTGTTAATTAACAGATCAAATAAAGTGTCCTTAGTTGGGCTATAGTAACTATTTACCTTCATGCGGATAATGCTACACCACATTTCAACTTAGCAAATATATTCCCAGCCTTGTCAAAGATTTATGCTTAACTTTAAGCTATCCAAACACTATATGCCCCTTGGACCAGCTCCTATCTTATGATCAAAGAATGCGCTCTACACAGAACTCGCACTACAATCTCCTCGGAGCCCCTTATTTCTAAACTCATACAACCACCAATTTTAACCTTTGGGCTTCAACTATTTATGATCACAAACTACCATAATTTAGCACTTTAGAAATACATGCAACTAGGAAGCTAAATTGAAAAAAGGAAAAAAAAAAAAAGCTAACAGCAGCAATACTCCTGAAAGATTTTGCTAAGTATGTCATATAGCTAGAAAAAAATAATGTATTTCTTTATATGCTTTAAACTGGCAGATACAGTAATACAGTAGGTAATGAATACCGACAGTCACACATATACCACAGATACCTGTCAATGTGCTGAAGTCAAACCATAAACAGAAATCATATGTATTGCCGAGATGTAAAAGCCAAGCACAAGAAAAAGAATGAACTTACAAATTAAATAGTCCATGTTACGTACGCCAAAGGAAGTGAAAGAAAAAACATCACAGGATGCAAAGAAAATATTAAAAACAATAGATGCTGGATTTACCCAGCCCATTAAAATAAAAAGGTAAGAAAATGTGGAGGAAATAATGTACATATATATATGTGGATAAAGCTTAAGAATACAAGCCAAATAATCTACAATTAAAGGGTTGAACAAAACTAATATATATTCAAAATTAATTCAGTCATTTAAACAAGCAGACAATCCAACAGTAAAGTACAAAAAAAAAAAAAAAAGAAAGAAAAGATGTATGACGTACTTTCTTGAGTCCTTGACAATCAGTAGGTGAGGAATTCCAGATCCCTAGCTACAGTCTTTAGACCGTACCCCAGCCTGCAAGCTGTTGAAGCCAGGCATTTCCAGACTTCTTCATCTAGATGGTGAGGTACAGCAAATAACCAGTAGCAGCAATGGTGGCCGCCAGCTTACCACTGGCAGCGGCAACTCTTGGTTCTGTCCTGATCTGGACATTGAAACAGCTCGGATAACGCAAGAGCAACATGTCTTACAGTCTGGAAAACCCCATTTGAGGTGGCTTACTTAATTAGATGCTGCTTCATATTAAAACAGGAATTAATTTGATTTAGTCTTAAGGAAGGGAAAGTCAGGAAAGCAGAGAAGTCATGGGAACCCAATGTCAGCAGGTGACAGGGACTATCAGTCTCCCTACCAGCAACTGGGACTCCAGCCTCAAAACCTTAAAGGAGCATCATCCTTACGCAGGTTTCAAATGCACATCACTGAATTATTCCCAGCCTTAGGACAGGTCAGGCAGCAACGTTATGTCCTCTCTTCCACCATCAGCCTACCAATGGGCCCTCTCCCATCCACAATCCTAAGATGCTCCTTGCCTCTTCAGAGATGAGGAAAACCACAGCAGTGTAGGAGAGATGATCACATATCCCCTTATGCAATGTTGCGATCCCTAAATTATCACAGGCTCACTGAGAACTCCATCTATAATTTTTTTCCTTAATTTACCAAACTAGAGCCCTTCCAATCCCAGAGGATGAGAGCTATTGCATTAAATATCTTTCTTGTTTTACCAAGCTGCTAACAAAGAATCTATTCATTTTCTACCATCCTCCTACCACCCAATAGCTGACCTGAAATCAGGCACAGCTTTCTACCCTTTCTCAAAAATTATCTGGAGGTAAACTTAACTCCAATATATGACAACAGTACTACCTGCCAATATACTTGACAGTCTCCTGGTTTGCTTTCTTCTTTTTTTCTGTTTGTCACCCACTGAGCTAGTCTTAGAAATACCTTCAATTAAATCAAGACAATATTAGGAAAATGGCTCATGCACCATTAATATTTCACTTCATCATAATAACTTTAGTCTAATAGTCCAGTGCTATATTTAATTCAGCTTCTTCAGGTTAGTAATTATTACGTGAAGGGAATGAAAACAAACAGATGGATACAGGAGTACAGTTTGTCTCTCCCATGCTACTCCAGAAGGCTTGACACCACTCACTTAGAAAATAATTCCATTTAAACAAAATACTACATACCACTAGGAAATGCATTTAAGAGTAACAGTGAAAAAGCTTGTATACAATACCAAAATACAAAGTTTTAAAAAAGGTCACACACACAAAAACAACAATAACAGTAATAACAAAAATCATCATCAATATTTTATCCTGTAATATTTAGAAAACATCAAATTTGGTTTTGATATGAGTGCTATACTTCTGCAATCACTGGAGAAACAAGAATAGCTTTCTTAAAAAGGACCTTTAAATGCAGTTTTTATTTTATCAGTTACTTTGCTTTGAACAGGTTGAGGGATTAGATTTTACTTATCCTGTCTATGAACACTGCTGTAGGCATACATTCTCTAATAATAATTATGTATTCCATTGACTAATTACAGCATCTATATCAGATCAATCCTCATTGCTCATACCAGCTTTCTGTAGATAAGACTTCTCTGGACTATGCAGTAGATGGAGCAAGAGTTTCATTGTGAAGTGCTTTCATAAATTTTCTTTGTTCATGTGCATCTTATGTCCATCACTGGAAGAAAGAACTCTAAAAAGCAGCCAGCTTTGTTCATTTAATATCAAATTAAGAAAAGTAAATTTGAAAAGCTATTATACATAGGTATGCCTGGTAAAGACTACTCAGAGACAGTATTATTAATAATTTTCTGTGTACATCTCATTGTATTGAATGATTACAATTGTTGTTCCTTCTGGAGTCTGATCTTAAGGAGAAAATACTATTTTAGTCTTTCATCAAGTAATGACATTTTCCTGATTTTTTTTTTTAACCATTGGCAGACAGTCCTTACTGTAATAATTGCGGGGGGAAGAAAATCTGATTACTGTTGGAAAAAAATTACTAAATAAAAACTCAAATGCTTTAAAGAATTCTATTACCTTCAATCGATAATATTATCTGGAATAGAGATATGAGTAAATACATTACACATGTGCTCCATTTGTGGAAAACAACCATATCCTCTGTAAGAGTTCAACGTAGCATTTAGGCTAAGGTAATTACCATGGCTAAAATCAGGCTCATAATGTGCAAGATTCTCTGAATTTTTGAGCTATGCCTCTGCTTATTTTAAGTAATGACAGAAACATCTAAGAATTAGAAAGATACTAATACACAACTGAAGCCAAGCACGCACTCTCAAAAGGAATTTCAGATATTTACTTGTTTAAGCACAACTAAGTAATTTACACTGCTGCTACGTGTACTGCAATACGCCCTACACTTTGCTTCCCTAACTCTGCAATTCTCGCACATTAAATTCCTCGTGTGTCTACTCACTTTATGAAGAAAAATATCTCCCTACAAAGAACATTATAAAATTGTATGTCGTTTCTAAGTAATCATATAAAGCTTTGGTTACTCTCTGCTGTTATCTGAGGGAAGACAGCACAGTAACTTTACTAGGGGAAGGAAAGGAAAAGCAGAGGAAAATATAGTCTAACTGATGAGTATTTAAAGTTGTAACAATCCTTTTTGCTAATAATTTCAAGAGCGGCCCCCAAAGCAGAAACTCCCCCCAACCCACCCACAGCAAAGCATTTCTTCACTCCCTTTAGCTCTACAATTCAGATTATTCCCATACTAAACTGCTCCTTGGGATTCATACAAAAGGGTATTTACTTGAAGGATAAACAGGAGCTTCAACTATGTAGCTTTAGTAAAGCTTTGTATTGGTTTTGCTTATGTCATTAAATGAGCAAAACTGGAAAAGGTCCCAGAAAGAGTGAGAAGCATAAGGAAGTTGGCAAGAAGTATACAAGCTCAAACACAAAAGCACATTAGTAAGCAAAATGTAGGGGAAAACAAGGGGGGGGCAAGAATGTGGTAAGATAGGAAATTACAGGTATTATATGGCTAGCGACTTAATGAACGTGGGTAAATGGAATCTCAGAAAGATGGATATTGCGAAGTAGGTAAGCATAAAGCTGCTGTGATGGCAGGTTATAGACTATCACCAGGTTTAAAATTAAATTGGTCAAATATTTGAGAGACTTAAGAAAAATGGTCTACGTGATAACCTTTAACATTAAGATTACAAATAAATAGCCCTTTTCCCCTCTGAAAAAGGGGGCTGCTTGGAGACAGGTAAGATGTTTTGCTTTTTCTTTTACTTTCTTCCTAAGTATTAGGTTAAGATGGAAAAGATAAGAACCAACAGCGGGGAAAGGAGGAAGCCAGGAGGAAAGCTTCCAAAAGACCTGAAAATAGCACTCTATCACAGTGACTAAGGCTGTGCCTCCACTTACAAGAAGGTGCGTGTTTTACTGCATCATGAGTAAGGCGTCAGTCCTCCTACAGAAGTACAGCAGAGCAGAGGCACTACAGGTTTTACCATGAGGTTAGCCTTGGGCAGCAGCCTTTACAGCAAGCCCTGCTGGAGCCTAATCTATCCAAATCTAATCTATTTTCTCCAACCACATCTGTCTAATGAAAGATACCACTTCTCTCTAACAACCTTGCCTAATTTTGTCTCTGCTTCAGATTTTAAAAGTTATCATGCACTACTATTACTTTATAATACAAAAACAATTAGACTTTGTTACCAGTAATATAATCATCTGCTCTTGCCAAAGACTGCCATGGGCTATCCAGTAACTCTGTATGTTCAGCTATGTGAACATCGATGTACTACACAAGTGCTTTCATCAGAGGTGAAATAAAGTTCTGTCTTACTATTCAAGTTATCCATATCACAGCTGTGTATGTTCGAAACACAGTTCTGCAACACAACTGGACAAAACTCCTTAGGTTGAATCAATTAAAATATATCATAAGTTTGGACATCATTCTCTGCTCTCATTAACATTTTTCTACTTTTGTGATTTCTACAGGCCACATGTTTAAAGATGAAACAGGATTATTATTCTACTTACTGCCAACACACCATGAGGGTCATGGTTAACAAGGCAGACACTGATCTGAAGTCATGAACGTGTTTCATTCTCTCCTCAGTATAACTCAACTATGTTTATCAATCCCCACCCGAGAAATCATTAGGACTATGAACACACATATCAGGGTATTATGCTTACTGGGCATTCAAGATGACTGAACAATTTAAAGAATGTTTTACCATTCAATTTTTTTGCAAGTGCTTCTTTAGATTTGGTATACAGCTTGGAAATTAAAACAGTGAAACTGGCTAAGGCTTACTGTAACCAAGAGTCCTATCTGATATATTGTCAGTCTTTTGAAGAATGCAAGTGTGAAGCAAAAGAATCCCTTTTTTTTTCCCCCAAAACATGTTGTATTACTGTATTATGAATGCAGGCTTCTATAACATGTCTGACTTTTTTTATAAAAAGTTGCAAACTTGAAATAGTTTGCACACAAAGGGCCAGGAGTCACTGGTACCAAGCACTTAAACAGCTCAGCACGGGTCTTCACAAAAGTCATCTTGATCTTAAGCCATGGTAATGCTAACCAAACAAGTGGAGTGTAGACCACTTCTCATTGTGACAGCCACAGCCTACACCTAAGGTGTTCCACAAGCACAGGCAAGATAAAAAGGAAAACTACTTTTTTCTGGATCCATATACAACAAAACAGAATACAAGAACTTGAAAACACACAGACAATGCATTCATTCTAGCAGAAGAAAGCCTGCTTTCCACAGTGATTTAAGCGATGTAAAGTGACTGTCGGTCAGCTGTCCTGGTAACAGAATTTTAGAACAACATAATGATCTTCCATTCTACAGAGATGCACAGAAAACCTGCGCTTTTGGGTTTTACGTAAACACACTCTATTGATCTATCATTACAACCTAAGCCGTGGCACTGCTACATGAGCACATCCAGTTTATTGCTTTAAAGCTTAATTGTAGCCCAGCTGAATTTAACTGTGCAGATGCCTTACTACAACTGTGAACATGTCTTTCAGCATAAGTTGGTGTTTCCTTTGAAAGCATACATAAAGAAATCTGACAAAATGCTCATCTGAAAAAAAAAACCAAAACAAAACCCCCCAAAAACCCCAAACCCAAATAACTAAACTTTTTAAACTGCCATCTCAGTTCAAAACCAAGTAGGATTATGATAAGCACAGAGAGTAATTTCCAATGCTTCTGCCTTAAACTATTTTACCATGATAGCTATAGTGTGTTTGGTCACCACTTAGGAAAAAAATAAGACGAAACAAGCACAGGGAAACTTGCCTTAAGAACAAGGATCATCTTATCCTCTTGAATTTTTAACCTTGGATTCACCAGGATGCTCACCAAAACTGTTCTAAGTTGCATCATCACATACAGCTATGAAGTCTCAAACTGACCTTGCAATCTCAGTATCCTTTTTACTAAGTTATTCACAGAAAAACAAAAAAAAGGAGAATTTTTTCTTAGATGAAATACAACTGGCCCAATTTAAAGCTCAGTTTAGCACTGAGCAGATAGAACACAAAAAATATTAATTTAGAATATGAAAAAGTAGAAAAATGTTAACAATTTAACAGGCTTGGTAGTTGATGTGGAGAAAGAGCTTACTATTAAAACTCAGATTGAGTTGCATTATATTCATTACACTGAATGATGTGAATGTTTTGATGGAACTTTCCTGCCTTCATAGTTGTTTTCAGAAACAGTCAAGTATGGAGAACATTTCTTAGTATGGAGAACATTTCTTCTTAATCTACCACTACCTAGAGAAGAATAAACTTTTGAGAATGAAGACCCAGAAAAAAATTGTGAAATCATAAAAAAAGATTTTTGGTGATTCTGAAATTCCAGAAAGATTAAAAAAACCCAACCAACCACAAAAAGCAAGCATTGTGTTTCCAATAGCAAAAAAAATTTAATAGATCGTGCCATGATGACCACAACACAAGCTAAGTCTGGAACATGTCACTGTCTGCAGCAACTTACAAGTAGTATGTTTAACCTGGAGGGCAGCACAGAGCATAAACATATATTTAAAAACAAACAAACAAAAAAAGGTTGAAGCTACTAACAGATAGTATCTAAACAGAAGTGATAAAATGCTTTCCCTCTGATATCCCAACATTTGAAAAGTTTGCTCAAACTCTCAAGTTGTTAGTAGGCTAATTTGTAATCTGTCTTAGGGCTTTAGTTGTACCACAGACTTCTAGCTCCACGTTAATAGTAAAATCATGTTTCTTTTTTAAAGGATAGTTTTTCAATGAGTCTGCTCCACTGGAAAACAGTGTTCAAAGTTATCCTTCAAACATCAGTAAGATATTAAGGCTAGGTCTGTACTAAATTCTGAGAATGAGAAAAAAACTGCAAGTGTAAATACAAATCAGTGATCGAGTACATAATTTTACAGAAATTACTGTATCTGCACTTAAAAATGAAATTACTACTTTTTCTGTGTTTAAACTATTCATATCAATTAGAAGTTTTGCTGTTGTTAGCAGGAGCTCCCTCTGCTATTGTGATGGTAGAAGCTTACCGCATTTATAGTAGAAATATTAATTTCCAAACATAACTGGGTGCCACGGAGGGGGGGGAAAAATCCTGCCTTTACTGATGGTTAAAACATTTTAAGTGTGGCATTAGAAAATTAAAAAGCTATATAAACATAAACAGTAAGGCCACGTGATCAGACAAATATGATGGTTGAGACCCCACCAATAACAAGGCTTCATGGAACATAATCTCCTTGTTCTGGTTCAGCGTTTAACTTCACTGACCATTTAAGTACAGTTTTCGAAATGCCAACCAAAAACAATCTAACTTTATGTTTACCTATGAACCTCAAAAACCCCATGAAGTATGAAATGAAACAAGTAGTACAATCAAACTGCATTAACTCTTTCTGAACTTTAACACTATATACTTTTTTACAATGCCTAGAAAGAACACTGAAGTGCGAAGCCACATTTTCACTTGTTTGTTCCAAAATATTCCTCTTTACAGAAGGAAAATGAAACTAAACATCTGTATCACCTCTCCATGACTCTACGATTCACATAAGTTAACTTCAAAATGGACAACGTACTTCATAAGAAAAGGAACCCTGCTCTCTCCATGCATAATGCTCTAGCTTAACGTGGTTTTCCCCACAACACGGGAGCTTGCTCAAGACCTGAACTGAAACAAAACAAAAGTCTGCATAGAGAAAACACAAACCTTCAAAATAAGATTAGAACATACCCTGTTCTTAGCATTCAAACAAACATATGACCTAATAGTGTATTTATGATTAAGGAAAATAAACGTATAAGGAAAAAACACAGGCACTCTCCACTTTGCTAAAGCCCATCTCCTGTGGGTAAGAAAGATACAGCTGTACTCTTGAACCCATAAGGCTTGGAAACTAGGCCATTCTTCTGCTTAAGGCACTGAACGAAAGAATTCTTGTCAGATACTTTCTCCCACGCCCCCTCTGTCCAAATCAAAACCATGTGTTCTTATTGTGCAAAAGCAAATCCAGAAAGAAAAAAAACAGAAAGAAATGAAACATGATATAATTATTATCACCGCAACCTGACCGCTCCATTCCATCCTCTCATCTCTTGCCCTGTTCAATTTTTTTTCCTCTTTAAAATGCAGCTGTCTAGTAGCCTCCTCTATCAGAAAGTCATCCTTAACCACACCCACTGGCATCCGAGACATCACCCTTCCCTCCCTAGTCTGCAAATGGGTGTGCGTGTGTCAAAATTATAATTATTTGCATGATAATGAAGCAAATCACGTGATCATAGGTCACTGTATTATCCTTTCTTAAAACTCCCTCTGCCATGGCATCTCTTAAATATTCTCATATGGCACTGACTAGGTAAGACAAACCACAATTCCCACATTCCTCCTCTACTCTGGCCAGTGTTATCATCCAGCACTCCTGCCTCGTTTGTTCCTTCTTCTGCCATAAACATGCAAGATCTCTGCAGCAGAACTAACCAGCTTTTATGTGTCTGAAAAGTACAAAGCAAAATAATACCTTAAAACTTAGCTAGATGGGTGACACCACAACACAAATAAATAGTAATACCTTCACAGATAACGGTAATACCTTCAAAAGATTAAATTACACTTACTATAAAAAAAAGTATTATTTTGGCAGACTAAGAAGTCCTTATATCAGAAAAGGCAAACTACAGCATTCTCAGTTTTATTAATTTTACTAAAGCAAGTAGTATATAGCTGACTGTTGCGTCTCTATCAGCCTTTTCTTACACAGAGCTCCCCAAAAACATTTAAGAGAACGTATTTCTTTTCTTTTGCCTTAATTCAGAAAAAACATTCCCCAATTTAATGACATGATACAATACAACACAATATGAAGGGAAAAAACATAAAAGCCCTTCTTTCCTCAATTAATACCAACTCAATGAAAACAAAAGAGCTACTCTGGCTCAAAGCTTTTGATTCCTGTCCCTCTCCTCCTCCAGCCTCAGCAAAGATGGGAAGCTCAGTTCACCCAAACTAACCCCAACTGCAAGTGTATGAATGCACTGAAACATTACCTACCACAGCCTACGTAAAATGTATCAGGAGGAAGCTGTAAATAGTTACATGTACAAAAACAAAACATAGGAAAATTATTATTTTTCATACTACTCTTACCCCTCACTTGAGGTAATCTGGTAACAGGCATGAAAATAATCTTTACTGTACTGCCTCCACCCATGAATTTCCCCAGCTTTCCCAATAAACTGTTCAATAGGAGTAAGAGTTTGACAATCATATTCTGCTTTGTTTCCTTAAACATAGCTTTCATGAAAAGAGAAATAACATTTCCAATGAAAAATATTTACGGCTATATGCTGGAAAAGTTAAACATACCACTGGGAGACCTAAAGAACAGCAAGAAGGAAAAGAAAAAAAAAAAAAGGGTGTGAATTTCTGTAACGCAGGCCTATCAGTTACACACACCCCGACTGTTTCACAGCCACTGTTTCCCTCCACCTGTTGTTTGTCCATTGTCTGCAGTCCCCGTACCCTTCATTCCAGCTTTCTGATAAGACCTTATCAAGTAATCTGCTGCATGATCTTATCCCTACTAGACTATTTTCAAAGGGCGCTGTAGGATAAAAGGCATAAAAAGTTATGGAAATATGCATATTTTTCACCCATCCCACCAGGAACTCCCATAATTCCTCAAGGAATGTATATTCTTATGATAGGTGCTATATCCAATTATTAAGATTTTTTTTTTTTCAAATGACAGAACACATGCTTGCATACTCACCGAGAAAAGCGTACGCTGAAATTTTATTTATTTTCTATTTTAAAGAGCACAGAAAGCAGCTGCCAATAGACAGGGGGTGGTGGTGGTAGGGTAGTTCCCCATGATTTCATGCAACGACCTCACGCCACGTGCAAAGCACAGCTGGACGCGTTCGTAGGTTTGTACTCAGAACCATCAATCAGCTCGCTCCAGGATACAGAGCTACAGTCTGTCCCTCGAGAGTCACACAATGGAGCAACGTTGCTGACACAGCCACGCGTATGAGATGGAAGAAAAGATGTGAAGATCACCATTAGCTGCAGAACTTGTGAGAGCTGCACTAATATACTTATTCGGGAACTGGAAATATGCACTACAGAGATGGATTTACCTACCAAGCCAAAACCACTCATACTTACACTGCTCTTTAACTCCTCACTCTTTCCAACAACTTCTCCCTTCAGTTGCAACTTAACACCTCAGTCACCCAGAGCTTACTAGCTAAACTTTGTGCATCAAGACCCATCAGCATAAACACTTCCCCAGTCCATTAGTGTTTACTAGCAGGAGGAAGCACGTTAAAAGTAAATTAAGAGTCTCACCTCACCCTGACAGAGTCCATTTTAAATCAAGGAGTGCTGCTGTTTGGGAGGTCAGCAACAGACCACCTCCTCCTCCATCCCACTTTTGCCACTTCAGCGAAAGGTCTTACACAAGGGAGACCACAGGTAGCAAAGGGGGCTTCCCGAGGCTCCCCGATGGGCAGGAGCAACAACCTCCTTGAGATCTCTGCTCCAAAATCCAGCAGATGCCATACGAATCACAGCACTAGAATTACTTTGTGCAGATCTGGGAACTTACTACTGCACGGCTCTTTACTGTTTATCTGACTGGAGTATTATATTCATTAGTATTAGGTTACAGACTTATATCAAGATTTTGAGGAGCAAATATGTAATTTTGAGTATTTTGATATCCTGTACAAACTTGGTTTTTTTAGACATCCAATGCACACTCTGGAATAATAATAATAATAAAATAATCCTTACTTATCTCTAGGTGTCAAAATAGAGCATTCAAAAGTGGCATATTTTCTAAATGAACTATTAACACTTTAATTGAAGTTTTCATTCTATAGAAGTTGATGATGTTTGAGAATATTTCCATTTGCCTTGTGTAAATGTACTTTGCAAGTCTTATGTACCACATTACTGGATAAACGCATAAATATTTCTTATCCCTTCCTGTCATCTCTCTCCCATCTACACTCCTATATACATTTGAAATAGAGACTCATGAGTAACATGCATCACTCAAACCTGGACCTTGTCATTTAATTAAATCTAAATGTTCATTTTAATCTCAAGGACTTGCTTTTGTTCTGACACTAATACAGGGCTCATCAGTCCATGAAAAGTAAGGACAGACCAAATGCATCTACTTGCTTTGAGCTTTAACTAGTAGCTAGGCTGATATTGCTATGTCAATTAAACTTCCACTGAGTGACTGATACTAAAAGCTCATTATAATAAGACACGAAGCTAGGGTTTTACTTCTTTAACTATATTATCTCATTTCTGTTACCTTTGTCTTCCAAACCTTCTTCTCGTATTCACTTTTCATTTTGTATAATTCGATAATCTATTCAGCAGACACTGCTGCTTTGGCTTGTACAGTAACAAACATTATGAGCTCCTACTGTTGGCCAGAACCTCTATAGATTGATGCAATACAAACAAGCACCTTCTTCAACCCACCAAGCCATCTATCCTTCGTTTCTTACTGATTGCTTTCCAGACAAGCAGAAGTTGGGTGTGATTGCATGCGTTAAATTTCATATGACTCCTTTTTTCCTCCTGCGCCTTCTGCCACCTTCCCAAAGGCAACTAACAATATCTAGCACACATTCCAAACGTACCTCTTTCAATATTGGTCCCCTCACCTAAGACGAAAATTTCACACCTCCCATACTAACGCCCATTGAAAGAACCACTGCCAATGGACAAGACCAGACATAGTCCAAGATTTTAAGATTTCTCAGGTACACCATCTATCACAACCAAGGCTGGTTATTTTCTGTGGGAAGACCACCACAACAGAGAACACCGCTATGCTTCTACTCCATCAAGTCCGGGCGGAGCAGAGGAAGAACGCAAAGATGTTCAAACAGAGCACAAAGGAAGATACAAACAATCAACTCGGGAGGTACCAAGGACACGACGACAGCCTCTCTTAGACGCAACACAAAGCAAAACAGAGGAAGGAATACAGTAACAGCAACGCCGGGGACCGACTCCGAGGTGCAAACCAAACAAAGAGCAAGTACTGCTGAATCCCAAAAGGCGAGACGGGGCCGAGTGCCAGGCAGTTAGAAAGCTCACAAGTGGGTGCCCGGTGTGGGGGACGCGTGAAGGCAGGGGCAGCCCGGCCTGCAGCCCGCGGGGGGCTGGAGGCCTCTCCCCGGCGGGGGACCGAAGCCAAGCGCCGGTCTGCGCCCACAGCCGCCGGTTCCAGCCGAGCACATACAAGGGCGGCCCGGCCCAACAACGCGCGGAAGGGGCTGCCCGACCGCCGTGCGGAGCGGCAGCCGCCCGCCGACCCTGCGGCAGGCCCCGGGCGACGTGGAGCCCAGCGCGCCGGACCCGCCCCGGCAGCGCCGCATGGAGCAGCCGGCGGCGGGCTGAGCCCCCTGCCCGGAGGGAGGTGAGTACCGCTCCCCGGCCCCGGCCCTACCGGGGACCCCCGCTGCCCGGGGAGGGGGAGACATCGGGGCGCGGGGGGGGGTGGGGGTGCTCGCCCTGCCGCCCGCCCC
>JAVKLA010000054.1:12835459-12902338 GCA_034782735.1 Sagittarius serpentarius | reverse complement strand
CGGGGCAGGTGTGCTGCTTCGTGAGGGAGGCCGAGGAGAAGGGGCGTCCCGGTGCCCCGGGTCAGGGCCCGCCGGCGGGGCCGGGCGCATCCTTCAGCCTGCCGACATGGTGGGGGGCCCGGGAGGCGGCCAGCGGGGCTCGGGGAGTCAGTCGCCTGGGGATCCCCCAGCCCCCTGCGTGAGGGACGCGGGACGGGGCCCACGGCGGGGGGGGGGGGGGGCTGGAGCCCTCTGCAGCTTGGCGAGCGGGTTGCCACAGGGAGTCGCCCATTGCCAGGAGTCGGCCTTTGAAAGGGCGGTGGGGCCCCGGTGCCCAGCTCCCGCACGGCTTCGAGTCCTTAAGTCACAGACGTGCTGGAGGCTCGTAAAACCCTATGTCAGCGTCTGTGCACATCAAGCCGTTTACTGGTGTGCCTGAGCCAGCCAGCCTCCTTCACCTGCTTGAAGCTGAAATCGGATCAACAACACTCTGTGCGATGCATCTATCCACTCGTGTCCGACCAGCGCGCAGTCCTCGAACACTTAACCGATGACCTCATGTACTTAAAATTAGAACCATACGCGCATTTTTGTCTTTGAGAAGTTACTAGTGTTTACATCACAGCAGCTTTTGCTATAAAACCGGCCAAACCCTTCACCGAATTCAAAATCTGTAAAAATAAAAAATAATCTCCTCTGCACCAAAACGAAAAGAAAAACAATGTGCCTGAATTTCCATTGCAATATTTCAACAGGTTTTCGTAGATGAAGCTATAAACATCTTCATAAATGCTGTAAACACAATCCTTGTTCTGAAAGACCTTCCTTATGAAAAATACTTCGGAATGCACTTGATGGGTCTTATGTCTATCTCCAGGAAGCCCTTATGTGCGTGTGAAAGTGCATGGATTGTTATTTATTACTCATATTTGTAGGTTATATATATATGCTCCTATATTTATAAGTAAACACACTGAATAGGGTACGTTCAGTTCTGGCTGCGTTAATTCTGGTGTGATTCAAGAGGTGCCCCCAGCTCCTCAGCACTGGTCAGCCAACAGTGGAGTTTTCCAGATGTTTGGGAAAACAGCTTTTCCTCTGTAGCTGATGCAGGCACAGGCAGAGAACATCCCCGTGTTGTACAAGCAGTGTGACTGGACTCGCTCTTTGCACATTCAGCATCGTGTTGCTCTGAGCACGCATGATTTGTCTGTCTGGAATGACAGAGGTTCCCAGCTAGTCCTCAGCCCAAAGCCTCCCAAATCCTTGCAAAGGCCTCTGTGAGCTCCTAGCTCTCTCTTCATGTAGGTGGCACTACTGACTGCAAGGGAAATTTCAGGGTCCTTCATTTTTCTGGGAACAAAATAATCCAAGATTGGGTTTACTCAGGGTAAACAGCCATGGTCTAGCCAGCATGCCAAAACAAGTTTGTTGACAAACTGGATATTAACCCCGTTTGGTTGCTTAGCTCATCAAAATGCATTCACTTTTATCCCAAATAAGAGCAAGACTGTGTCTAGGGCTCATTGTGGGGCCTGACTCTGTAACCCTTACTTGGCCAAAACTCCCACTGATGCAAGCCCGTCGTGGTATGGATTTGTGTACGCACTTGTGGTCGGAGAAGAAAGGAGTGTAAACTCAAATGTCTTCTAGATGTGTTTAATGGCACCACTGACTAAGCGAAAGCTTGAAGACATCCTGCCTTAGAATTTGAATATGTTTTGGTCAGTAATTCATAGGAAAATGTTGGTTCATCAGAAATTAAAAGTGTAATAATGTAGTAATTCTTGTTATCTGAAGATCTGCTTTGCAGTTGTTTTGGCCGTGGTTGTTACTGTTATCATTTTCTTTCACGTTAATAAGGTCACTCATTCATTTAATAGCTCGGTTTAATTTTGTTTGGTTATTACTACAGGCCTCTTGTCTCTCCTGAGTGAGAATGCAGGGCCAACGACTGAGGAGCTCCGTGGAGGAGAAGGTGACCACAGAGACGGTCCCGTTGTCCCCCAGCTGCTCTCCAAAGAGACAAAACAGAAGACGGGCAATGGGCTGAGCGCAAAAATGGCCTGGAAGAAGGGTGCTGCAAACTGTCTGAGACCTGCACTAAAATATGCAGAAAAGTATTGCTGCTTCAGGCGGCATGAAGTCCTCCTTGGTGCCCAGCGTGAGTCACAGAGCACAAGCAGGGCTGGGATGGTGGCAGCAGTGCAGCCTCTGCGGCTGCTGCGGGGGCTGCAAACAGCAGGCAGAGAAGGGAAGGCTGTCATTTTGGGAAGGCAGGAGCCAGCAGGAGTGTTTGTTGAGATCCATGTTTTAAGGGGCTGGAGCAAGCCTTGGCTCCTCACATGAGAAGTGAAAAGGACAGGCTTCTGTCAATAGAAAGCTCTGGGCAGGGGTTGTGATCTTTTACCCTGAGCTCTGAGAAACCTGCACAGGCCCCTGCTCGAGCCTGGGCGAGCACCCGGTTGTTTCGTTCCTGGCTGGTTGTTCAGGCGAAGAGAGAGGATGCAGAGTGCAAGACTTAAGCCCTTACACCATTATTATTCTGAAATGTGCTCATTTTCTGCCTTTTTGCCAGAAGTGACATGTTTATTTATGACTAGGCAACTTTGTTTAGTGAGGAAACTGAGGTGTCAGTCAGCTTTGTAGGCACTTGTCCCTCCCAAGGGGAGCTCCAGCAGTGAGTCAAACGCAGCTTCCCAGCACACAGGCAGAACAGACTCATTGCTTTGTGCCTTGTAGAAGCCAAGCCCATGTGCCTCCTCCTCCTCCACCAAGCCAGCTGGCTGGTGCTTAGGCCCGCTTTTCTTTTTGTTTGCAGGGACGTGCTGGATGGGAGCAGCGCAGCCGGGCGAGGACAGAATCCCCAGTTCCTCCAGCCTGGCACAAGGCTGGCTTCCCAGCTCCAGCGCTCCCTCCGGACCCACCTCGTATGGTCTGGGGTTCATTTAGTGACTGGCTTGAACTTCAGTGCTGGAAGGGTGGATGTTCCACCACCTTAACAGAAATTGAATCCCATCCACAACTGTAGTAGTGATTTCAGACACTAACTTGAATGAAACCTTTTTCCACAATTTTCAAATTTAATTCTCAACAGCAAAAGGGTGAGAGGTTCAGAAATAATGCAGGATCAGGTGACTAGTCAAATGTGAATAAAATAGAGCAAAATCTTGGTCTTTATTGCCTTTCATTGCACCAGGACACCTACTATATTGTAGAAAACGAAATGAAAGACTTGGCAAATGTGTAAAAGTAATATACCTCCAGCTGCATGTAATAAGACTGCAATAGCATTAAGGACTCCTGAGGTCATTACAAACTACAGATACAGGGCTCCATGGATTATTTACTTTCATGAGGGACACAGAACAAAATTATATGTACTCTGAATACATGTAGACTTTGGGAATATATTATTAGCTACAGTCAAGATTCCGATTTTGCCACAAGAACCATTAGGAAGCACAGTCTTGGTGAAAAGTTAAATAATGTATGATCTGACCCAAATACTTTAAGCCTCCAAACAAATGAGCATTTTTTATTTTTCATTTTAATAGGAACACATACCTCTTGTGAATATTCTTACCATGTATAGGCAAACAAAGGTTTAAATACATTTAACAGGCCAGAATTTGTCTCAAGGTCAATTGTACTGAAATTTGTCCCTAAATGTAGTTAAGTCTGTGTCTTCACATTTTCTGGGTATCTGAAGATTTTTATAGTTTCGGTGCCATTATGAAGAACTGCCATGTAAGAACTTCCTATGAAAACAGTAAAGAAAAGCAGCATTTGTCCCTGATCAGCCCGGATCTCTGGGAGGAGTATAAGAAAACCAGAGTACAACTTTGTTGTTACAGAGCTTTCTTGCGCATCCCCAAGGCCTCTAAAATGGTATCAGCAAATCTATTTCACAGCAGGAAGACTACCTCTAAAACATGTGGGTTGCCAATGTGAAGAAGCTAGTAAGGACATTTGCTCTGTCCCTGGGCATGCCTCTGATGGCCTGAAAAAACAGAAGGGTGTTATAAATTGGTCCTACGTTGCTAAAGGTCTCTGTATTGGTTCTTAATAATTATTGCTAAAAATAACTAGTTTCGATTGTTTCCTTCAGCTTTGATATCTCATCTTTCTTTTGACGCCCCCAGTCTCTAAGCCACAGCCAACTGCTTCCCACATCTGAAGAGTTTCAAAAAGGAAACTAGCAAGCCGCTGTAGCACTGAGGTAGAACCACAATGAAACCTGGGGCAATGGCAACTGCAGGAATTTCAGCCCTTGTTTTCATTTGCTGCAGTCTTTTTTTGACTGTTGCGGCTTTCAATAGTGGTTTCAAACTTGCTTTTTAAAAATCTCATTTTCTTTCTTTCCTTTTTGTAGCTTGAGTTTAGATTAAGTGTATTAGCAGAGGAGGTAAGGCTTGAATCATTTTCATGCACCAGCACTGACAATATCTTTTTTGATATTCATTTTTTTTTTAAATATTTACATTCTTAGAAAAGACTATGTATCAGAGAGTAGTAACAATGAAAACTAGTGTAGCATGTTGGAAATATCTGTAAGGTAATGCAATGTCTTGGTATCCCTTTTATCTGAAAATATTTATTTGTTATGAAAGCATGTTAAAGAGTAAAATAACTACTTAAAGCAGGTATTTACATGATTCCTATCACAGCTGTATCCGAGCTATCACATAAGACATGATGCACCACTACATTAGACCTGTGAAGCTGGGAAGCTTCCCTAGCTGGTGCTCAGCTGTAGATCTGAGGAGCAGAGGGACTAAATGGTCTGTCCAGGAACGGAGAGGAAGCCAGGGACAAAGGAGACAGCAGACTCTCTATAAGTAGTCCTTTGGGACCCTCTGGGTACAGATTTAAAACCAGCTTTAGATAACCCCAGGAGATGGGGCAGGATGGCAGAAAGCGTGCAACAAGATGCCTGGTGATCTGCCATTGATCTTCAGAGGGCCATCAGAGACCAGAAGTGGGGGAAGAGTTGGGAAAGGCAATTAACCTAAGTGGTCACAGATGTTCTCACTCTACATCTGCCCTCTGCAGATTTCAGTGGTGTGGTTTCTGTGGAAACAGAAACTCTGTGCTAAATGGAGTTGCTGTCCCTGGCAGGATCTAATTTTTCCAAAGATGTGTTCTACAGTACCGCAACAAGAACTTGGGGATGCAGAAAGGTGCAAAGCTGTCCTCCAGCAGCCTTGCATATTCCGATCCAAACTAGAACACCTTTTGACCCAGGAATAATTTCAGCATTTGATACGAGTCAATTCAATAAATTATTCTGTAACAGGGAAGTCTCTAACTCTTGCCAAGACCCTACATAATCCTCAGCAAGGGCGGGGTTAGTTCCAGTTGTCTATCCTCTCCCCCATTTTAAGGTGACCAACAAAAGAAAGATTTGAGCTAATCTCCCGACTGCAAGATTTAAGCATGTGTGTGTGTCTATGTGAGTGAATATTTTTTTGCTTACCTAGGACAACTTTTATTTCATATTTTTATAATATCTTTTTTGGTTAAGATACCTTGATGAGTGGACTGGGTTACATTTTTTACTGAGTCATTCAGCTACTTTAGAGGCTTAAAATGGCTTGGGATGTTGGGTACTTTTTTTTTTCATCTCCCCCCACCCCCCCCCCAGAAAAAGCAGTCTCCCTATTTTGTTTTCTGCTGACTGCACTGAACTGGCAGAATAGCCTTAAAGATAATTGACAAAATGACAGGATAGAATAAATTGTTGGGAGGCAAGAACTGACACAGGCATTCCTGGGCTTTTTAACAGTTAAACCACAATGGCCTGTTCAAAGGAACGTATTACTCCCACAAGAGAAAGTAAATTTTATCCCTCCCAGAATTTGTATGCGAAACAAAATGTCAAACAACTGCTTACTGCCATGAGCTGTGCTGACCACGTCTTACAGCAGACTGAAGACCAAGCTGAAATCCGTCCTGCCTTCTCCGAGGTTATCAGGAGCAAAGAAAGACCATCTGGACCTCCTGTAACAGCCTCTGAGACAGAGCTGGCAATAACCTTGGCTGCAACAGCTTCAGCGATGGATTTAAAAGAGGACGAATACTAGAGGTCTCCTTCAAAGACTCCTAAAAGCCTGTAAAACGACCAGATGAGACTGATAGGCAGCAGGGTTCACTCACTTTGCATTGACTAAACGACTGCACAAAAACAACACCCCAAAGTCAGGCACAGGAAGAGGAAAGAGGACCTTACTCTGAGTTACCTGGTCATCCCTGAGATGCGATAACTGACTGTACAGGGCCAAAGTCTGCCACCAATACCATCGTCTTGCAAAAGCACATCATCTTGCTTTCCCAGCCTGTGAAAGGAGGGAGCCTGAAAACAGACAGGAGAATGCGGCAAACAAGAAAAGAAGCACGCTGTTGGATTTTACTTTTTAAGTTAGCCAGAGAAGTAAGAAACAATGTCAACCCAATTTCCAGAATGAGCTAAAAATAAACCAAAGGGCCTATTTTTAGATGTACCAAGCTATCCAATAACAGCTCAGCTTTACGGCATGTAGGAATAGGATCCAGACTCTGATTTTGGTTATATTGCTGGAAGTTTTCCATTGGCTTCAAAGATAATTAGTAGTTTCACCAAAGTAATTTGATCAGAATTTGGCCATAGATCTATTGTTCTTTGATGTGGTACACTTACACATAAGTTTTAACGGAAAAATAATTATTAAAAAAAAAGGAGAAGCAACATACTGATCTACCTCACAGCTTTTTTGAGGTTTAAATGATTTTAAGTGTTTTGAGAACGAACAGCGCTATATGTATGCTAAGTATTATTGTGCATTATATAAATGCATAATATCAGGCATGCAATTTCCATCTTTGCTCACAGCACAATGGTGACGTACCTGCAGTGGGATGAAATGCAACACTATATGCAACTATAAAGGTTATAGATTATGTTTGCATTTCATGTTGTTAGGTGATATGCTGCTTCTGATATCTTGGTCACTGTTCAAATCTGTCAAGGGTTAACCATGGCCAGTCATTCCTGTCTGACACCTGGTATGCTTCTGCTGCTAGAGGAAAAGTTTTTGCCCTCTGTAACTCATCAACTTGGTTTATAGCCAGTAAAAATGCTCTGTGATGATGCCAGCACTTACATGAGTGGAAGAAAATGCCAGTCTATTCTGGGATAACCTGTTCAAAACTCAGCTAAGCAGTGTTGGTGATAGTGATGTAAAGTGAATTAAGGACATATAGATAAAATACTGTAAAGTCCAGCACCTTTCAGGAACACTAAAAAGCTAACTAAAATATCTGCAAATAAGCTTAGTAAGCTAATGGTTTACTTAAGATAATTGTTCCTTTTTTTACAGAGATCTGATAAGGTTGCAATGAAGCATGGGAGAGAAGATCTCACTGGAGTACCAAAACATTTTCCAGCATGGTTTGCAAGTCCATCTTTCAGAATGTCAAAGTTTATTCTGGTTGCAAAACTGAAATATATATACAAATTTTTCAGGCTAGATTTTTGTCTCAAGCCTAACTTCTGGCACTGCTCCTGTATTGCCAGTATTTGCCTCACACAAGTACATTGAAAATCCCCTGGATCAAACCTTAAGGCCTTTTGGTCAGTTTTTATTGAGCTCTCACTAGAAAGAGAACTTGCAGTAGTTCAAATCCTGATGGATAAAAAGCAGCTGAGCACACACCCTTCCCTCTGATTTCCATAGCAGTTGTTGCTGAGTAAGAACTGGATGCGACTCCTGCTCCTGCGTCAGGACTGCTGACATGAACAAGTGGGAGGAAGATCAAGCTCCGGCAAGGACGGACTTCAGGAGCTGGTCCATTCTTCTTTCACACGGATGGGAGTGTCACCGCGCGCTTTCCTGCCTGATCAGTCTCAACACAGCCTTGCACAACTCAGCCTGTTTTAAGCTTTTAACCAGGGTGTAGGAGTTCAGAAAAAAAACCACCTCCCTTCCCCCAAGAAAAATGTAATTGCAAAGATTTGTTTTGATGTAGCATGTACAGTAAACTTGAATCACTGAAAGTGAACCACACATTTGTGCGAGTATTTTTTTCTTTCCCTAATTTTCATTCCTAGTTAGCTATTCACTTTATTTACCTCGTAGAGAAAACACACTAGAGACTGGATCTGACGCCCAGTGAGGCTTATGGTGGAGCTGCCAAGGCCGTAATCCCTGGGGCTGTAAGACACCTCCTGTCTGTTGACCCCACTGGAGCTATCCCAGTGTACACCAGCAGACAATCTGGTCCCCAACATCGTTCATGCAGACAGTCCTCCGTGTGACTCATGGGCCAAAGCAAATGTTAATGCATAGTAATAATATCAAAATAGTGCATGGTGATAGGTTCCACTCTCATCGTAATTGTGTTACTCCTTACAAGTGCTACTTACTCTTTGTAACACTCATTTGTTTTAATACTCTGAGAGAGATCAGGAGTCTAGTGCATTTAAAGCTTCATACAAACAAAAGCCGTGATGTTACAACATGATCTGTGCTGAAAGCCATGCATACATGCAACTTCAGGGTCCAGATCACGGTCCTTGCAAGCTCTCTAGGCCTCTGGTGAAGCCAACACAGAAGCTTCAAATTTATTCTCTTAACAAGCTCAGAATATGGATCTTGGTTATTTTTACTACCAGTACAGAGCATGCCAAATTGTGGAGGACAAATGGAAGATCATCTAAAATTCAAATTACGCAATAAATGGGCATAGTAAATAGCAGGGTGAAAATGGGATACCAAGGGACAAAGCCAAGAAAATGATTGTGCAGTTTAGGGAAGATGGTCCAACAAAACCGACTAATAGTTAACGATCCTGTACTCACTGTAGAGTCATTTATTGTGACCAGCAATAAGAAAAACAATAGTGAATGGCTGGAGAAATATACTGATTGGACCCCTTAATATAGGTTCAAAACAATGCCATCAGTGAATATGGGATTTCCGATGAAAAGGAATATAATCCTAGCTCCTGTATTTATACAGCCTCTTTTACCACGGCACCTGAGCGTCTTTCTCATACTAGTCCTCATATCCCATGCAACTGGGAAGCTTTAGAGCAGGCCCACAGCAGCAGGCATCCCTGGGAGGGGGGCAGGCTGCCAGGGATGGCACAGCCAGGATGGGCTGGCCTGGCCTGAGTGGCTGAGCCCGACCTCCTGCTAGCACAGCTGCTGGCACCATCCCCTAGCCGTAGTTCTCCAGGCCTTCCCCATCCCGTCCCATCCCGTCCCATCCCGTCCCATCCTATCCCGTCCCATCCCGTCCCATCCCATCCCATCCCATCCCATCCCATCCCATCCTTCTCTTCACCTTTGCTCTTTGTTGCCCTGCAGCAGGACTATGCCATGATCTCAGCCGCCTTCTCCTCTAGCCCCAGCAGCACGGGAGATACAGGGGAGAACTCTGGGGCTGCTGCTTCTCAGGGCAAAGGAGAAAACTCTTGCTTTTTGGAGGGGGAAAGTAACTAAACTCTTTCTCTTCCTATCCCCACCTGCCTTTCACTGATCTTACCAGTCCTGCTCCCTTCAGACCTGCTCAGTGCAACTACCAAATTCACTTTTACCCACCTATTTTGGGATTCTTGGGAAATCTTATGCCCTTCGTACTAATGGGGACAGAAGCGTGGAAAGAATAAATGAGGCTATCCAGAAAGTCTACAGCAGAGAGACCCAAAATATTAATCTTCTCACATGCAGGCTGTTACCCTGGCTACCAAGACTTTCTTTTTGTGGAGCCATACTTTCTACGTGTTAATCCAGGCTGCTCTTCTCTTTTTCTCATATTTTTGGGTCTTGAGTTCAGTAAGAATGTGGTTTTGCTTCCTCTGACAGTGTTGATCAGCAGAATTTCACTTGCACGCATATCTAGGTAGCGAGAAAGTTTTGCAAATGTTTGTGTACATGTTCATCCAGTTCATAAACTGTGTGATTTGACCATCTTGAAGCCTTCCTATGGGTTGGAGAGTCGTGCAGACTGGGATTAGAAATGGTGCCACCTGACAAATCAGGCCAAACTGTAGGCAGCTGGTATTCTAAGCAATCGTCCTAATGCATAGTTCATGAGTGAGCCATTGGCTGCAATATGTTTGTTAGTCATTTATCAAATAATAATGAGCACCAAAGGCTAGATCCTGTAAATGGATGAATGGGGCTGATTCCTGCACCTTGGTATGAAGAATGTGTCTCGAGGCCCATGTTTATGGAGCTACAAATTTGTTCTTTGATCTCTTACCAATAATAAGACTAAAGGAATGCAATTTTTGTTGTTAATATTTTGCTTAACGTTAGTCTAGGGAAAGGTCGTTAGTATTCTATAGCTATCTCATCAGTCTCAACGGACATGTCATATACATTAAAGGACACAAATCAATAATTAACATAAACCCCTCCTAATCCTAAAGGAAAAAATTAACACCCTCCCTTGCATTTTTCTTTTTTTTTTGTCTCTGGCAAATTCCTCAAGAACCCAAGGCTGAGAGTGGTAGAATTTTGCCCAGAGATGACAAAAATATTGAGACAGCCACGTGCCTGCCTGTCTGTGCCAGATTTCGGGCATATAAGTCTGCAGTAAGCTCAAAACTTAATTATGCAGGGTAGTGCTTTATGATGTGTCATAATCCTGCAGTTTGCTCTAATCAAGAGAAGGTTCAATACCTAGTACCTATAAAACAAGAAATTTTTGGGACAAAAGGTATTCTTCTCTGGATTAAAGATGATTCTTTCTAAGAGTCTGTAAAAAAACCCTAATTGCCACTTATAGAAACAATTCCATTGATATAATTCTTTAAAATATGCCTTTTTAATTATTTTTAAAATTAAATATTGTTAGATATTTCTGAAACTGAGTTATGAATCTGTACATAAATCCTTGTAGTAAAAGCTCTGTTTTCATCTTGCAGCATTAACGTTTAGAGCATTTAAAAAGGTGCAATAGTGCCACATGTTCAAAGCAATTCCAAATTCCAATTAAAGGGTAACATCATGGTAAACAGTTATAAAGTTAAATATGTGTGCATAGTTTTTTAGGTATGGGCATAAACTTTTTTTTCAGATGTCTGCACACATCTGAAAATGGTACCTATCACTATATATTCATGCCTGTATGCATAATAAACTGCACACCCATAGATACACTAGGTACAGGCATATAGATAGTTCAGATACGTTCCCAAGGCATCTTCAATTACTAACAATTTTGTCAGTGGGAAGGAACGTGATCTTTCATAACAATGAAGTAATTGTTTATTTTCTTCTTGCCATTTTGTTGCAGGAATTAGACATTTTGGGTTACTTATTACCATGAGATAATTCCTGCTGGTCTGCTGAAGGCACAAGCAAGGCAAAGTGTTTCCTAATTCCCAGAAGGCATGTGTTATCTCATGGTAACACACACACTGCAGTGTGACATTTCTTGATACAGGTAAATGGACCATACTGTATCCAGGATACAGCTTTGTGCTTCCATTAAAATCTCACTTGCATTTCCCTGCTCACAAAATACTTTATCAAGAATATGCAGAATAAAAATTTCACAGAGCACTTGTACTACTGCGATTTTAATAAAATCCAGAGAAAGACTAAACAGAAACATACAACTGCTAAGAAGCTAAAGGGCTGACGTTTAAGTGAAAGTTGCTGGTTTTACTCTTGTGCATGTGGGAAAGGATATTGATAATCTCATGCTACTGATGGGCTACAGTGTGTGGATAGCAGTCTTCAAACATATTGTGAATATAATGGAAAGATATTATTGCTAAATATTTTCAGGATGTTGCTCTTGGGGCTTGACTATAACAAGGTTTCCTGACTTTGGTCAGCAAATCAGATGAAGAGCCTTCTGCAAGTCTTCTCCTCCCTGGCTGTCTGTATTTCTCAATATTGTCAGTCAGGAACACATCCAGGATGTATCCCAGCTTTCAGGTGGCTCCTCGTACTGTTGGTTCTCCAGTTAGTCACTTAGAAAGATGGACGAGTCTGTGCGGTGGGCAGCCATCTTGCATCACGTAAATTGCCCTCCAGGCCAGCTCTGACTTATTTTTCCACATACTGGTTTACTCTGAGGCAGAGATTCTCCATGCTACTGATGTCTGCTCAACGGACATGTAAAATCTCCCTTGTACGAGATGCAGGAGAAGGAAATAAAGGAAGGCAAGCCCCCAAATCCATTATTAATTTCTGATTGCAGCATATTTTTCTCAGTTCCCCATAGCAGACTCTCATTCCACTGCTCTCAGGTCTTGATTTGAGTTTAAAGTCCATTGAGATCAATATACAATGAATGTGCACAGATTAATGACAGACCAGAGAGAGGACAATGAAAATGGCCTACTAATTACTGCACTTGAGGATTTTCTCCAGAAACTAAGGTCCTTCCAGATTCCCTCCAGAAAGAAATTTGCAGCCACTGGGTGCACACTCTTTGTGTCAATAATTTATTGTATACTGCCGATGAGGCGATACAGCCCTTTCTTTATATACGATTAGCTATTATTCTTGCAAATAAAGTCACGCATATTATAAACGTGATCTTTAAACTCCAAGTTCTTCTGTGTTACAGAATCATCAACAGAGGAATCTCTTTCTTTTATTAAATGGGGACTTGGATATGGGAAAATTCTCCACCGGGAACTCCCATATGCCATAAAAATTATCATGAACCTGGTTATCTTCTAAATATGATCATAAATGATCTTGTCCTTTTTGTTAGTAAAACGCCCCTGATTAGTTTGGGACATTAACAGGCAAATTTTTAGCAATAGCTTTTGGTGCTTCAAATGCTTTCCTTCAAGAAAAAGGGGGAAAAGAAATTTGGATTGGAGGGAACTGGAGAGGCACACTGACTCGGACACAGTTAGATGCAGTAACAAGATCAACATGAAAAACAGATTTTTTGCTTGTGGTTTTCTTTTTCCCCAAATTTGTCTGTGGGACTAGCTCCCCTACGGATGTATTTCTCAAGATGACAGCCTCTGCTTTGTGTTACATACAGACCCGGTCATGGGCTCTGAAGTTTGAAACTGGATTTCCAATCAGTCAGAGTTCATGGAAGACTTGGGATTTTGGCTTGGTTTCATAGCTAATTACATGGGGTAAAATCCTAGCTGTCTTGGAGTCAATGGCACATATCCAACTGGTTTCAGTGGGGAAGAATATCACCCTTTGCAGTTTAGAGGTCAACTACAACACCCCCCCCCCCGATTCTGACCATACAGCAATTATATCATATTTATTCATGCCCATGCTTGTCATGCTTTTAGTCTTCTGGATCTATCCATTTCCCTTACTATATATTTATAAAGGTTTCACTCCTGCCTCTTTCTGGAGTTCCTGTGATCTGTTCAAGGGGTGTGATCTTCAAATCCAAGAGACAGAAAGACGACTAGGAAATGCATAAGCTTGTGATAAAATGCTGATAGCATTCTTGCACTTAAATTCCAAATCCCAATGGAATCACAAGACAGATTCCATTTATTTTAATTGTCTCTACATCAGTTCTTTTTAGTGCTTGAGGAGTACTGGACACCATCAGATGAGATGTGCCAAAAGCGTTTGTCAGAACAAATTGGCAATAATCTTCTGTGTAGCTATAATAATTTATTTTTGTCAACACGTCTTCCTCAAATATTCCTGGCCATATATGGTATGAACTTTTTGTCTTTATTCAGGAATTTCCTTTTCAATTTCTCTTTTTCTCAAGGCATCCTGTACTAGGACAACACGAAAAAATTCTGGAGTGTGATCCAGTCCCTCACATTCATAGCTGATAAACAGATGGTTCTGTAAGCCTCAGGCACTGGAGGAGTATCATCATATTTACAGAGTTTTAGTGGTAACTCAGATAGTTACTCCAAAACATCATATGTTACACCAATATTTTGCACCAACTGAGTAATGTGGAGTGTTCTGCCAAGGCTCCTCGGTGTGCTTTCTCACAGCTGTGATGCTGTCAGCCCAAAGACAATGCTTGCACTGAGGAGCCCAGCGCTCCCACAGACGCTCAGCTGTCTCGAGGCTGGACCTCAGCCAAAAGGTTCCTGAAACGTTTTCCATGGGCTACATCCTAATGTACATGCCTTTCTAATGGGAGGATGGTTTGCAGGATAGCTGCTGGGCTGGCTTATGGTCCGCTCTGGAAGTGCGCAAGGCAGAGGTCCCCTCTGTAGAATTAACATTGCGTTATTTTCTATGACAGATGTCATCCTGGGGTCACCAACAAGAGCGGCTATTGCACAGGAGAGCTAAAAGCTCCACTCACACCTGCATCAGCAACAGGCACACACACACAGAACTCCTCTCCAAGGTCTGCAATGACGGATCAACTGTGGAGGTGGTTGTTAAAAGGGCATTTGTGATTTTGTGAGAAGGTTGCTGCTGTATCACTTAATAAGACATAGCAATGCAAAGGAGTTTGTAAGTTGCATTGCACTTCAAACAGTTTAGAAAAAGTCCTTACTGACAAGTGGACTTTATCAGATGCCTTTAGCAGGTAACACGTTAATACTTTGATTAGTGTAACAACATAAAAAATAAGATGACCACACAAAATTAAATTACATACCCCAAGTCACAGGTTCCTTCTTTGATGAAGAGGTAATTTATCCAAATCCAAGTCCCTTTCACACCCTTCATGCAAAGATGTCATCAGCGAGAATGGTTATTTCTTAGTGGATTTTGACACATCAGCTCAGTGCTCCGTATCATTGTAGAAAAAACACCTTGCCTTATGCTTCTCTGCTTTCTAAAAATTTTTATCTTTTGGTTGGACAGGAGGAAACAGTGGTCTAATTCTGAACTATGTGTTTGCAGGGTGCTATGAATATGCTCTGGAACAGCTGAAGTGGGTTGCAACGTCTGTGTAAAAGCTGATGTTTCTTAGCATCATGAGTCTGTTATGCTAAGTGCCTGATGGTTTTTGCACATTTGTGAATGTAAGAGAAAGATGCTGAAGGACTGTGGGGACCAGCAGGTCAAGAGATCCTCTGGACATATATAAGCCAAAGAGGGTATGTTGGCAAGCTGCCTCGTGTGGTCAGGGAAACAGGATCAGGGAGGCATTATGCTCCCATTTAGAGACCAGAAAATAGTTGGAGGGAAGGAATGTTGTGTAACCAAGAATATGTGTTTGCGTTTACTCATACTTGGAGTTAACAGCATGGAAGGATATTATGCTATTTATAGGTGGTACTGCAATGAAATTTTGCAACTGGGTGGTATCAGAATGAGTTTATTTTGTGATAAATAATAACAGAAAATAAATGCAAAAATATAGGTAGCACATTGTTTCTTGAATGGCAAGCCCTTGGTGAACTGACCTTTTGGTAATTAGGTAGGTAAGTAATAAAGCAAGCAGGCGGTCTAAGTTAATTGAATACAAATAGGACTTCTGCTGGAAAAGTGCTAGAGGTCTGCAAACCACAGACCACAGGTTAAGAATGACCAATGTAGGTAATGCATTTGTTCTCGTCCATCTTCTGGGGGCCGGGATTGCACACTGCATGCTGTGGAAGAGCCCTGGAATTGCCCCTGAATGTATCTTCTCCAGAACACAGTACTCCGGGATACAGTCACTAGAGCTGGTCACAAAAGAAGTTAATCCATGACATTCCTCCCCTGCAATGCCTGTGTCAGGGCTCTTTCCAGGGCAATGAGCTCCATTTCAGTCCTCGGAGGATTCTCCGGGAAATGCTTTAGGGCCTTCTGTTGGGTTAGGTCCAGTAGTTGCTGGAACAGATCCCTCTCTTGCTCCTTTTTCTTTTCGAACTACACATTGGCCATTTGTCTGTGTGCACTACTTACTGCTTCGGGGGAGCTGTGGCATCAAAAATCCTAAAGCAGATTCTAAAAAAGAGGAAGGGGTTTAAAATGATACTTTCTTTATATCAGTCTTCATGCTAAATGCAGCAAAACTGCTCCCTTAACACTACCCCATCTTCAGTTCACACTCTGGAGTCCAGATGAGGCAGTAAAGTTTAATCCAAGTTGCTTTTGCTTGCTGTAGGTCTTCATGTAGCAAAGATGAGATGCTTTGGAACATAGCAAGACAGGGGGCAATTAGCTGGGGGGGGGCTGTGGTGGCTCATGTAAATAGAGGACATCAGTCAGCAGGTCAGCAATTCCGTTGTATCCCAGGTTCTCTTTGTACAGGAGGATATTACAGCCTCAGGAATCAGAAAGAGCCTTGCAAGGGTCTTGTGCAAGAGAAAGGACTTTGTCACGATGGTGGTCCAGTGGCTTCAGCATTCCTCTCTGTGCTGGCTTCTTGTGCAATTTTCAGCCCCGCTGGTTTGTGCAGCGTGGGCTGCTCTCATAAATCTCCTGACTGAATCCCAATGCATACACAAGATCAAAGGAGCCTGCGGTGGGGTTTGTGCTGTTTGTTTGGCTGTCTTCAGTGCCTGCGCTGCAGCCTTGGGTGCTTTGCGAATAGGTAACTACCACGTAACATTCAGAGCCTCTGCCTGATACTTGCAAAAAGGTGGTCCAGCTTGTCCTTGGGTAAGTTGCCCGGAGGTCTCTAGCTTTGCCTTGGTGGAGCGGCCAGCGCTGTGTATTTGTTATTCCCTGTTTGCCTTGAAAGTGTTCTCTAAAGGTGTCTGCATTCTGGTGGTTCTTCTGAGAGAGACCACAAAGGTCTGTACGAGTGCCAGTAAAGACTTAATCTCTCAGAAAAGGCAGACCATGGCATAGTTGCCACAGTGCTGGTAGTGACTCTTCTTTAAAATATCAGAGTAGTAAATTCACACATAATATTCCAACCTGGGGTCTTCATAGACTCCAAAACTAGCCCCATGTGAAGTGCTGACCCCAAACCCTCTAGCTCCTAATCTAAGTCTAGCCTGGACAACTTGGCAAGTCCCAGCCCTACCCACAGCTTGCCAACACTTACATACCACGGAGCTGTGTGGTGTGAGGTGGCAGTGACCATGACCTATACTTGAGCCCATGAGCTGTAGCAACACTTGTAGGAAGTAGAGGTATGGAGAATCTAGTTCCAAGTATAGAAATTCTGCAGGACCATTAAGTTTTGCTTTCTTTTGCCAAGTTGTCCTGATGGTAACATTCTTATAAAGCTTGCATGACGCATCTGCTTGCTGCTCTGCTAGTTTTCATTTTACCTCTGAAAATCGTTTTCAAACTCTAAGACGTCATGAGGCAATTCAGCTTTGCTCCTTAGCACCATTGCAGGACTGCAATCTGTCATTTTGTATCTCTGCTTGTGGCAGTCACTAGCCACACACTGCAATTTTATAGCCTGCACTTCTGTTAAAAGAGCAGCTAGTGCTGATTTCTTCAGACTGAATATTTGCATGTTTATAGCAGCCTGCTCCCTGCCTTTCTTTGCGAAAATACAGGTTCTGTAATCTATACAGCTATTCACATGCTGAGTGGTTTCTGGAGACTTAAAGCTATGTGATCAATGCATGTATCTCCTATTCCAATCTGAAAGGTAGAACTTTGCTGTTTTGTTAAAATCACAAATGACCTGTATACACTACGCTTTCCCTTAAAATCGCTCCTGCACCTCCACTGTGTAAGTTACAGGGAAATTGATGTGGGCCGGTAATGAGGTTTCTACCACCACGTCAGCCAACCTTGCCTGCAACAGCGGCCTGTTCCGCATTCTCAGGCTGGAAGCGATAATACAGCAATACATAGGAACACCTAATTTCATTTTAGCGTCTGTAAAGGGGGCCTTTCAATCTCTTCTGCAAAAATGAACTTTGATTATCATTTGACGAAGTAATTTGGTGAACACAGAGTTATGGGAACAAAAAATATTGCACCGATTATCTTTTGCCGGATGATTAATACGGTGGAAAAGGTTTACTTAGGAAGTTGAACAAATCATCACAAATATATATGGTAGAAACTTCGTTTTCAAGTATTGTTGATCTCTTCCAACAGCATCGTGTAGACAATTTTAACAGAAGAAATTAAGACAAGTAATGAGCAGTTACTTCTAGAGGTAAGCAACATATCAGTCTCTTAAAAACACCACTGACTGACTTCACATTCCAGAGACTCCACATAGAGCATTCATGGGTAGCGTTATGAATCATCTGCCCATCCCAACGTTTTGTTCAAACAATAACTCTACTAGTCATCTGATTTGTCAGACAACTGGATGATGTAAAATTTCTCCTCTGCATCTCACTTTGTCCCCCCAAGGCTGAGAAAATGGATTGATTTTAAAATGGGACCTATCGTGCCAAATTTCCTGAGCACTTCAAATGAATACTCTCGCTCAGTCATGACTAATGCCTTCTCAGATTCTGAGAACATGTCCGTGGCTTGCGTGCTCTCCTTTTGGTTGAATAACAAAGAACCTCCATTCATAAAGAGATCTTTCAAGAAACTTCTTGCAAATCAATCACTGACAACTGCATAGTCAGTCTTCTTGGTCTTGTCAGTTTTTAATTAAAAAGTCACGCCAACAAGTGATGATAGACACGAGCAGCACAGCCTTCTTCAGAATGTCTAAAGATGTCTGAAGGTGAGCACGCAGGACAGATTACTGTGCCACGCACAGGATGCCAGCTGAAAATGACCTGCCACGTATACATATATGTCATGTTGTAAAAAACAAACCTTGAAAGACAGATTTTTTTTTTTTAGCTCTCTGTGATTTGTGTATACCCAAAATGTGCTCTCTAACTTTCTGCCCTAATCCAGGCCTAGATGTAGCCCCGGAATAAACAAGGCAACTGTACTTACTCTTGCCTCGTTTGATGGCATGACATCAGCATTCACTTGGTGGTGCTAGCTTACAAGGAGTGAGGGAATGATGACTGTGTTTCCATCCATACATACTCCTAAAAACCACTTTACTGTTTGGATTTTAAATTAATGTGTTGGAGGAAGGCAGCCTCTGTTACAAAGCTATCCAGCACTGAGCATGTCTTTCCCTTCACATCACCTCCTCCTGGCGATCTCAAGCCGTGTGTGAGAAGTATTGACACACATCCTTACAGGATGCCAACAGATGTTCATGCAAAACTAGGGAAGACCCAGAACTGACAATCCAGATGATATGAGGTGAAAGGAAAGCAAGGCAATATAATTTAGAGGTTAAGTCTTCTCAGACTGCCTTTCAACATCATAAAGAGGGAAAGGGAGAGAGAAAGGACAACTCAGTTCAAAATTATTTCTTTCAAGGCAGATTAACCTTAAAAATAGAGAGAAGAACCTACTGATTTGGAGCTTGTGAAATCTTCTGTCCCTAGACTCATAATCCATGTAGTTTTCTGCTTGGTCAGGGAGCAGAGATTAAGGAAAATTGGACGAGATTCACAAGGAAACTTGAGGCTCATTTGGAGACTTTTTTTATCTTTGACCCCAAATATGAAAGTTTACTTTTTTATCATTCAGTTAGTCAACTCTGGATTACCTAAGATATAGGGACTTAACTGAGGATTTGTAGAAGTCTTTTCAAAGGGCTTTTGTTTCTACACTACCAAGTAGCTCAAGCTGGCAACTTCAGAATTCCCCACTGGTTTTGTTTTTGTTTATGTCAAGAGGAGCTTCATACGGCTTAATATGAACCTTATTATTTTGCTTTCCATTAATAATTCAATGTCTTAAGAAAATGCCATGATTTTGTCTATTTTTATCCTTCCATTCTTTGTAGCCATGCCTGAGAGTAAACTGGAAGACAGTAGAACAAAAAAAGATCAATTTTCTCAACTTTATTTTATCCCAGCACATTGCATAGCTTTTACTTTCTCACTTTTTATGGTATTCCACCTGCACTGCCAGTTAGGGCTCATTCCTACCCATGGATCCAGCAGTATTGACTACTGCAGTTAATGTGGTATTTTATTCTCTCAACCCTGTTTTCCTTGCATTCTAAGTACACAAGGCAGATCATGGCCTTAAAATTTAACTTTCTGCCTATTCTTTCGTTACAAGAAGATCCTTTTAGACTGTGCAAGTTTCCAGCAGTGCTTGATGCTCAGTGCACCAAGTATATGCAGTGAATATACGTGAGGAACATTACTTGCACGGCCCAGCACGTTTTATAACTTATAGTATTTGAGAAATATATTTCACTGCAGGAAAGGCAGAATACAATGTTAAGCAGGCAGGCAGATTTGCTGGGAAAGCAAGCAAAGGTATTAAAAAGAAAAAAAAGAGAAGAGAAAAGGTAAAAGACCAAATCAATGCTATGTAGTTAACAACTCCATAATGATCAATAAAACCCTGCACTTCTCAGAGACAGGCAGGGCAACCACAAGAACATTTACAGAAAAAATTCAATAATTACAGATCAAGAAATAACATGCTTATTCATAACTTAGTCATTATAAACAAGTGATGTATTTGTAGGAAGAAGCCAAACATGTTCCCCTCCTCCCAGTAAATGATTCTGCCCCTCTTTAAATAGCCAGTAACTTCCCAGACGAAGAAGTACTCGTACATATCTACCATACATTCTTTTCCTGAGGTTTGCATTATTGCTTAAAAAGCCCATATGAAACACTTTGGCTTGACCTGTGGCTTCTAGACTTTTCTGTAACTTCTGTTATTAAGCAGAAAAGATAGTACTGCACTTAAGGTATGGCATTTGGGCTCAAAATGTAGGGGAGCAATCCCCTACAAGTTATCTGAGGACTCCTTTGGCAGAGAGCTGTAGGACTTGTTTTCAAAACTGGCTTCTGATTTTTCTTGTGTTTGGTTTTGTTCACCCAGGTGGAGGCCTGGCTTTTAATGCCTCTGACTCCATATGAAGTCCATGGAACCTGCAGTTTTTACCATGCGCAAATCAAGGTCAAGATGCTCCCAGAACAACCAGAAATGGCATATCCCCAAATTAGAAGCCATGCTTGAAAGCCAGGTTTTTAATCTCTTTGTGATAATTCAGAATACCTAATTTAGGTGGCTGGGGACTTAACTGACTCCATACGTGCCAAGCCAGAAGCTTAAAAGTTGGCGGTGTGAATATGTAATCCCCTGTGAAATGGGATACTGTCCCATCGCACAAGGCCACCATGAGGCTGAACCCCTGCATGCTTTTGAAGTGCTCAGACACTATCAGCTGTACATCAAAGACAATATATCGAAAAAGAAGAATAGGGCTCTGATAAGCCTTCAGTTATACCAACTGCAGGCACAGAGCAGTGTGCTACCAATTTCCCCCCAACAAAATCCCTTGAGTAGGACCCCATTTAACTATATCCAGAAATCCCACCAGCATCAATGTCTTTATGGTAGGGAGAAGGAACGATGGTGGATAGCCAAGCAGAAGGTTCATGTATTAATATTAGGGGCCTGATTCTCATCCTTTTTATACTCATTCAAACCAAGAGCACCTCTCCTGAGACCGATAGATTTGCCTCTGTGAAATTTCTTCAGTGGAAATGAAAAACAGGCTCTGACTGGGAGAGACTCCTCTCCTCAGTTTCAGATGCCAGTATGTAGGCAATAGTTAGTGACAGCGAGAAAGAGCTTAAGTTCTGTTTAATCCTCTTAATGACTTATTATATGTTCTAGAGAGCTTGATGTCATTTTGGGATATCATCCAAGACTAATCATAATTATGATACTATCGTATGAAGACTGGCTTTTACCCTTACCGGAGCCCAGCACAGCAGCAAGGAGGAGAGAGAAGAGAGAGAAGACAGGGACCCTTCACGGCTTTTCCCTGTCCATGCTGTGCACCGGGATTCAGGGAAAACTCACTCTGTCTTCTGCAACACAAACAGGCTTTGGATGAGGGTCAAAGAAAGAATAATGGCAATGCCAGCAGCTATAACTCTGCCAAATCCCTCCCTGATGTGGGATTTACAAAGGTTATCATGGACTGGGGAATAATTTCAAAGGACTTTATTGCTATGGCCTGGGGCCAGGGGAATAAACCTTCTGGAGCAAAGGAGGATTCCCTTTACCTTAGGCTATTCGTTCTAACCGTGAACACAGAGCAGAATTGGACCTACCGGTCTCTCCCCTCCAGAGCATCCCCAAAGTCTCTTCTTACAGCACCTAGAGAAAATGAGCTGCTTCTGGAGATGAAAAGATTAGAGCTGAATTTGCCACTACCCAAAGCACATTGTGTAACACTGTGGAGGGAAAAGGCTGGGCCAATGTCAGGGGAAATACGTGCTCCTATAAAAGCAGCATGAGAGAGAAGCCAGGAACTGATTTCCAAAGCCCCATGTGAAACTCTGAAACAAGACTACAGAGATCTATTTTTAAAAACTTAACAGATAAAATGAACAGTTAAAATGGGGATTTTTTGCTTCACTGGAGTCTGTGGTCTGAGGCAAACACCTTGTCAGCTCTTTTGAAAGTCCCAGCCTTCATTTTTTAAAATTACTTATATTTCTTAGCAAACGGTTATTACTTTCTCTAAGTCAGACATCATCTAAAGCTCAGTAGGGGCAGTTAAATACTGAACTTTCCTCTTCCTAAAATCAAGGTTTGGGTGCTCCAGAGTAGGCACAGTTGTACTGAGGCAACAAATGGGAAACTCTTGGACTAGGTGTTCAGTGCTGGGAGACCACCATCACCAGCAGGACCTCCTCAAGGGGTCTGGCCTCCTTAGAGCATTTCTATTCCTTTTTTTTCCCCTAGTCCCTTGTTTCACTGAACTCTGGAAACTGCAGGGTCATCATGGCTGGTAGAACTCAGTATATGCCTTTTTTTTGCTTTCTAATGGAAATGCTGTAAGCTTGTGTAATCTTTGTGTCCTAGGCAGGTTGACATAGTTGTGGTTTGTAACTGAAAGAAGGCTGGAAATTTTCTTTCTTTGCTGTCGTTAGTCAAAAGACTACGGCAGAGTCACCCTGTTTTGATTGTGCCCTACCTTAGAGTGTGGCAGAAGTGCTCAGAGACTGATTTCTGGTTTACTGTGGAATATAATAAAGCCCCAGTTTTTTTCCCCTGTCATTTATTCATTTTCCTGGTCTCTTCTTTCCACAACAATCACAACTGCCATCATTCTTTGCCTAAAAAAAGAAAAAAATCCCTAGCCAGTCAGGAAACAGACTGAAATCCTGGGAGTGTCCATATGTGACTGTCAGCTTTAATGCACAGCCTTTTCATTGGCATTAAAGCTTGGGATCACATGGAGCTGATCATCACGGATGGAAGGCAGGGTATGAATGTGCATGTGCAATCGCAGGATTTACCCTCAGTCAGTGGGAATACAAAGCCCACCCCCAGGCCATTATTCATTTTCAGTCCTGCCTTTTGATCCATTAATTAGGACCTACTTTTGGGTGATGCTAAGTACACCTAAACTCCATATAACTTCAACGGAAGCTAACACCAAGCTTTCCAAGCACTGGGCACAAAAGAATAACAAGAAAACCTACCCCTGACCAGGTCTCATTGCTTCCCTGCTCAAAAGTGAGCTTGTTACACAGCCTCAGAGCAGATCGTCTTCTTGTCTTACACGGTAAGACTGATGCAGAAGAGGGTTTCTGCTACAGATTCCAGCCTGAGCAGCTCCTTCTTGGAATCGCTTCTGAAAATGAATTTACAGCTTCAAGACTACACCTGCACAGGAGATGCCTGTGGCAGTCAGTAGGGAATGTGGCTAATTAAATAGGAACAGATTTTCAAAGATTACTTCATCCAAGAAGCAAAAGGTAATAATTATATGGAACAAGATGATTACCTGGAACAAGATGATAAAAGTGCTAATGTTCCTGTTTATAATATGACTGTGAAGCTTCTCTGTTAAAGCCGGGCTGGAATGCATTACAATTTATTGTCTAATAATACAAGAAATAATGCTGCCGGTATTCTGTCAGAATCGTGCTTTTCTTCCACATAAAATTCCACCTGGAACTGACCCCTTCAAGTAACTCCCACAGTTTTCTCTGGTTTACCCTCACCGGGGAGGAAGGAAGGCTTAAGAAAGGAGAACTCTGGTTTTGCCTCATATATCAAATATATCCAGGAACTTCAGTAGATGTTGAAGGGTTGGTCCCATCTTTACAGGACACACCCCCCCACCGCCATTTCTATGAGACAACAAGTTGCAGCCAGCGGGGTAGATCTGTGATCCTGTGCCGCCTTTTTTGTGTGACAAAAATATGCTGATGCAATGGCCACAGCTACCCTTCTCTCCTGGATTTTGTTTTAAAAGGAGAGCTCTGCCACTGTGTGCGCACGGTCAAAAGCTACTGGAGATCTTTTGTTCACCGTCAGCCGGAGGTGTGATTGCAGGGTGTGCCCGGTGCATGCATCCAGCCATTATGCACGCAAATATAGCAGTTAAAATGTTGATATTTGATCTATCGTTGCTGAGTTAACTCCTCTGACCTCTCCATGGCGGAGTCCCAAGTTCTGTGCAGGCTCCGCTCTGCTTCCCACCCAGCCTCTATGCCTTTTTATTTATATTCACATTTTTTCTACCTTTCTCTATTTCTTTTAAAGAAACCTGAGATTCTGGAGAATAAAGTAGCAGCTTACAAGAGATGCCAATGTGTCATAGCACGAGCATAGCTCAGAATGAGTGCTGTCTAGACTCAACGACAGTACTCTATATTTTACCGATGACGCTCTGCAGAACATTAAATTACTGCTTGTCTCAAAGCTAACTCTTCCTCCTGCTTTACCATCTCCCGCATCTTCACTGAAGCCATTTATAATGACCTCCGCAGGTTGGCTTCAAAAATTTGAAAGCACCTTGGCATCTGCCAGCCTAAGTCGCCTTGATGGTCCAGCTCCACGCTCACATGAACCCCCCCCAAAGTGAACCTTGGCAGTGGGGTCAGCAGAACTGGGGTTTCAATGCACCACTTAGGTCTTTGGAAATTTTTTAATTCTTTCAATTTCCGTGAGACAGTTCACATCTTGAGAGCTAAGTATGACTTGAAAAGGCTTCTTGGATCAGGACTTAAGGCTTTGCCTGAGACAGTATCTCAGGACTGGGACCTGCCTTTCTCTATGGCATTTAGCGTGCCTGTGTAAAAATCTCCTACAGGCAGGGATCCTGGAGTCTCTGCATTTACAGGGCTGAGCAGCCTATTTCAAGTTAAAAAACCTTTGATAAATAATGGCTCTGTTTCAGTTGCTGTTTGTTTTTAACCATTTGTGCGATACCTCGAGCCAAATGGCAGGATTAATAGGTTAACAATGCTATATTAATTAATATAATAAAATTGCTTTGAAGGAGGGATGAGCTAATTAACTGTGAAGCATTAATGCTCCAACTGACAGAAAACCCAAGGGAAAAAGTCTACAGTGTAATTAAGAGTGAATACATTTTTCTTCCTGCCCTACTGTCTCTCTGTTGTCACAGTCACTAATAACTTTTGCTTGGCTTTCTGATAGCTCTCTGTCAACCTATGCCACACATGAGAATACCCAGAGGTAATGTGTATTATTTTGCCTTTCTCGACCTTTTTTTCTGGCGAAACCCTTGAAGCAAGCTATGAACTCTCCTCTTCCCTTTCCTACTGCGAAATACTCGTGAAAGAGCTTCTTTCTTTCTTACATGGGAACAGCCGTGCTGGTTAAGATCCAATCTCCAGCCGTCAGTAACGCCGGCACGGCGGGAGAACAGGGCATGCCACAGCAACCCTTTCCATTCTATACTTTCCCTTCCTACTGTACATCCCACATTTTTCCTGTGAATGTCAGATGACTCACTGATTTATTACAGCCTTTTTTTTTTTTTTTATCTAGTTGGCAGTCAATCTGCTTCAAACCACACTGCATTTTATTCGTTTGCTGTTCTCTAGTAACAATCCTCAGGAAACAAACAAACAAAATGACAAATTATAGACAATTAAGGGGGAAAAAAGAGTTAACAAATATGTGCTTGTTTCTATAAAATTCTAGCTGTCCTGAGACAGGGTTTGAAATGAAAGCTTACTGCCCTGTTTTTGTGTTTGGATTTCCAACACCTGCGCAGCAAACGTTTGTGAAGGTGCCCCCGAGTGAGGAGCTGGGGAAGGGCACAAGGAGAGTTGTCAAAATAAACATCACATAAGGTGAAAATAGCTACCTTCTCACTGTAAAAATATATCCATGCTAGAGTTTGGGCTGAGTTAACTGAATGGTATCCAGGAAACAAATGTTTATAAACGTCTAAACCAGAATTTACAAACATGCAATAGCAGCTTCAGTGAACTAGCCATCAAAAGCTCAGACCTTTGTCCAGATGAAACTGCTTTAACTACATCAGTACAACTGAAAGAGTAGAACAAACAAACTAATAAAAACCAACTGTGGTACTGAAGCATTTCCACAACATATAGCTTATTCCCTGGTAAGAAATATTTTCCTGCATCTGCAGCAGTGATAATGCCTAATTATTCAGTTTAAGAAAAAAATCATAACAATCAATTACATTTCTTTTTAAAAAGCCCAGGACTCCAACCTACACAGTCCTTAGAAGTTATTTCACATCCTCCAGCTCTGTTTTCTTAGTGGAAAGCAGTTAGTACAACCCCTACACCTGCGTCAGGCTGTTCAGGTCTGAGTCCGACATGGAAAACCCAGCTGCGTGGTATTGCCAGGAGAGTGCTGTGTCATTAAAGAGTCTGTCCTTCAAAGGAGAGGTTAAATCAAGCTCCCTAATCTCTGGATGAATAATCTCATTATTCTCCTGAGAAAATATCTCACCCAGCAAATATAGTTGAGTCTTGCTCAGACACGTTTTCTACAGGTGGGAACTGATAATATGTGGATGAGGGTATGGAATGGCCCTTCTTGATGAAGTCTCTCTCCATTAATCATTACATGTCGCATACACGACAAAAAGTGTTGATGGAATAGGTTTAGACATACTTTTGTGTTAGAACAAAACCCATGTCACACCAGCTCAACTAACACTAGTTTTTGTGTCGGTGGTTGTCTGGTATGATGCAATGGAAAATTGCTAATAAAATTCTGATGCGCTGTCAGCTCCCGTGAACTTTATCTACAGGCAGGAGGGTGTCACAGAAATAGAGCAGCTCCCCAGGTCTTGCCCCAGACACCTTCCTGGGACAGGAGGAGGGGAAGGCTAAGATCACCATTGTGAGAGACGACTTGTCTCACAAAACAGGTTTGACCTTGAGGGCTTTGCATCTTTATTTTATTTACCTAGGGTTGGATTTCGTTTATCACCTTCTATTAGTCTGTTTAACCCACATGGGCCAAATTCAGCTGTCGGCTTTATAGAGAGAGGCAATGCACTGTGATCCCTGTTGCTGGGCTAACACCTCACGTGGTGAAAGGTTCCTGCCACCTCTTCTGGGAAGCTCCAACACCTTTATTGTTTGTCTCACGCTTTGAAATCTGGCAGGAAGAAAGCCATCAGCACAGAAAAGTACCTTGTTTTTCCTCTGTGAATTTCTCTTCAGGTATTGCCACAATAGAAATGATTGAAAACCTACTATTTCCTCACTCCTGGAGGAACTGCTGAAAGAAAAAATATTGGCAGCGCATCAAAATCACAGCTGATTACAAATATTCTGAAGAGAGGGATTCACACACCACCGGCGCAGCTGCAAGAACTGATACAGCACTGGCGGTGCTTGGAAACTGCCGGAGCACATGGAGCAGCAGGTCTGGGAAGGAAGAGCAAGTCCAAGCTTCTCCAGCCATCACCTGGTTGTGTTCCCTGCCTGAAAGACAGGCAGGATCCTCCAAGCTATTTCCTCCCCCATCCTTTCCCCACATTATTCCTTACCACATCCCATGGGTGACCTGGAATAGGGTTCTGGTATATCGGACAGGTTGCAAGCTCTCCTGCCCGATACTAGGTCCTTATTCCTTTGTAGAGAATCTTGCCTATTCTGTGGGTCAAAAAAACCCCAAACCACCTCCAGCCGAGCCCCAAGCTTCTCACCCATTTTACTTTGGGTCGACTGGTTGTTGCCTGAGGGAAGAGCGTCGCAATCTGGCATTTACTACCGCTGGCAGGTCATCCCTGGCAGCCTCAGGAGAGAGCTGGGATAGGTTTGGGACTGGTGCCAGCTTTCCTCAGTAGGGTCAGGGAGGCAGAAGTAGCCTTGCTTGTTGAAGTAACTGAAAGTGGAGCTGATGGTCCCCTCCAGTGGGCTGAGCAAGACAAGGAGTATCGATGGCTCACTGGGACATTTGCACCTCCCATCTCGAGCTGCCTTGACACACAGCTCACAAGGTATCGCTCTGCTCTCTGACAGGAGGAAATTAGCTCTTGGAAATACCTTTGCAATGTAAATCCTCAGGGCAGCAGGTTCAAAACTCAAACCTTTGGCAAATCCTTTTGTGGTTATTTCCTTACAATGCCATTGCTACCACGTACTATTGCCAGTAAATTCATTTACTGGTGTCCTTACAACGTGGAAACACAAAATGGGTAGAAATCCATTCAAAGCGAAGCAAGCCAGTGGGATAGCAGAGTTCATCTGGACCTTTGGTGGTAGAAATGAAGCAGAGCCTGCACTCAGCCCCAAGTAGTACAAAAACCACTGCTTGCTTTTTCTTCACAGCCCACCTCCTGGACTTCTCCAGCTTGTCAAGTTTAGTGCAATTGCATACTTAACAGCTATGCCTGAAGCATGTTCATTTAAACGTTCAAACCGGGAAATATTTATGCAAAAACTTGTTGCAATATTCACCCAATTCTAGGGCCGCTTTTCTATATTTATTACAAGGGAAGAAAACCAGGTAGAAAAAACATACGTTGTATATAAAGTTCAATGCAGTTTTTAAAATGTGGGCTTTGAGCCTAAGGAAACAAGTGACATCTTCTGCTTCTATTACATTTTTGCAGGATCTGTGTGATTCAAGTTTGTGTGTATGGCCAAAAAATGATGCAGACTTGTGAGTCAAAGGTAGTATCCCCGACTTACTGGCACAAAGCACCTTTTCCCTGCAGATACTCTACTGCTTCATCATTTGGCTCTTTATTTTTAGCAGCTTCCAAAACTGATAAAATGTATATTGTTACAAACATTTTGGATGTACACTTTCAAGGCCTTATGACCATGAAGTCATGCTTGTGCGTGTCATTCTTTCCATTAGTGATGAGCCCGAGGTGCTGAGTTTATTTCTGAATCCAGATGGGTATTTGGAGCCTGATTTTTCATCTGAGCACATGATCAGATGCATTTCCTGGCTAAACATGTATCAGTATCTGTATTTTTTTGAGCATTCAGAGAAAAATACAGTCAGCTTTATGTTACTACTGAATGAGACGATCAGTATTTCTTTCCATGCAGAGGACGAAATAAGGTGCAACTGTAGAAAGCGAACCTGAAAAGTAGAATCCCCATAATCTTCTGAAAATTTTAGTCTGTTATACATCTGTCTGGGTTCAGCATCTTTTCACACTTCCTTATTTTTAGCTTGAGAAAGCAAGAGAAAGCGTTGTCTAGACTGCATCCTTAGACCCGATTAACTGTTCAGGGGGAAATACACAGCAGGCACAAATACAAAGATTCAGATGGGAACCTTGTTATGTAGTTGCACGCTGTGTCCTGCAGGACAATTCATTCCTTTGGGAATGCACATAGTACAGACCGCTATATTGTGCTACAAAGTCATACCGAAGTTGGTATTTAGGTCTGTTGAGACTGCCCAGGCTCTGCAGCAAGAGCCTGGACAGTCTCTTGGGGTTTGTCCTTGGAGCAAAAGTTGCAGTTCCTGAAAGCAGGAAAATGAACGCACGTGGTATTGAATTCTATGTATGCTGTATACATGCCAGCTAAGCTCCCTTTGCCCTCAGCTTCAAGATTTACTATTTGTTGCAGAGTGCTAGTTTCAGCTGCTGTCCAGAGCAGTGTTATATCTGGTTGAGAGCTAGCTAGGGACCCAGAATGGGTACATACACCACCAGCAGGCAGCACACCCGCCTTGCAGGGAACGTTGCAACGCGCATCTGTAAAATGGGCATAATAATCCTTACTTGTCTCTGGTGTAGGAAGCTTAATTAGCAATTTTAAATCATCTTGAGATCTTCAGAGGGATGGCGCATATGCTAATAGATTGAGAAATTTGGCACTAATATGTTATCACACCTGCATCTTTATTACAATGTAGCTATGCTAGGCCAAATAGAGCAGCGTGTGTCCCAAATGCTGTGGAGACAAATAGCTCTGGCATTGCCCAAAGGCCTCTAGCAGAAGACAGGGATACACCTACTGTGCACAGGCTTTATTATAGCACATACTAATATATCAGCAGCCTCCAACTTTTCAGCCCTATAGACAACGACATCCACAGCCACTGGCTTTCTGGCAGCACGGAGGTACACCTACAGTCCAAAACCTTTCGGGAACCCTGAGGGATATAGTCACAGCCTCAACTTACTGGCAACGCACAAAAGATATGTCTATAGTGTGCAGACTTTCTGGCAACACAGCTGCATCCCCAGAGCCTGGTTTCCTATGAGCAGTGATAGACCAATCATACCACATCCCTTAAGGCAGGGAGATGATACAGAAACACCTCACGTTGCAAAGGCAGATGCCTTTGAAAAAGACATTCTTTTTTTTTTTAAATACACTGGATAACAGGGGCTCTAATTGTTACCTAACTGCCAACAATGTCAAAAGCTATCTGTGCATGAAGTGAATGCTCAACACTAATAAAATACATCCAAACTGAATAGTCTGTACATTCTGCTGAGCTGTACAAACAACGAGAGCTCTCTGCTCTCGTGGTTTATGTTTCCACCAAGAACCTGTAATAATGGAAGCACTGACCTAGCAATCGGCATCTTGAGTGCGGGCCCCGAGATTGCTCAGTTGGGTATAGCTTCTTTCTCTAGAAGAGAGCACGTGATGCAATTAATCCAGCTAGTGGTACATGGCATGTTAGGGGACGGCCATTCCTCCGTATGAACAAGATAGCTGGTGTTCAAGTATTTCCTTATTTCTGAGTACTTGACTGTCAAAGCTTATGATGTTCTTTGACACAGGCAAGACAAAAAGTAAGGGAGGAGTTATTTAATATTATACAGCAGATCCAGATTTGTTGTTATTTAGGATTACAGCTAGAATAAAATACTCTGGGATTTACTTTAAGGGGCTAGGTCTGTTTGGAAATGTCAGTGTTTATGCTATAGCTGACCTACTGGGGGTCACTTAGACCCAGAGCTTTTCTCATGGTGATTGTCCTCACGTTGCACTCAAGAACTATTCAAAATGTGGTCCCGATTTCCAGATCTTTTGCTGGCTGCAGCTGAGTGACGTGGTGGGAATATAAAGGAGTTTTCTCCTACCTTGTGGCTTCTGCTGTCAGCTGGGAGGGCAGCCAGGAGGGCTGGAGGCAAGCGGCTGCCAGATTGCTGGTTGTCATCTTGCTCAGTCCAAAGCAGCCGTGCAGCCGCCCCAGCACCGTATCCTTCAGGGACTCCAGGAATGAACACAGCAGGACATCTCTGCCACGTTCACACCACCAAAGGAGGAGGAGAGTGGAGGCAGTACTCTCTGTGCAGAGTAGAAAATTATCAGAAGTCATTATTAATGGCTTGCCAAGTAATAAAACAAAGTCACTTAAATTTTGCCTATCATGCAGCACTAAAAGATGCCCATTAACCTGTAGGATGTGACTACACAAGGGCTCTGGAGAAATCCAGATTAGAATTTGGAGTTTTTTGCTCAGGCTTGTCTCCAGTAGACGTAACTCACCAAGAGTGATTCTGCCTTCTCTCTAGCTCATTGCTATAGCCCAGTGGTAGACTAGCTGCATTGCACATGTTGGTGAGAAGACACTTTGCCTGGCATGTACCTTCAGGTGTGAGACTGTGTGTAAGGGGTGGTATGCACTTAGAGGAGATGCAGATTTTTCTGCAGCTGATGCTCATTCACCTTCTTTGGAACGAAAGGCAGGAAAAAGGCCCCATCTGTAGTCAATGGGGAGCCATAGCGGCAGAAGGATTGTCTCACGCAGCCTCCAACATTGGAGATGGAGAATTGTGAAGACCTGTGCGATTACGAGTGAAGGGTGTTGCTTCCCTCAAGAGCCTGCATAGACATACATGGCTGGAAGCAGGAGATAAGCCTTTTCTAAGTGTATTTGACAGGCCTGGAAAATGAGAGTCAGCACAGCTGCTTCCAGCTCTGTAGCTTTTATGAGAGGTTCTACACAAAGAGGAAAATGGAGGTGGATGAAAGGAGACTGCTAAGTGTACTGATGCACTTATATCCCGACACCTTCTCTTGGGCCTTTATTGAGCTCTCTGTTTGCTGCATGGTGGTTTTGTGGGGGCACTGACAGCGTTCGTTGAGTGCTAGTGGAGCTGGTAAACTGCACTGGTCTGCTGTATGGTAAAATGCTATAAACAGTGTTTACAAAAAGAAAATGTAGTCCATACCTTTATGGCAAGCTTGTAAAATAAGTTGCTAGCACAGCTTGTACTTAATGGCAGTGAGAATCAAAATGTATAATAATAATAATAATAATGATAATAAAGCAAGTCTTAAGGCTGGTATCTTGGACAGGAAATTGAAAATGAAATAGTTCCAGTTTGTTGGGTTATGCCTAAGTACAGTATGTCTTGCTGGGCTATGTCAGGCTCCATTCCTACTTCAAAGTTTACTTTGATCTTCCTTTATTTACATTAGCCTTTGCCACAGTATTCACAAAGAGTTTTCAATGACTGCTCCGAGTCATGTATTGCATTGTGCTAAGCCAAGTTTTAAGTCAGTATTGTGATGGTGCACATTATCTGAAATAATGATAATACCCCCAGCAGTACAAATTATTACCATTAGTCCTTTAATGCACATACATAAGAATTTATACAACCTCAGTGGTGGTTCCAGATAATTAGTGACAGTTTCTAACTCAGCCTCCTCAAAGGTCTGTGAAAGTTGTCTTATAGACCCAAACCTTGTACTCAGTATGCTTTTTCACGGAGCGTGCTCCCTCAGAATGGTACATAATGAGCAAACTCATAGATTGCTTTGCCCCAGAGAGGTACATAAACAATTGCACTAGGACAACCAGCCAAGTAAGGATCAGCTAGGCACCAAGTACGGTGGCAGAAGGTGACTCTATATCCCACCCATATGTGTCTGGGAAGCACAGAATGTGCAGGGTTTTTATCTTTTTTGTGTAGGTGTAAGCAACCCGCATGTTTGAGGGCAACAGAAAATCAAGCCCTAAACGCAGAGTCTCTTTTGCACCTCTTGGCCCTCCCTTGCCTGACACCACAGGCCAGGGCAGGCCCAGAGGTGGCTGACTTGGTCGTTCCCATGGAAATCACAAGACAACGTGGCTTCTCCATATTTCTAAACATCCTGAGGATGAGGCAGGAAGTTTCAAAGTGTTAGCCCTTCATTATTTCATTACTTATAGCCAGGTCTACTTAGGAAGTATGGTAATAACAACATTGTAACAAGTGTCATGATAAATTAGGTAGCATTTTGCAATGCAAAGTCCTAGATTTTTTCCCCTCCCATTGACTTTGGCTAGGTAGTTGAAAGGGTGACGTAGACCGGGAGACTAGTGAGATGATCAAAGCATTAGGCCATGAGTTTCATTTTCATTAAGGCCACCTTAGACTCCTGTAGCGCAAGGGAATCCTAAACCAAGTAGCTATACCTGCAGTGACAGGGTGAGAGGACTAGGGATGACTTTGAATGCAGATTTTGTTCTGTAATTTACACATGTCAGAAGGCTACAATAACTGTATCACTCACGTAGGGTGTGGAGTATGAATATTCCACCACATTTTCCAGAAACCAGACAGTTGGTACAGAAGACATTATGTAAATACCAAGCTTCTCACTCCCATTAAGAATCTGTTGCAATCCAAATAATGTTCCAAACTTGAATGTGCTTAGGAGAACACAGAATTCTTTAGATTAAAAATTTTAGTTTTACTTATGTAGCAATCTATCACATTTCCATCATCATTTACAGTAACGATAGGAAGCCAAATAATGCTTTCTGCCAGCCACACTGAAGGACAAAGGGAAGAAAGCCAACCTCACGCCCTGCAACACATACATAGAAGAATGCCTAGGAAAATATACTACTTTCCATAATGCTGTTTTAAGAACAATTGTATTCTTACCAGTATCTCTCGTTGCAATAGGTCTAATTGATACTGCATTTACATAATAGATTTTTTAAAAACAAAAATGTCACGTTAATTACTGCAAAATGACCAAGTGGTAATAAATCAATAATGAGAAGTTACGGCAAAATATTTGGATGGTTGTATTTAAAAATAGACCCGGAATTACTACTTTGTGAGCTGCTGATTTTTCAGTTATTGCATTCTCTGAGTGTTAAATGCTAAGTAATTCTCATTTGATATATAATGTAGTGTGTGCAAATTGTCCTGTGTCCTAATTTCTCTGTCTTTCAATCTGAGAAAATAATGTATTCTTATCTCAATAAAACACTGTGAGATCACCACATACAATTTTATTCATAAATACAAACCATTCAAATTTTACGTATAGAAAGCACAGTCAATCTTTTCAGTGAATACTGACAAGTGGATGTTAACCTTTCCACTTTAACAACATCGCGAGCACAGGTCCGGGAGTGATGCTGACTATAAACAAAAGTCACACCCTTTCTGCTTTTGTTGTATGCCTTCATGGATGGCATGCAGTTTGGGGAAAAGACTCTATTACAGTGAAGAGGTGTAAAACCGAAGTAGGACAAGAGATGACTACCATATTCCAAACTGGTGTTGAAAGGGGAGTTGGACACATTACTCTTGTTGCCACTGAAACCACTCATCTCTGCCAGTAAGGAAAATGAACGAGTGGAGAGATGCAGCTGATGCTGTATATTAGAAATCTGTGTCTGCTGTGATGTTCTGGGTTGACTGGTTATAAAATCAGCAGAGCAGCTGGAAAAAGAGACTGTAGGAGGTATTGTCCATGGGAAAGGAGACTGCAAGTCCTGTGGAGCACAGAGGCACCACAAATTAAAGATAGAATGTGCTCCTCCAGCTCGGCTGGGAACATAAACACTTCTAGACTTCAGGATATTTGGATTCCAGATTCGGATGCTCCCCATCACAAAATACAGGACATTTTTTTCAGGATCCAAATCCAAACTCCATCAAGTTCATAAAAGCATGAATGAAATGCTTTTTGTACTTAAAGACCTCATCTGCCGTGACTATAAATCTTTGTAGGTCCATTGATCTCACTGAGAATCTGAGCTAAAGGTTTTAATGTTCTCTCTATTTTTTCCCTAAACTTTTGTTTAGGAAATGTTAACAGTATTATCAGTCATGGACTGGAGATGTCAGAAATGGTTCATTAAACCTCACAATGCTGAAAATTTCATTTTAGAGAGACATTAGTGGAAAAAATTTAATGACCAGATCTTTCTGTTCAAGAGTGCATTATAACCCATAACAGGCAGGTAATCACTTTTCCGAGATGTCTTTTATTTCAGAGTTTTTATTCAATTGAATGAAATTATATAGCTCCTGCTTGTATGATTTTTTTTCTCTTTCAAAACAAAAAAGCATCATAATTGCCATGAAAACTGAATTGCGCTGTCAGGCCACCATCCTGGGTTGCTGTGACAAACAGGGGGTCTTGGAAAACAGTATTAATCTGGAGGGCTTTTCCATAGTAGGATCAAAGCTTTGCTGACCTGCCTTGAAATCACCTTGGGATGCACAACTGTAAAGCAACACCAAAAAAAGTACAAAACAGAAACCCTGTTATCCAGTCTGGGTGAAATGCCAGCCCGTTTGGGTATCCCCATGCAGTGAGCCAGCACAGATTCAGAGTAAACTTCAACTGGTGAGAGGTGTAGTCAGAAAAAATACAAAGCTAACAATTCTTACACAACAAACTGAAAAGTTTCGAGGACCTGTGTCAATGAAATGTCCAGCACCATCTTGTGGCATTATCATTAATTCAGCCAGCTGGTCTTTCTACTGTGAAACTACATAACTTGTGTGGTTTTCCTCCCCTGAAGAGAGCTGATCAGACATTTCTCATTATAAAGCAAGAGTATGGCTACAAATCTGCTGACAAAAAGAAAGAGCTTAGGACTAGCAGTATCGTTAATATGTGCTCCTCAAGTTCAGATGGAAACATAAACATTTCAACACTTACCATTATTACTTGAAAAGTACTTAAAAGCTAAAATTAAGGAGTGTTTATAAAATGCTGTTAGGCAGGAACTAGACGAGGTGACATCGCATATACCCAAAGCATGATGGGGTAAAAGGTGAGAATGCCTGTTCCCAGTGTGAAATTTTGCAGCGCCTGTGTTGCAGGCTTCCTGACAAGGCTGTGATCCAAGTCCTGCCCTCCCTTGTGCTGCCAGCATCCGGGAGGAGGCTGGGAATCCATCACTCCTTTAGAAATAGGCTGGGGAATAATTCCTCCTTCTGATGGCCTGGCCAACATTCCTTTCTCCATAAGATGGGATCGACTTTGTGCCAGCTATTACTGAAATAGAGCTGCTGCCACGTTTGCTTACATAGCTGATGCATTACCAGCATCTAAGTTATTGTTTGTAGAGAGCTATGCAAGATGTTCTGCATAAATGTGTATATAAAACCACATCATGCTCTCGGCTAAGTTTATAAAATACTCCCATACAGCTTCACAGCTTCAGCCCAAAGTTAAACTGGGCCAAAGAATGGAAGGAGTCATTTACGGGAAGTTTTCAATATTCTGGACTAATGCTTTTTCATCCTTACTTTGTTCAACCACCACCACCACCCAGCTGAACTGCCTTGTTTTCTCCATATCTGTGTGTGAATTAAATTCCACTGTGAGGTGCTTGGTTCACAGTTCAGAGGAAACTCTGGAAGCTCGTCCTACCATTGCTTGAAAGATGAAGTTTCTCTGTCTCTTCTATCCCAGTGCTTCTCAGCGTGGACTTTAAAAGCCTGTATTTATGAATGAGGTTTTAGTTCACTCGGTCTTTAGCCTCTGCTGAGACTGATAAAACATTCCAATTTTAAACAGCACCTGGCAGGGGGGGCTGTTTGTTTCTCTTTAACATGGTTCGTTGCAGCAGAAGTTGTATTATTGTTACCAGATTAATTTCAGTGGTCACTGGGTCCTTTGGCCTCCACCCACAACTAATGTACACTGGTATAGCTCCACAGACATAACATCTCCTGAGGATCTGGCTACTTTTCCTAGTAGTGTGCATAGCTATGCTGCAAATGTTGCTAATGCAGAATGCATAGGTCTATAGGAATCCACATACTTTTTAAAGCCTTTGCTTTAAATTTTGAAGCTCATCCAAATCACTTTTCTGAGCCCTTAAGTGGCAAAAAATAAAACATAAAGAAAAAGGCAAAAGGATGTAGTACCTTCTTCAGTTCTGTAATTATTAGTTAATCAGAATGTTATGATCATGCCCTGAATTAAAATGAATGCTAAATCCTTCTTATAACAAATACTTGCTCACGTTAACCTCTGGCAGCCGGGAGTTGTCCGTGTAGCAACCTGCTGCCAGTTGTTGCACTCTTTGGTGTGCCCTTCCCCAGAAATTGCACTCTTTGGTGTGCCCTTCCCCAGAAATCAGGAACGGGATTTCAAAGGGAGCTAAAATGAGGCTTTATAGTCAGCACTTCAGAGAGGATCCTTCTGCCCTCTGAGACTGCGTTCAGAGCCACAGAGGATGCTGTACCAGAGCCTGGAGACACTGAAGTCAGGGAACCTGCTTATGAACTCGTCGTGACTTACTCATGCTCCAGTCAGGGCACTGGTAGATAACGGAGAGATGCCCAAAAAGATCCCTGAGGAGCTGATCATGTAGATCTAGAGTAATGTCTTGTTTTGTAACAGCTCTTTCAAGCAGGGAGCGGACACGGGTTCTCAAGGCGCACCTCGGCAGTGCTGGCACCCGCAGGCTGGTAAAGCTACTTCTTTTTTTAAAAAAATAAGTATCTTTGGATAAAACCAATTGTTGACCAAAGGTAAATGTACACAGATATTTTCTGGACAAAACAAAGTTAATAGGTATTGAATTTCAGATGTACTTGATATTTCGTTTAGCTATCAGTTTACTTGCCATTTAAGTGAGACAAGGCTGCGCTTTGTTGTAAAACTTCAGTCCGTAGCTACGGTAACTCCTTGTTTGCCTTTCACAATGAATCAGGTGAAACAGAGCTCTGAAATAAGACACATGCGGACACATGGTTTGTAGCCTGTGGCCACCACAAGATATCTTAAGTCGCAAAGCGAGTGGGTAAGAGTACTTTATCAGAAACTTGAAGTATAGTTGGGAATATATATTAACCAGATGACTGCCAGTAAGAATTCCCCATGCTTTTATAAAAAATTGCTTTGCAAACACATGTCTGATCTCTAGCTGACGGGATTACAGAATAAATAGCAGATTTGTCCTTCTAACTGCAGCTCACTGGTAGTATGTCAAACTTGATGCACATCAATAGATTGACTTAATGTATAAGTTGCTGGGTGGGTTGTTTAGTTTTGGGTTTTGGCAAACGTAATTTCAGTCTGTCAGAAATAAAGTAACAGGAGTTACAGCAACAGAGTACCTTGATGCGCATGAAAAAATAAGGTAGAATTATCAAAATTTAGCATATGCAAAAGAAATTATCTGCTTTGGGCTAGGAAAGCAGAGTGTGGTCTTACTAACTTATACAGGAGAACTAAATGAATTCATAGTCAGTAAAAAATGCTAGAGCTATAGATTAATATATAATAATCATAGATAACCTAAGTGAAGAAAAAAATAATTTTTATTTGCAAAACTGTTAGAAAAAGATACACTATTCAGTAGGCAATCATTGAAAGAAATGCCTCAGAATCCTTTGAGTATGTTTTTAAAAAGAGACTTTCTCTCACTATTTCCTAACCAGAAATTTGACAAAGGAAGACTCAGTTTTTAATGGAGGATTACTGAAAACAATTCTTGTGTAAGTTGTTATTCAGCAGCTATATTTGCCTTTTTAAATTAAAATGAAGACATGGCATTGGCTTTGACAACATATTTCTGTAATGCAGTTTCGCATCCGTTATCTACCCAAGCCCGCAGTTGTGCGCTAAGGGAAGAGGATGTTTTCTTTCAGATTAGAAATAAGCCATTTCTGCAGGGCAGTAATGTGTCTCGGCTCTTCCTGGGAGCAACGCTGGTCCCAGGACACTTTAGAAAGAGGGAATTATGCATAATTTGACAAGGAGCAGGCCCAGATAACCTCACAACCAACCTTAATAGAAAATTGGTATGTTTGATTCCTGTGACATTGAAGGGATTAACAGGTGCGATAGAATCCAACCCCCTCCATTAATCCACTGGGCGAGCATAACATCAGTATGAGCACTAGCAGCGCACTTGAGACATTATTCTGTCACTGCCCTTAAATCATTTTCAACATCAGTAACCGTGGTGCGTGGCAGGCCCACGCTTCTGCAGGACGTCCCCCCGAGGGACGGAGCAGCTCCCGCCTTCACGCGGTGCAGTGTCAGCGTGGCTGAGCGGCCTGGCCTTGGGAGGCTGCTGCCCGTTTCATTTCTATTGCCTGGAAGAAAAAAAAACCCTGTTTTAAAATGCTTTTCTTCCGATTTCCACGCCCCTGATCTGCCGGGTGGCTCCTTGAGGTGACGCAATGAGGGTGAGAGTTGCTTTCTCCTCACCCGTGAGAGGACTTCAGCCCTGCGTACCCCCTTCACCACCTCCTGGCAGTCTGAGCAGCCTGGCACCCCCGTACTCAGGGCGCTGCAGCACAGGCCTCCCGGCTACCTCTGAAGCCCCTTGGCTCATTAAGTGCTCCGAGCCTCCATGCGTCCCTCCCGCTTGCTCGCGGGTGAGCCAAGGGGCCACCTGGGCTCGGCAGGTCTCGTCTGCACCAGCAGATGGGCACTGACTCCTGCCGCAGGCTGAGGGAGGGCTCAGGCTGGGAGCCAGGCAAGGGTGAGAGCCCTGCAGCCAGGGTGCATGTCACCCGGCGCTCTGCACCCCTCTGTCCCCATGAGCAGCTCCCCAGGAGCTCGGTGCCCCTGCTTCAGCCAGGAGCGACCCCTCCAGCCCTGTGCCAAGGTCCAGTATGACCACGTCCCCACCACTGGGGTGAGGTGAGTCGCCGTTTCTTGATAGTATCTAGTGGAATCTTAGTGCTAACACAGATGTTTTCATGTAGGACCTTGCTGATGGTGGAGTATTCCTGTGGAAATTTGTTGATGGGGTAATGCTGTTGCAGCATTTTTCTTGTAGGAATTTGTTGATGGTGGAGTGTTTTTGTGGGAGTTTTCATGCGGGAATTTATTGGTGGTGGAGCGTTACTGTAGAAGGACTGCTGGGTTTATCTGAGGTGCAATGTGGAGAGGACAACAGTGGTTTAGTGCAAGTTCATGGGAACAGGACTCTTGTAAGGGACTGGTAGGCCCAGCGTAGAGGGCAACGCTGAGCTTGCCTGTGCAGTGCAATGGGACTGGTGTGGAGAGCTAACACGGGTGCTTTTCCAAAAGTGAAGAGAGTTGAGATATAGCTGGCTGCTTCAGCCCCCTCTGCCTGGGCTGAGGAAGGCCAGGTGGAGCTGAAGCGTTTCCCCAGCTACTTACTGCACCACTGTAAGTCTGAGCTTCCAGGAATCTGAGAGAAAGCATAAGGTTTGCAGAAAAATCTGTTTCTAAGCTATAACATCTGTTAAACAAGCAATGAACTTTCCTCTGCATGGAGTAGATTTGGATAGAAGTGGCACTGTTTATTTCAAGAAAGAATTTAAAAGATATTGGAGTTTATTTCAAGAGAGGCCACTGTAAATTATGAAATAAGATCACTTCTCGTAGTGCTATGATAATATAATTAAATAAAGTTCAGAAAGACTCTGGACTTAATTAAAGAAGAAGAAAGGCAACACAACTGTCAGCTTTGTAGTGAAAATGAAATAAAACCTGCCTTTCATGATGTAGGAGAGTATTTTATTGTAATGCCTTGCCTACTAATTTACTTTGCGTAATAGAGACTCAAAGTTCAAAGAAAATCTCACCTAAACCAAAAAGAAATCAAATAAGGCTGGTGGGTTTTGGTATTAAACCTAAATTACACCCACCTGAGAGAAAGGTGGGGGCTTAGAACTGGGAGTGGAGAAAGTTACAGTCAGGAGGAGTGGTTTCTTTGGAAGAGGTGGGCTGTGCTTTTAGGAGGGACGGGGACGGGGACGTGGTTTGGGTAATGATAGAGCAACACTCAAGGCTTGCCTCCTATAAATGGTGGAGAGGAGGGCAGTGCAGTTGTAGAAGTGGTAAGAAGGAAGGAGGATGAGGGCTGTATCCTTTTTGGGAGAGGTGGGTTTTGTGGTTCAGAACAAGTGCAGCTGGACTGAAAATTAATTTTTAGAATAAAGTAGAGACATGTTCCCCAGCCCAGGGCTATGCTGAGCCAGCTGCCCAGGTTCCCTCTGCACAGTGACCTGATCTGGAACCAGGACAGTGTAAAAGAGTTGGTGTAACTGTTCTGGGGAGTCTGCATCATGATGGAAAATGTGTCTTTAAACCATTTTTTTTAAAGTCATGCTAGTGCGTTTGTGAGCTGTTTGAGCAGGGATTTCCTTCTGTTTGGCAGAAAGAGAAACAGTAAACCAGGCCCCCAAAGCTAAGGGGGTCGCACAGTTGTATTCCAGGTTCCCTCAGGGTTGGAGTGCCTGTTGGCAACAGGATGGCTGTTAAAAGGCGTGGGAGGCATTGGGGGCTCTAGAAAACTGATAGTTTTGCAGTCTTTGCAGGTAGCTGGGATATTGGCTACATGAGTGTGCAAAGAACATGCAGGCTATTGCTACACTGTTTAGATCAATTAAAAAAATCCAACTCATAAGACCATTGCAGTCAGTTCAAAAGACAGATATACTGGACCCCAAAGGAAGACACTGAGCTCAGTTGGAGTGCTAGTGCAGGTTTGCTTCCCTGCTTGGCCATAGTATCTCTGGTTTCCCTAAGTCAGCCTATTTGCACTGGGTTTCTTCCCCTCCTTTTGTTCAGCAGGTGCTTGTCAGCGCCATCAAAAGACATACAGAAAGGAAATCTTTGCAGGAGCTGAGGCGGGGGGGGGGAAGCTCCTGTCTCCCTGGGAAGGGGAATAAGTGCAGCTGTGTGATCTTAGTACACCTGTCTGGAATCTTTTAATCTTCCCTGAACAAAAATGAAAGCCCAGCCTGTCACCTATATAGATCATAGGTAAAATTGTCCTTGATTTCTGAGGGATTATGGGGTGATACCTGGAACAGCCTTGTACAGAGGTAAAAGAGCATTGCTGGCTCTGGTCCTTTTCTAATTCCAGATGAAAAGTATTTTTCAGCCTTTGCCTGCAGAAGTTCAGCCTATGTTCCCTGGGTTGAGGGAACATGCTTCATCTACTGGTTTACATTTGTACGTTGTAGGCTTTTATTCTGCTGGGGGTCTACAAGACTCAGCATCTCTCATTTTAATCTGATGCAATGACTTGACATATAAGTCACATTCCTCCCGTCTGCAGAAATGCAGCTGCAGAAAGCTCTCCACGACAGGCCAGTGTTAGCAACAAACTGCGAACAGGTTCATCCCCTTAGCTGTGAAATGTGTTCGACTAGAACAAAGCATTTAAAAATGAAACAGTAAAGTTTTAGAGGTCTCCTACAACTAATTATTTCCAACTACAGCCTGCTCCTAGGGTGACATTGGAGGAAGTTAAAGATAATTAGAGGGTATTTTGGCTGTCTGCTCAAGTTTTATTTCTACATTCAGCTAGGTCAGAGTATCCAAACAATAATAGTATCTTCTAAAAGTCATGATGGTCTGCTCTTTTATCCTCGCTGCAGCCATTTTTCAGGAATTCCTTGAGCAAATTTTATAGCTAGAGCTGTAGGTGGAGACCTCAGAAGGGAGCAGGCTTGCCCTCAGGCCAGGACCCTCTCCTGCTCTTGAACCAATGTGCTCCCACATACCCCAAGAGCAGTTGGATGGTTCAGGCTTTCATTCTCTGCTTTCTCTGGTGCACAACAAAGCCAAAAACACCTCACAGGAAGCTTTGCCAGGAAAAGAATCCTCTCTGTGTCTGCTGCAGCCCCCCGAAGCTTTCAGCAGCAGGCGTGTGGCAGCTTAGCCTGGATGCAGAAAGGGGTCCACCAGAGAAAGCTCCTGGATCTGTCACAAGGTAATGGGCATTTCTTTCTTTTTTCTTTATAAAATATTTATTTTTCTTTAATTAATATTCCCATCTGTTCATATTGTTCTGACTATGAATACCCTATGCTGTTCTTGTTCTGCATGATGCTGTTTCCTTAAGGTCTGTTACATTCTACAAATGCCCACAGGCACCTGCACACGCCTCTAAAGGTTTCTGTTGAGATGCCTACTGGCTAAAAAGCATTAAAGTTGTTGCTATCATCTACCATATTCAGATTTAAAGCTTTTCTTTATTTATACAGGAAGTAAGTACCAGCAGTGATATTCACATCTCGGTGCAGCTCTATACACTATGAAAATCCAAGGGTATTTGTAACCAGATTGCAGGTTAAAGCTTTTATTTGAAAATGCATCATTGTTAATTCCCCACCCGCAGGCTGGTCTCAGTGAAGCAGACAGAGAATTATTCCTGGACAGCCTCAGACTCTACACTGAGAAATCTGTACAAAGAAACCTTTTCTTTTCTAAAGCTACCCTGTTCTTTCACTTAAAAAAAAAAAAAAAAGTTAGAACATCATTGACATTTTCTCTTCTGCTTTCAGCTGAAACAAATTACTCCTGCTACTAATAGCTGTTTCCACAGTCATGAACTAATTTCTTTAATAAAACTAAATGCACATCAGAAATACAGTTCAGTTGTTGCTGTCACTGACCTTGGTGTAATACCTGTGCACTAGAAAAAAAAGAAGTGGATTAGAAGAGAAAAGGACTTGACAAATATGAGAACGGGAAAAAGGAATGAGTTCTTAAATTACCACAGGTCAGGCAGAAATGCTTAAGAGAAAGTAAGATGTTTAACGAAGTAATGAATGATTTCTTTAACCGGTGAGAATGAAAGTGGTAAGGGGGCCTGGATCTTCTGGATGTTGGCATATTTAACGATAAGATGTTCCGTTTAAATAGGCTGTTCTTATTAACCATCCGCAGAAATGAATGTCAGAAAGGGAGGGAAGACAACATAAGATTGTATTTTGCTGAGCTTGAGCTCACCTCATCCGTACAATGGGAGAGCAGACAATTTTTACTGGGCTAGCTGATGTCCACCCTGTATCATCTTTACTGTGGGAAAAACTTCTCACAGTCCATTCTCTTCCCAGCCCATGCTTTCCTTTGGCAGTCCCACTCCAACTGCAGCTCTAGGCTTTCACTCAACCCAAACCTGAATCCTAACCCTAAAAACAGCCATAATCTGAGGATTATGCTTCAACATGGGCAACCAGCCGTTACCCAGAAAAAAGGTTCTTATAACCCAGGTCTCTCCACAGCCCACACTTCCCTTCGGGTGCCCCCTTCTAGCTCCACTGCAGCTGCAGCTCTCCAGGCTCTCTTTTTCTCTCAGCCCTAAACCTAACTTTTATTTAGGCTGAGCCTGTAAAAAAGGCTCCCGGTTATTGTCCAGATGAGAAATTTATCATAGCACAGTCCTCTCTGCAGCCTACGTTTTTCTTCGCTAACATCCCTTGTGACATGGATTTATTTACTTATTTATTTACATATTGGAGGTGCAAGTGGTCATCACGTGCAAACCTCTGACTTTTTTCATTTTCTTTATTTATGAGGAAATATTTATATTCAGTATCTTTAATCACGCTGATATGTTTAGTCAGGATTTCCAAGAGAAGCAGTCTGAAACTAAGTAACTGCTGAAGGTCCCTTTTTTGTGCGGTACACTAATTATTTGTTTATATTCTGAATAATTCTTCCCAAGGGATAGTAGTCCCTGAAGTGCAAAATCATGGGTTGGTCTGTGGAAGAAACAATACCTGTATTCGAAATAGACTCACCAGGAAAGAGGAGAAAGAAGAAATGACTCCTGAGCATGCACATTTCTATTTAAGATTTAATGATGAAGTAGAACTTCTAGGCAGAGTTTGCATCCTAAATTTGCATTTACAAAAGAAACAAAAATACCCCCAAAACCTGATGAGGTGATATTCTGAACTCATAGGGCTGAATGTGGAGTAATGTAGACATTTATTTCTTTATCTTAGTTCTTTTATACTGGCTTGGTCGCATAGATCAGCAGAAACCCTGTCCTCAATACCTTCCTGTGAGTGACCCTGAATAGGAAGAACCAGGGGGGCGCAGCGAGACGGGCTGGCGTGCTACAACTGGGCTCCCATGGACAGGAGCTACAAGTGCCCATATGAGATCTATCAAATACCCACCGTGTACAAAAATGGTTCACTCCTTTGCCATACTTATATATTTTGCTTAACTAATGCTACTGTTCACTTCTGATTCAGGCAGATTTTCAAAGGTTTGAACCTGCTTTCTCCAAACTAAAATGCGGCCTGCATAAAGCAAAGTTTCCTATCAGCCTGTTGCTGAATTTTCTTTCTTCTCTACATAAACAATGAAAAGTAGTCCAACAGTATTGCTTTCATATAACTTCTTTATTAACGAGATGCCCTATATCCCACAAGAGGTATTAATTTATTTATTTAAATAAATCCAGCAATGAGTAATGGGTGATACGTAAAGGGCTTCCAATGGGAAATGTTCTTCTCTAGTTGAAACTGGACTTTCTGAAGAAACTGCACTGAAGCAAGTGATTTTATTTCAGCAGTGAGCTTGATTAGATTTATTAAATGCACATGTCTCTAGAAATTTTAATGGGACCTAAGCTTACAAATCCCTGCACTGCTGTAAGAGCTTTTATTTTCATTGTCTGGAAGAAAAAAATGTATTAATTTATTACAATAGCAAGTTACAGTTTGACTTTTCTGCTATTTTATGTCGAGTGTTTACCACTAGGAAGATATTGTGCAATAACAAATCCCTTGAATTTTTAATACAGCGCAGACTTATTAAAATTCTAACTGCAAGCTGTTTAGTGGTACTTTCTAAGGGACAAGAAGCCAGAAAGGAATAAGACACCTATGTTTTTTAGATGCATTATTTTGGCTATGGTATTAATAACGCCTTCCATTTTGTGAGACATGGGGGAGACGCTGCTGCCCTTGCCATCAAAGCACTGCTGTGGCCAGAGGAGAATCCATAGAGGCTGTGACTTCCCCCACCAGCTTTGAGAAGCAGCTTCCAAAGTGTCTCAGGCTCTCTGTTATTTTAATACAAGCTTGGTCCTGCTGCTCTTCAAGTCAGTGAGAATTTCTGATATTTAAATGGAATCGGGACCTGTGAGGTCTTGGGTCAATCCTCGGTCTACAAGGTAAAGTGATGTCCTTTTTTTAATACAAGATGTAACTCAAGCACTTTAAAAGTCAAGCATCTGGAGTCAGAAATGCCAGAGCTAAGGCTGTGTGTGCAACTTCAGTTCTTTATGTGTGTGCGTTGCAATACAGCCTATATAATGATGTTCTGCTTTCTTCAGGAGACGCTTGTTCTCTCAGATGCGCAGGACAGACAGAGAATATGGCAGGAACGTGTTTGGGAAGAGTTGGTTTCTGTAGGATCCTTCTTACACGTGAAAGCTGGTTGGCAGAGGATGAGTCACAAGATATGGGGAGAAGCGTGCATGCAAGTCTTGGCTATGATCTTAATTGTGGCATTTCCAGATATCTGGTGTTTGATTATTTATGTAAAATAATAACAAACAAAACCACCTTGATCTTGATGCTGTTACCTGCACAATTTTTGAATGAAAACTGAGCTTGCACACATTTAACTCTATGACACTGATGTGGAATGACAACAGTGATTCCTGGATTAATTTATTAGATTTCTTGGGCTGTTGAGTTCAAGCAAAAGTAATAAGCTGTTACCTTTTTTTTACATGCCACCTTTAGAGGGAGATCCTCCACTTTTCCAGAAAGGAAATATTTTGGAGGTTCAGGTCTGAAATTTCTGCTGCTTAAACAAAAAATCCAGAGGAGCCAATTAAATGCTTTTTTTAGAGTAGTATTTATAGGTATCAGAGCTAGGTATACAGACAATATCCTTTGGAAAGTGGTGTAGTTAAATGGACAAAAATTAGAGTTCCTATACTTGGGAACTGAATCTGCAGGACTTGGCTCAGCTGCCACAGGATGGTTTCCTATGTCAGGATGTGCGGGTTTGCTTAATGCTTTAATTGTTAAATTACCATCACTTGAAAAACTTGAAACTTGAAACTCTAACAAATTCCAGAATCCCAGGCCAGTTTTTTGTTTGTTTGTTTGCTTTTCCCCCACCCCCAAGATCACAGATGTGTGATGAGAGCTGAAGGAGGAGGTATCCTGAGAGAGAGCAAAAGCAGTGTTGATGAAATATCTGCAAGCTTAAAAACCAGATCTTCAACAGGTTTAAGCGGTTGTATCAGAATTTTGTAATAGAATTTGGTATGTTTATACAAATTAAAAAAGCTCTGGAGTCCAGCATTACACTTTTCTAAAAATTCCACTCCCAAATATTAGAAACATCAAGTGATTTGAAGAAATGCTTGGTAGGAATATTTTTGGCATTAGCAGAATGGTAGATTTTAGATTAATTGCCATCCTGAAGATGGTTGTAAAACTGTTCAGATTCTCAAGAAAGCCTGAGCTAAGAGAGCTAGAGCATGGAAAACATTAACCTGAAAAAGTAAAACTTAGAAAAATCATAGCTGATCAGACCCATAGGTTGAAATGAGTGCTGGGCAACATTTCTCTGCCATTGCGGACGTCACAAAGCCCTGGCAGAACTAGGTCATAGTGTCCGGAGACCTCATTTAGGATATCTGCTGCCCTCTAACAGCAATACATGGGAATCACATATTGTTTTTTACCCTTAAACTAGAAAACGCAGGACCAGATCCTGCTCTGAGCTGCACACCCTCCTGTCTCCTTTAGCTCCAGAAGCGTGTGCTGCTTCTGTTTCGCTACAGCTTTAGAAGACAAGCTGCATGCTGCTTTTGCCTATCAGCCATCACTCCTTAGATTTTAATCAGCCATCAGAAACGTAAAGGGACTATCAGTATATGCATAGCTAGAGTCTTTCCTCCAACATCATCACACACTAAAACCAAACCAACCCTTCTAGGGAAGAAAGGGTCTTTTGGGTTGATTTTTTTTTTTTTTATTCCCTCCCTCAGTCACTCTGCCTCCTGCACACATGCAGAGTCTGATTGCTACTGAGTGAATCACAGCTGCAGTTGCATTTACCAAAAAAACTCTCCCAAACTAAATTTCAAAGGCATGTTATCTTCCTGTGAAAAAAATGTAAAGGCTAAAGTATTGATGTCCATGCTACCGAACTCAGGATATCTTCTACCAAGAACCACATGCCTGATGTATAGAAAGAATTACTGACATTTCTGAGAAAAAGTTGTGAAGAGGTAGCTGTGGTAACTACTCAGTTTGCTTCCACTTCATGAATGTAATACTCTGATAGACTCCTGAAAGGTTAACAGCATAAACAAGCATGCAGCAAATAAAGTTTTCTTCCTGAAACCTATAAAAGTACATTTGCGTAAAAAAGGGGTTAGCATTTTTTTTATGATTTGAAATTAGTATAATAGGTGTATCCAGACAGGATCATCTTGAAACATTTGTTTAAAATGCCAGTTTAGAAAGCCATTTATGTAAGTACTGTAATCACACTCTCTTTCTGCACGATAAACACACACTGTTCTGTGCAGACAGTTTGAAAGGGGGAAAAGAAACTCTTTCCCTGCCAACCTAATTTCTTTTCAGAATTTATTTTTCATTCTGTGTAGGTCTTCAAGTCTGAAGGAGAGCTGTAGCTAAAATAATGAAGCTGAATGAGACTGTCATCCAGTATTTCAGTTCCAGTTTTAGAAACTAAGCAGCTAATGTTAATGGGATTAACCGTTAGCCCACTGGCACACTCGGTGCCTGTGGCACTGGCCAATCTAACGAGCCCATGGCACTATAAAGTTAAATACATTACATAGAGCTTAAAGCTAGCAGCTGGTCTGTCTCCCTTCTCTATCTAGAGGTTGTTTATTTCTCTCAGGATGCACAAATCATGCAGTTTTCGTAGTCACAGCCAAGACCTGCAGTCCTAACCGTGTCATCCAGCTCAGCAATACACAGCTGCTTGCTTTGCACACGCAGTACATCATCTCAGAGGCATTTAAGGATGTTTTCTTTCCTTATGTCTTCTAACAACGAGAGACTGAATTTGGTCTCTCTGCTTCTCTGGAGCTACATATAGAAATAAGAAAAGTTAGTAAAATCCCTGTGAACTGAACAGATGACAATAGGATGCAAATTGGTCATATCTTAACAGACACTAATTCTCCACGATTATATAAACAGATTGGTTATCTACCAATGCTCTTAATTGGGGATTTAAAAGACTAATTACTATTTGCTTAGCATTTGAGAAAGCACGTTCACAGATCTTTAAGTACACCTTAATAAATGGCATTCTGATTTTGATGTGATTCATTACCTTGGTTAGGTGGGAAGATGATAGAGAAAGCACTTCAATAGAAATGCTATGTCTACAGCCTTAATCCCACTTGCAAGTCAGTCACACCCACCACATCCACACTATTTAAAATAATAGGTAGTGCCAATCCTGTTTCTGCTCTGGTCGTGACTAACTACTGCCATGGATTAAAGAGTCAAGAGGACTAGCAAAACTTTTTCCTTTCTAAAATATCCGAGAGAGTCTCTTTAGGTGCTGACTGTAGCTTTGTAACCTTCTGTGCATGTGTGGATAAGCCCCTTGCTATAGGAATAATTGTTAGGAAGAAAGATTTTTCTGAGGGTGAAAAGAGAAATTCAGTTATTTGTTTCCTGCTGCTGGGGTGCTTCCTCCACAGGGAAAAAGGAAATAATTTTGAGATCAGTACAGAAACATGAAAGAGAAACTACAGATAACATTGTGTATCTCTAAGATATGCTTCTCTTAGTTTTAGTTTAGTTATAATCTCCTCTCTTACTTTTTCTTTCATGCTTCTGAATGTGTAAAAATGAATGTGCTAGGGAAAGAATGGTAGTTTGCAGCAGGCTCCAGTTTTGCAGAAACTTTTCAGATACTACCACTATCCTGATCTCAGCTGGAAAGGGCTGCATGGCTTACAAACAGCAAATTTTGTGGTTCTCAAAAAATCATTGAAGAGCACTGCTGAGACTCAGTGCTGAGCTCTTCTGTTCTTAAACTGTGGAGGAAAATCAAATGTAATGCCTGGCTGTAAAGCTTACTCTGGCACAGATGAGGTTAAGATTTCTCTCTATGCATAGGAAAATATGTCTAGTGACTGTTGATTGTATATAGTTATTTCAGAAAAATCTCAAAACCACATTACGTAAATGTATTTGTTCAGGATCTGCTTTTTACTCAGTCTCAGCCTGCTTACATCTATGTAGAGAGGAATCTGCGATCACCCGTATTTTCATTTACTGTTCAGTTCATGTCATTGTCTAAGCTAGATGTCTAAGCTGCAGAAAACAGCTAGATTCAGCTCTTACAGATCTTTAACTAGAATCACCTTTTAAGCTCATGGTTGATAGACAGGGAATCCCATTTTTATCAAGACCATAGGAAACTGCCTCAGGCATGATAAAAGAATTACGTGCCTGCAGAGAGCTAGGATAATTTCTTATTACTGTTACTGCCCTTCAGGAAAGATGAAAGAAATGAAGCGTCTTGCCTAAGCTGTGATAAATCAATTGCCATTAGAACCAAAACCTGCCTGGTCTCTCAAAAGTCTTGGCTAGACACATATATTAAGAGTAAAGATAAGACATACAGTACATGAAATTAGGAAACTTGTATAGACAGTGCAGATGCCACTGCCCCACATCTGCAGTATCCCAAGGTCCATAGGAAATGATCCAGGCATGCTTTCCCCTGCCCTAGAAGGGCTTCTCTGGAGAAGTACACGGCAATAAGCTAGAATACCCAAACAAGACTAAAAGAACCCACTGCTCGGAAAAGGAAATTTTCCCTTGCTCCAGGGAGTTACGGTAATACCTGGCACCAGCATGATGTGGATGAATGTGGCTTGACCTATTCTATAACAAGAGCCTCTGCTGACCCACAGCAAGCTGCCTTGCACCCCTGGCTCCTGCCACACCACTGTGGTTTGACAGCTCAGGCAGACCTTCTGCTTGCACTCCACTGGTGATTTCATTACCAGCGTTTGTGGGTGGCGATTAGCACTGTAGCTGGCTGTTATGTTAGATGGCGTTGGTGTTAGGCTATTCGTAAACTTTTACAGAAACCCAATGTTGTACACACAAACTTTAGGGAAGCATTTCCGCAGCTTCCTGTGAACGCCTGGATAGACTGATGTTCTCTTCTGGCAATGATCACAGACAGGTGACCTATGACAGCATGAGTTTTTGTTTATTAACCACTCTTTATTATTCAGTATATTTTACTTTCCTCTTTAAAAGGAAACAAAGAGGGGGAAAATTCAATGGAAATAGAACAAAAATCCTATGTAAATTAAGTAATCAGTCAGATCAGAAACATGTTGAAGGGAAGTTTGAGAACAGGCTGTAGATTGAAAATTATTCATCCAAACAATACCACAAGTACTCAGAAATCAGGCCAGGTTTGCAAAGAGTTTGCAAACTGAACAACTCCGTAAAAATTCACTGGATAAGATATTTGCAGTGAATGCTTTGACTACCGGAAGGTCTCCAGTTAGATCCACAACACAGGCTAAATTTCTCAGCCCTTCAGCCAGATTTCTCAGCCCTAAATCCCCCAGATGGCAGTCTGAACTCATCCTCTGAGATGGTAAATTTGCTTTGCTGACATTCAGGTTTTCTCTCATTAAGGATCACGAACACTAGGCATCCTTTCTTCTCTATGTTTATATCTCTCCCTGATATTTCTCTCAGATCTGTGACATCAAAGTCTCACTGTAATGAATAAAGATATTGAAAAGATGAACTTCAAATATGGAGAATGAGTATTTTTTTTTTTGCTTTACTGATAGCATGTTAGCAAAGTAGGAATGATACAGCGTCTGTGGATGTGTTAGCTGCATTCTTAACAATACCAAAACAAAGAGAGGTCCCTAACCTTTAAGCACCTCTCTAGAGAGTTCTAGCTTATGTGCTAAAAAACCAGATATATAATATTCTACTGAGACAACCAATTATTTAAAAAATGTACTTCAGAGAGATGAATTATGTAAGAAATCCATCTTATTTGACTCTGTCACTGAATAAGCCTATGAGATTTAACTATCTTTCTTTATGTAAAATTCGAAGTAGTACCTGAAAGTTGTCTGAATATATATTTGTGAACTAAGAACTCTTAAAATCTATTGCTGACATTTAAGAGCAGGAGAGAAATGGAACAAATGATTGACTGATACCCACTACAAGCAAACCTGCATTGCTGAAAAGCAATCACCTTACTTATTTCTCTCTGCTTTTGTTTTCAACATTCTGAACGCTAGAAAACAGTGTTAAGCTTGTTCAGATTCACTTACAAGTTAATCGTAACAAAGAATTCTTGGCCTGTAAATTTTCTGGTCTAAATATTCAATATTTGAATTCTCATTCATATTGATTTGTCATGACTACACCAAAAATTCAGTGGGAGACACATATGCTCCATGGCTGGGGGGGGGGGGTGTAACTGGTAGAATTACAGCTGCAGTACAGGTTTTTTTGGCAGTGTTCCTGAATATTTACATACTTTTTCTTCTAAGACTATTTCAGCCTGTGAAATTATTTGCTGAAATATTCATGAAAAGTGAACACAGATGGGAATAAGTACTATTGCAGTGAATTAATGACAAAACATGAATATGCTTAGAAAAACTTGCATATTTTTTGCTTGGCTTTTATATCTCTAGAAGAATAATGTAAGATATCGGGCCCAATAGCTGATGTGCTTTTTCATGGAACACTGCAATCTGGATTCTGAGGTTGGGGAACTCGGGCAATACAAAAGAATGAGATTTGGCCAAGCTTAGGTAGCACAGAATGTCCTTATTGGAAGAAAAATTCTTTATGGGCTATGCATGAATGCAGTAGTGGTATTTGTAGGGTTAGAAAAAAAATACAGCAAGTCCCCAGTCATTGTGCCGTCACCCAAGGCCACTGCACGCTTCACGTCATGCAAGCCAGGGTGGCTCAGGGAGTCAATGCAAGTAACAATTCCCCAGGACAGAAAACCAAACTATTAAATTCCCTCGCTTTTCTTTCCGTGTTCCATATCTCCTATTAGAGGTGGCTGTGAGGCTGTATTGAAATCAGGACCAGTGAGAGAGGGAGGTGGAAGGTTCTGCGGCAGCACTTTTTTCGCTTGTCTATATTATAATAGTGTCCTGAGTCCCCCTAGACTTGGAGCTTTGCTCTGCTAGGTGACGTACAACTACAGAGACAGCGCTTGCCCTGAAGGACACCTAATTCTCTATTTGTTTCTTCCACTTGGGCCACATACATCATTCCCTCTTCGCTTTCAAAACTCCCCTTTCTGCTTGGACACCTTTTGTTCTCCAGTGCAAATCACAGCTGCTTTTTTTTTCTTGCTCCTGCCTGCTCTTCAGCTGTATCTTGTCTTCATCAAAACTAATTTAGTTAATTCTCCATTTTAAAACCAGGCTGTGGTGCCTGGTCCACAGTCGCTTAGCAACAGCTACCCTCCGTGCAGAGATAACAGGCAGGCAGGGATGCCAGGCTGAGGCTGGCCCAGGAAGGTGAGGAGAAAAAAAAGGAGCAAGACAGATTGTCTCACTCTAGGCTTTGACGCCGCACGTTGTACTGCTTACACACTGGCAGACGTGTTGGAGGGGCAGGGTTTGCTTTCATTTCCAGAACTGTTTTTTCAAATAAAAAATACTGGCTCAGTGCAGGACAGGAATCAAGAGCGCCTGACAGACTACGTTCTGGATGCATATATACAGATCTAAGATATTCTATTATTAAGCATTAGGCATGGATTACAATGAATCAAATCCCAATGCTTACAACTTCACGTAAACCCTAAGCGTACCAAAGAGGAATGCGGTAACTTTATTACAGAGAAATTAGGGGACTAAGTGTTGCAATCTCCAACCAGGAGGCCTGGCATTTCTGAGATGGATATGTAGGATTTATAGTACAGATCCCTTCTGTCCCAAGGCTGCCTTCCAAAAATGCCGAGGAAACTGTGGGAAGGAAACTTTGGGGGTTTTCACCATCCTCTATATATGTGGGAATATACCTTGGCTCTCTGCTAAAACAGTGTTTAAACCACACCTTTAGGTGAAACTCCAGAAATGCAAAAGATAAGACCCTGAGTGGGCAGCATCAATCACAAACATTCAATGACGGAAAAAGGTCCAGATTATTTTAAAAATCTTAGTACTTCAAAAATAAAACTCTGGAATCTGAATTCAGGATTCAGATTATCTAGAGTTTGAGTGAAAATATTCTTTAATTGAAGGCCAGGATAGTAAACACATCTCTCCAGAAAGATTTGTGAATAAAATCTCAAGAGTAGTCAAGTTGAGACACTAGTCTTCATGCCTTCCACATTACCTCAAGTTGCAAAGGATTAATTTGGAGCAAGACACGGCCAGAATTTTCTTAAGCCTTACAGGCTGTTGTACATATCTTTCAGCTGGAGCTGCCTGCAGTGGCCCGCCTAAGCATGTAGAAAGGAAAAACAGTTACTTACATCCAGCCTTAACCCAACTCGGAATCATCAAAGAGACATTCTGTCTGGCCCTCGCTCCTATCCTGCCTTTGCTGTGAGTCAGAACACCTAATCTAAGGACAAAATGGAAGTAATTTCTTCAGTATGTTGTTTTCCCTCCACACACTCAGGTTTAGAATATATTTTTCTATATGCGAGAAATTTAATATATAGGAAAAGAGAAATATCAAGTGCATCTTTCCACCCTCAGTTCTTCAAATACATCCTTTGCTAAATTTTATAAACTGTCTGTAACAGCAGTAATGAATCTTCATGCTTCTAGCCCTGCCCCAGTTCTGCCTCGTGCCCGTGCGGGAACTTGGAACAAAGAACTCAATGCCTTGTCCACTAGATAGACAGAAAGTTCTGTTACAGATTTTGTGACATATAGCTCTTTTTATATCTTTCTATTTTTATATATTTATATTTTATATATATTATTTATATAAATCTGAATCTAGAAATTTATATAAAGTTATACATATGCAAACTGATGTTCTGAGGTGACAAACCACCATAAGTTACATTGAAGCTTTGGGAATCGTGGATATTTGGCCTGTGTGAGATGGACATCAACTTACTCAGGCATCTAAGGAAGCAGTTCTATGCTCAGCTGTGATTAGACAGCAGCAAAAGGCTTGGTACAAGCACGAATGTTTGACTGAGATTCTCCATACTCTCTCTGTTCTCTGCATTTTATTGAACGCTGGTTAATTCTTGCTCCCTCCCCATGAGTGCTAACTGCATTACTTGGAAGCCTCTTACGCATGTATTTCATAAGGTGATTGTATCAAGTTGACATTGTGGTATAGGTGTGTCTGCGATAACTACTGCTGAATTGCTGGTTTCATTTTCACTTATTACGAAAGACCAAATGCAGGACTCTGCATAGGATAGTATAATCACATTCATTTATGCTAACTAGCATGAATGAATGACAGGTGGATATCATCACTGATGATGAAGAAAGTGAAATTTCACTCGCAGTACTCCATAGATCTGTGGATCGACCCTGAGCAAATCACTTGATCTTTCATTACCTTCATTTCCCCAAGTGATAATCCCTAACATCCATAATTTGGCATTTCTGTAAACTGCATTAAGGTCTCCAAATGACAGGAGTAATGCAAAGTATTGTTGTTGCTGTAAATGTATTGTTAGTTTTGGATGTTAAGCATTTATCTGAATGGCTTCAAGAACTTTGCTTAATATTTATGACAGGTTTTTCAAAGTGTTTTTTTTAATAGCCTCCCATATAATTAATATTTAAAAATTAGTAACTATTGAAGAAGGTATAACAAACACACAAAAGGTAATTCAGTAGCCAAAGTGATAACGTGAGTTCATCAGGGCTGAACCCTGTCTTGAAATATTAACTCCTTCACTGAATTGTTCATTGCCTCATTTTATGCATTAAGTGGTATCTTGGCAGTTTTGTAACTTTACTTTGTGTACAGCAAACCAGGCAGGGATACAACAGTGTCTTACACTGTTCACTAGTCTCTAAATAAGGAAATTTTCATAATGTGATGAAAGCATCACTAAAGAATGACAAACCAGCTTGTTAATTTAATTTCTTGCATACTCTTTATTCACTTGACATTACTAGCAACTGTGCATGTTACGGATCTAAAATATCATTAAATATGTTTCTTCCCCTGCAGGCTTTACATGTTTAATTAAAGCATCTTCAAAGTCATTAGCCATTCCTCAATACCAGTTGCTTTCAACCTTTCCCACACTGTGACCTTATTTTCAAAGAACCTCCTTCCCATTGGTACACAGCATGTAATTTTATGCCCATTCAGAAAAACAGGATTCAACAACTCTGTATTGAGTAGGCATGGGATTATTCGTCTGCGTAAATTCAAGTCTAACCTGTGTATTGCCTGAGGAGCCACAGATTTTAAATGTAAAACCAAGATGTCCCTGCTGTTGCTAAGGGAAAAACTGCTGTTGTGTTGTGATTACTGCAACAAAATAGAACAGCTGAAGACATTAAAAAGTTGCCAGGGTAAGTTAAAGCCAGTTTCTTTGAAAATCTGACAACAAATTCTAGAGTTTATAGCCTGTTACAGTCTGTGCCTTCAGGACAGTCCAAGTGGATTCCAGTTTGGAATGAAACTTCTGTTACGAAAAATGTGTTCAGTCTTAGAAGGTGTTTAAAGACCACCCAAAAAACGTAGACCACAACCCAAACTTTCAGAGTAACTTAGACTACTTGCACAATCATTTCTGCTTTTAACTACTAAAGACACACACACATGGTTATCTACCAAATAAAAGACATCTGTGTGAAAATAAACAACCGTATTTTATATCTATCTATCTATCTATCTATCTATATATAAAAGCCTGGTAAAGTAGGATCCATTAGAAAAAAACGTAAAGTCCTGTGGACAGCGCAATTTCTATTTCTTCAGGGCCCAGAAAAGTGTCACCTGGTGTACTTCTCACATGTGCTTTTTTTCTCCTTGCCCTAGAGGGAAGATTTTTGAGGGTGTGGGTCAGCTGTCAACACTATACAGATGTCACTCCACTGCAAATCTCACTCATCATAATCACTACTGCCACTGAGATGCCTCAGCGTTCAGAGAAGGAATAGAAATTGGTTGACATTAAACCCAAACAAAAGCTTTCTACTTGCAAAAGCAATTCAGGTTGAAAGAAACCCTGTCCTCACTACCCGTTACGGGTGTTCCCTATTCACCAAAGTAGGACAGGAGTTTTGGGGCCCTGTTTGTTCATCGTTAGGCCTGGACGATGAAATTGGATCAGCATCTCACAGCACTGTCCTTTAGACCCAGGTCGGCTGGGAAAAGGTCTTGTCTTCCCTGCCAAGTACGCAGTCGTTGTCATCAACGCAACTCTCACATGCCAGTTACTGCCACCGCCTGCTTGGCCCTGAAAAGACAACGCAGGACTTGGCGGCCGCCCTTCCTCCTGGCTTCTGCCAAGACGGAGCGTTCACAGCCGCTCCCTGGTGCTGCTGGGCCGGGCGGGGGGGCAGAGCCACCCCCGAGGGCCGCAGGCACACGGCAGCCCGTACCCCAGCCGCCCCGCTCTGCCCCCAGCGGCCCCGTCCAGCTGCAGGCTCAACGGCCAGGGGGAAAACGGACACGTCGGCCGCCATTCCCCTCAGGAGCCGCGGCGGGGAGGCAGCGCCCGCCACCGCCGATCCCGCCTCCTCAGAGTGGCTCCCGCCGCCTCTCCGCTGGGCCACTCTTTTTTTGCTCGCAAGCAGCCACGTCGCTTCCCGGCGGCGGCGGAGGAGGAGGAGGAGGAGGAGGAGGAGGAGCGCGATCCCGGCCCTGCCACCCCGCGCCCGCAGCCGGCTACACCGCTCCCCCGGCCCGAGGCTGCCGCGGTCACGTGACAGCCCCCCCCACGGCACGCGGAAGCGTGTGCGGGGGGGCGCTGTGTGTGGGGGTGCCTCTCCGCGCCGCGCATGCGTCCTGCGGAGGGCGGCGCGAAGCCGTGCGTGAGGGAAGTCGGAGACCGTTTCCGGGTTGGGGGGTGGCGGCGGTACCGGCACCATGTCGTGCGTCCTGGTTCCTTTCGCCTACTTCCAGGACCTGGAGGCGGCCCGCGACTTTCTGTGCCCCCACCGCCGCCAGGGCAGCGCCGCGGCCGGCAAGGAGAGCGGTGAGTCCGACCCGCGGTGCGGGGGAGCAGGGGCCCCGCTTTGGCCCGGCCCGGCGTGTGTATGGGGGGGGGCGGCGGCGGCGGCGGGGCTTTTCCCCGCGGCCCGCTCGGGGCTTCGTGCGCCCCTGGGCCTGGCTACAGCCGGGGCTGCTGGCTGAGCTCGTTTGCGCTCTCCTCACCGTCCTTCTCCGCTCGAGGGTGTGCCGGGGGCGTGTAGGGGGTAACCGCGGGTGGCTGAGTGCTTGGCATCGTTACTGTGGTAAAGGGCTGTAAAGGGCGGGCGACTGTTTTGCTACAGGTGCCACATCTTCACCCACAAGTTCAGATTTTTCTTGGTGTCCGGAAGTTCCAGGTGTTCAGCTGTTCTCAGACAGCTGACCTGGTCGCAGACCCTGTGTGCCACAAACTTCGAGGTGAAAGTAATTTTCTCGATGAGAGCGCAGTTACCTGAAAATGTTCTAGTAAAGTTAACAAGTGTTGTGTATGCAGGGTTGTCTAGTAATGCAGAATATGTTTAAAATATACTAATGATTTAGTTTGGCAGCTTAAAATATAATAAATCTTACAGCAACTACAGTCTGAAGTTGTGGACCAGATTTCTGTTGTGCGAGGCAATGCACAGCAAAAGCAGAGTTGTCTGGCACAGAATCTGTATTCTCAACAAAGAAGAAGGACCAACAGATCTATGCCCAGGGTAAACAGTACAGGGAAACGAAACAGTGGTCTGTATGTTGTTAGTGCTGTGCTGTGTTAACTACATTTGGCTGATGTTTTGGCTTTCTGGCAACAGCATGGAAGGAAAGTGTTTGAAGAGGTTAATGAAGATGCTTTTAAAGCCCTCTCAACTGTAAACGTAGCTATGAGAGAAAGCAGCAAGGTGCTTATTTTAAAAGCTTAAAAGGTCTGTGGGGAAATTAAGAGGGGGAGATCCTAGGATAGTTTGTGTTGGAAGGGACCTTTAAAGTCCGTCTAGTCTAACCCCCCTGCCACGGGCAGGGACATCTTTCACTGGATCAGGTTGCTCAGAGCCCTGTCCAACATGACCTTGAACACTTGCAGTGATGGGACATCCATAACTTGTCTGGGCAAATTGTTCCCGTGTGTCACCACTTCCATTGTAAAAAATGTCTTCCGTATATCCAGTTTAAATCTACCCTCTTTCGGTTTAGAACTGTTGTCCCTTGTCCTGTTACTACAGGTTCTGGTAAAAAGATGGTACAAGTACCTTTAAAAGTACATTATATGCCTAGCTGGTTTACCACTAGAATTTCTGTATGCATGTTGTTATATTTTTATTATTGCCTTCTTTTTGTGTCAGGACTGAATTAATTTACTTTATTGTTGAAATGCACTTGGAAGAAAGTAATTCTGGAAGACTTTTATACAGCCAGTCTTTATTGTTCAAAACTTTTGGTAGGAGACAGTTATGTGCTGGTACTAGCACTTGTTGTTTGACTCTAATAATGCCCTGAAAAATACATACAGGTTCCATATGGCTTTCCTTTTGGTATCATCCATATGTAAAGGGAGGGATTCTGGAACCAATAGGGTCCTGTTAGTGCCTCTTGAATACTGAAGAGAAAGCAAAAGATTGTAATATGTTTGTGTTTCTAAAAGTATGTGCTGAAAGAAATTAAAATATTTCTGTTGTATGTGGTGGTACATGTGAGACAAGTTTGTGTAAAATAACTTTTGGATACTTTTGTTGGAGTGTTTTTATCAAATGGCAGCTGTAAAGAGAGAAAACGTTTAGTATGTTGTAAAACTACAAAAATGATAGAAGCAAAGATGATGCATGTTCTAAAATGTGCTGTTCTTCCATTTTAATGAGTTGGCTATATTCTGGACTGTTTTTATATTTTGCATGTTCAGTCATTGAGGTAGAGTGTCAGAATCAAGTATTTTTCAAAGTATTGCTCATTTAGATTCTTTGAAATCTTTTGGATTTGTGCCTGTAATTTTTTTTAATACCACAGCTGTTTTCATTGTTCAGGATAAATGAGCATAAATGAAAGCAAGTGAGAGTTCCCAAAATGACTTTTACATAGGATTACAAATTAGCAATTTTGAAGCTGAAATCCTTAGTGCATTCCTCTTTGACAGGGAGAAATGCTGTTGCAACTTGCAGAGGTATCTTAACTTAGAAATAAGTAAATTGTGGAGGTATCCTAAGTTAGAAAAATACGTGTTTGGCTGCATGGAACAGGAGATTCTTTTCCCCTTAGGCTTATTCCTCCAAGTCTTTGCTGCTGCTTTGTGGCCTAACCAACTGAATAGTGAAGCTGCAAGGTTGTTTTGAAACTCAGGTTGAGATGAGATGGCGTAGGTCATGCAGTTACCGCTAGTCTCTTGGTCTTGCACCCACAGTTACTGCTCTGGTTAGAAATACTTAATTCAGTTTTTCATGCTCTATTCCTTTATTTTTTTAACCTACACACTAATCCATTCGTTTTTCTTAGTAAGCAACTGACTTGTTGCATGGCAGTCCAAAATTACTTCCTTTTCTTTTTGATTGTTGTTGTGTACCCTGACTTTTACATTGTTCACATGGAAGAACTCTTTGCTGTAAATAAAGTAGAAGTGAGGAAGTGTGAGAACATAAACCAAATCTCTGCTTCTAATGTAGTGCACCAAAGAAAAAAAATTTTGTCCAAGCAAGTTTTTGTTGGGCTTTTTTGTTTCACTGGTTTTGTTTTTTTTAAAGTGCATATTGCACTCTTACAGCACAAAAGCCAAGGCAAATATTTTTAACTAAGCAAGATACAAATAACTGGTTTTTATCAGGGAATGCTGTAGTAAAAACTGTTCCATTGGCAGAATATACAGTTTTAAAACAGTAGTTTAAGTTGTACATTTAGAAACTTGAATTTTAATCTGTTTTTATATTTTTACTCTTTAGGGGAAAAAAGCTAGAGTAGTTTGTTTTTACTGATAAGTTCAACAAAGAACTTTAGAACTTAAGTTCTAAACTTAAGCTATGTTTATTCGCATATAAGCAGTTACATAAATATTAATAAACACATGTCAAAGTTCTAAGTGTTGTTTATTTTAAAATGGAGATCCAGCACCTTTTATTTACTATTTTTTTTCTTGTGTGTTTTTTTAAGTTACACTGCGTTTGTGTGGAGACTCTTTCACTAGTATTTGAACTTCATAGTTGAATGAAAAATGCTGGCTACCTTAGGAAAATAAATGTTTGTTAAATATTTTTATTTAACAAAGAGTATTTCGATTAACAAATTGATTACTTTTTTTTTTGAGTCATAATGTTTTAGGTGCTTAGTAGAATTTTCAAAAGCTCCTATCAGATATTGGGTATAAAATATTTTTGAAAAGGTGCCTCCAGGATCTTCAGTGAGTGGGGTTTAGGGGTTTTGTTAGAAGCTGTAGGTTGTCTCTTTTTTGGTTTCTTAGTTATAGATCAAAGAAGTTTTTTCTGCTCTTTTAGCTTTGGCCATTTTTTCATTCTAATCAAACTAACCAAAATATTTTCTGTGAGTGTATGGGCTACACTAAAATCTTGGGTGATTAATGTAAAAGCATTTTTGTAGATATGTTTTAAATGAAAAGAATTTGCTTGCTTCTGAAAATGCAAGCAGTATACATTTCTAAATCACTATGTGATACTGTGACTTTAATAAAAGTTTGAAGTGAGGTTTTGGTATGAGTAAAAAAGCTGTACCTTCTCACCTAGTCGTATTTGACATAGCAGCATATTTCATTTATTTATAATAAGTTAATCTAGGTTGTCAATTTCAAATCTAATTTGAAAAGGCTTATCAAAGTGCTACTTACACTAAAATTACAGACGTAGGTAACTGGCTTTAAAAAATTGTGCATTTTTACTCTGAGGGAACTTGATAATTATTTTTTTCCTTCCTTTATACAAATAAACATTTAAACACATTCAACAGTAGAAAAAACCCTATCAACTACAACTTCACTTAATCTTTTTCTATAGCCCAACAGCTTGTCTAGTTTGTGCAAAGAATATGCTTGTAAACTGGGGAGGAAAAGAAAAAGTGTCCTCCTTCTTTGAACCTTGTGTAACGTCAGTTCTGCAGGTGCCTGTTTCCTGCTAGGTCAAGAAACACTGGATGAAGGGTTCATGTCGTTCTTGCTTGTGTTATGCAGTCATATGTTAAGATTGCTAATAATGCAAAGCTGAAGTCAGTTAAGAAATGTTCATAGGCTGTTTGAGGTGACCATTGATATGCCATGAAGCAAAACATAGCTACTTCTGTATTGTAGATATTGGAATAAAAGGTGTTGGGGTAGATCTTGCCTCAGTGTGGCTTAAATAAATAAAAACGATATTATGGAGTAAGCTGTTTAAAGATGCTTCATATGGACTTCCCATACCTTTATTCTCTAGAAAAAAAAGGGTTTGCATGCTTTTTTTATATTTTACTGAACAGGACTAATAAAGCATGAGGATTTAAGATTATTGGGAAAAGTTAGTGTTAATAATGAGGCACAAATGCTCTGTGGAGCCTGAGCCTAGTGATATCTAAGTGGCTTTGAAAACTGCTGCTTCAAATGTGTAAATAGTGGGAATAGAAAGTATTTGCATAACATTTAATTTGACAGCTTGCTGTGTTGAAGATATTTTGGGATGTGTGTTGGCTAGATCAGAAAACAACTGTAACAGTTAACTCTGTTATACAACTGTCTATAATAAGGCATACACATGAATGAAAAAAACCATCTGATTTGCAAAATGTGATAAGGCTTTGCAGGCATAACAATGTTAGCATTAAGAAATTGTTGGATATTTAACTGAAAGGAGCGGAAAATTGAGCAATAAAGACACGTAACATTTTTTATAATTTTTATAATTTGAGGAATTTAAGCACAGCTTATTTAAAGTGATGTCTGTCTGTTCTTCCAGTAGACTCTGAACTTGAACTGTGTGTTTTAACACATTTGATGGGCTTGATGACAGTAGTTCAGTGACATAGCAGGGTAGGACTGCTGCTAGCTAAACTTTGGAGGGCATTAAGATGAAATAAAAAAATCAGTACTTTCCTGGTGTGGAGATATTTTTAGTTCCCAAGTGTGTTTATCTCCTATTACCTAAATGAAGTTAATAAGGAAAAAAAAACCCAAACCAAACTTGTTCGTGGGAGTTCCCAAGCAATTATACCTGCATCTGTGATAGTGAGCTGGTCACTTCAGAGTGGTGAGTGATACAGCACGCAGCTTTGAGATGCTGCAGCTTACTTGGGGGAAGAAAAAAATCAAACCCCTGATTTAGGGGGTTGCTCAGAGCTATGAGGTCTCACTTTACTGCTTTTTACAGTAGGAATGATAGCTTAAGACTGGCAGAGAAACTCTTCTCCAAAATCCAGCCCTGTTACATTGACAGCATCCTGAGAAGAGCTCTTCAGTCTAGTTCCTCTAAACAACGTCTTTGGAGTTGTGCTTGTGCAGTTTGCTTTATCTGGATCAACTAATTTAATTCAGAAATACAGAAGGCCAGGCTTTTCATTTCAGAGTTGCAAACAAGGTTACAAAGAAAAAAAATACATTACAAAATCAAATTCTAGATTGCATTTAGCAGTAGGGTTCTTAACCATTTCTGTATCCCTCTTACTGAATTTGGTATATTCCTATTGAAGAGTCTTCTGACAAGCTCTTTTGCATGGCCTTTTTAATCAGATCCTCCTTTTCCAGATTGCATTATATATATTAAGATGCTTTTCTTTCAGTTTTCATGTAAAATACCATAAAAATACTCACTCTGCCTGAACTGTGTTACATCTGTAATTGTTAATACGTTCTGAGATTTGGGGAACACTAAATGACATGCTGTCAACACACATGACAGAATGGTGTCAGAGTACTTTGTCCAAATTATCTTCACACCTGAGTTTTTTGCTGCTTTAGCACCTCCTTTACTGGGTAACTTCCTTCTTTCTTACTATAACTTAAGCTGTCACTTGCACCTGAAAGAAAGATGAAATACTATATTTTGTATGTAATGCGTTTCAGTTGTTTCCTGTGCTATATAGCATCACAAAGCTTTTTTGTTTTTCTTTTTTCTTTCCCTATGGTACCTCAAACTTTGTTTTTGGAGTTAAGTTAAAACTGTAAGCTGTGGAAACTTGCAGCATTTCTTTAAAGAATCTGTGTGGTGTCTGAATTATTTTTAACTTAGTCACTTTTTATTCTGCTGGAAGCAATTGTGACCATCTAAAGGAAGAGAAATTGCTCAAGTGGTTCTTTTTCAGATTAGTGAGCTAACTTAGTTTGAGGTTAGCTTTTTGTTTTCCACTTACGGACATCTGAAGTGATAAGAGAAAACAAAGGTAATGCTAGTCTCAAAAGGGGCTTCCTAGTAATGCTGGCAAAACAATCTAATATATTTGTCAGTCCCCATGTTGGAGGAGCTTTGGGAATAAATGGCCTATGATTACTGAATAGCAAGAAGATTCTAAACTATGTCTAAAATTCCTTGGCCTGAAGAGAAAAGAAACTGCTTCTATTTCTTCACTAATTATGCAATCCAGTGGTATCAGAATTGCAGTAAATATACATAGAAAAAAAATCTAAACTCTTGCACTTAAGCAATCATTTCTTGCACTATTACCTATTAATTTTATAAATTCTTAAAGCATGGATGGGAAACAAGCTGGAAGATCATAAACCCAACAAACTACACACATGCAATTAAGTGTTGTGGTTTAACTGTGGTAGGCAGCTAATACCATACAGCTACTTGTCACTTCCCCGTACAGTGGGATGGTGGAGAGAATTGGAAGGGTGAAAGTGAGAAAACTTGTGGGTTGAGATAAGGATGGTTTAATAGGTAAAGCAAAAGCTCTGCATGCAAGCAAAGCAAAATAATGAATTCATTTACCACTTCCCATCGGCAGGCAGGTACTCAGCCGTCTCCAGGAAAGCAGGGTTCCATCACACGTAACAGCTACTTGGGAAGACAAATGCCATCACTCTGAATGTCACCCCTCTCCCTCCTCCTTCTCCCCCAGATTTTGTTGCTGAGCAGGACATTATATGGTATGGGAGATCCCTTTGATCAGTTGGGGTCAGCTGTCCCAGCTGTGTCCCCTTCCCAACTTCTTGCACATCCCCAGCCCACTTGCTGCAGGGCAACATAAGAAACAGAAAAGGCCTTGATGCTGTGTAAGCGCTGCTCAGCAATAGCTAAAACATCAGTGTGTGTGTGTCATCACAAATCCAAAACATAGTGCCATACCGCCTACTATGAAGATAATTAACTCTATCCCAGCCAAAACCAGTACATTAAGATATGAAACAAATTGATGCATGACTTGATTTTTTTTTTTAATCTTTTTTTTATGTACAAAGAGTGTACAAATTAGTTTTTTGGCTGATGCAGTTTGATATTTTATGGCTAGTAATCTAAAACCTGTTGAGGACAGATGATTAGCTTGCACATGAGTTGAAATTTTTCTTATCTATTAAAAAAAAAATCTGTGAACATAAACTTGCTTGTTTTAAAGCTATATATCAATGTAGGTAGGAGTAGTTTGACCTTTGTGGCTTTGGGGGTCCAGTTTTCAACACATGCTCTCCTACTTGGGCAAACATAGACTCTTCTGGGCAAGCCCACGCCAAGCATGTCCTCTGGTAACCTGCTGCATAGAGCTGGAACGTAGATGTGAGGGCAGGAGGGAATGGCTTCTGCCGCCTGCCCCAGGTCATCATGCTGCTCTGGAAGGGAGGCTTCTCCTGTGTTCTTGTCTTTTAAACAAAACATGCTAATCAGTAGAAATTGTTCTTTTGGATATTAAGTTTATGATAAATATGCTTGAATTCTTTTACATGTTAAAACCAATGCTGCCCCTGTGCAGCATTTAAAGCAACTCTAAAGTTTCAAATGTGCTGATGATGGAGTTTTAATGCTGTATGTTTCAAATTAAAGAATGAAGTGGTTCTTGTAGACCCAGTAGATGAACTTCTAATTTTGCAATCTCTGCAGTAAAGCAAAATCTGGAATATTGCTACTGCTTTATTAAAGTAGGGAGAACTGTTTACCAGACATCTGCTACTAGTCAGAGATAGAGATGAATGGCAATGTAGATTTGCATAGGAAAGCTTGATTTTTTCCCAACAGTGGACTGGAAGAAATGAACATATTGCAAGTCAAGAACTGTTTAGGGCTTGTTTAGGTATTGGTTACTAGATAATTTACATTCTAGAGTTGCTAGTTCTGATCTGTAATGTTACTAAAGGAAATGTTGGGGTATTTCTTAAAATCTTCATTGTACACAGAACTTGGATTCTATGTCATCTCTCACTTGACCAGTCTTATGAGGTGCTGGTGCATGGGAAAGTCTCTGCAAGCTGACAGCTTCCACAGCATATCTTGTAATTCATTGGCACAGGTGAATAATAGCGTGCTTTGAGTTAAAAGTATGTGTCGTGGTTTAACCCCAGCCAGCAACTCAGCACCACGCAGCTGCTCACTCACTCCCCCCCACCACCCAGTGGGATGGGGAGGAGAATCGGAAAAATAAAGCTCGTGGTTTGAGATAAGAACAGTTTAATAGAACAGAAAGGAAGAAAGTAGCAATGACACTAATAACAACAATAAAGTAGCAATAATAATAAAAGGATTGAAATACACAAAACAAGTGATGCACAATGCAATTGCTCACCACTCGCCAGCTGAAGCCCAGTTAGTTAGTTCCTGAGCGGCGCTCCTTC
>JAVKLA010000054.1:12766607-12835359 GCA_034782735.1 Sagittarius serpentarius | reverse complement strand
GGTGTTTTAAGATTTGGTTTTTATTTCTCATTACCTATTCTGGCTTGATTGGTAATAAATTAAGTTCATTTTTTCCCAAATCGAGTCTGTTTTGCCCGTGACGGTAATTGGTTAAGTGATCTCTCCCTGTCCTTATCTTGACCCACAAGTCTTTCATTATATTCTCCCTCTCCTGTTCAATCAAGGACTTGGTGGGTACCTGGCGTCCAGCCAGGGTCAGCCCGCCACAGGAAACAATTTTATTTTTAATTTAATTTCTTTTTTAAAAAAGAATTAATGTATGGAAGCAAGGAAAGAATGCATGCAGGGGCTTGAGAAATACATATGTTTAGCACATGCGGGGCCAGTCTATACAATGTGGAGGATGGATATGAAGGAGCAAACTTGTAAACCCTTGTAAGCTGGAGGAGATGCTGGCTTTGCAGAACAGGTCACAGTTCTGAAAGATCTCTGCATCTTCATCAGTGGGATGGTGCCTCACCATTACCTCATTTTTGCATCCTTTTTTGATTGATCTAGCTTCATCTGAGGAAGATGACAACAACCATGAGCATGTAGCTGTTCACAAAGAGGTGGCAAGAATCTTCACAGTTGAAGTTTTGTGTTGGGTGTTCAGTCTCAGAACTGAAGTGGCTGAGGCTTCTTGGAAAGGTTGGTCTGCTGTGTGCTGTAGGGAAGGCATTGGCCCCGACTGTGTTTCTTGGATATGGTTATGTTTCTCTCTGGACTGTGACACACTGACTTTCTTTCCTTCGTGAATATTCTAGGAAGGAGATTTTGTTGTCTTTTGAGATAATATATGCAAACAGAAATAGAATTTCGTTAGCTATCTTAAACGTTGAAGTTAGTTACTGTTTTCTTCTTGTGGTTTATATTCACCAGTATTTGCCATAGTTCTCCTTTATATATTTGTACACTGGAAAATTCCCAACCTCAAATACAAGATGAGACTGTAACCCTTGGAAGCTTGTTGCTTATATAGTTATGTCTGAAATAACTGTGCAGTCAGATCTGTATTGATGATGATGCAGTAAAACTGGATGACTCACCCATTTTGTAGATGGTACAGACCTTTCAGTTTTAGCCAAAGCTATTCACGGAGTGGGCATTTTGTCTTCTACAGTCTTGTGAAATACCTTCTCAACAGCATTGGTGGAAAGTTTCTTTCGTAAGGTAAAATATTTTTTAAAGATTTTTGTCTTCATTAGCCATACGGAAGTTTAAAAATCTGCCTAGACAGAATATAGATTTCTGCTTTGTTGTACTGGATTCTGCCTTTCTTTGTTCGGTGGTAAAGGAACCAGAGTTTTTAGACCAAATAAAATTGGAATGTTCTTGATACAAGCCTTCTTGTCTATGCTGTTTGACCATCCAAAATGGCAAAATCTTGCTTGCTTAAAGCTAAATTTAAACTAATTTGAGACATGGCATTTAAACAACTTCTTAAGGTCAAAGTAGCCATGACATCAGCTAATGAAAACCTTGAAAGGAATACTTGGAAAAGTCTTAGTTATTGATGTTACTGCTTTAGATTTCATGCTAGTGCTTCTAGATGGAAGTCAATGCTTGGCTTTTCTACTGAACTATGGTGATGCTTATTGACTTACTGAGGGTCCCAATGATGGTGGTGTCTGAGAATTATACAGCTTCTACCACTAAATGTCTGTGCGTAATTACCCTTTGCGTAGTCTTTTAAATTCACATCAAATTCTGTATTTTTAGATGAAAGAATTTCAGACTTTTTTATACGAGACTAGTACATTCATTCTTCTAAGACAACTGAGAATTAGGCCTGTCTCTATGAATCTCCATTTTCTCAGGTGTTTGAGGTATTTTGTAAGCTTCTGGTTTCTCTGAGGTTTCTAAATGACATAATTGAAACTGATCAGTGTCTCATTAATTTTCCTCTGTGTTGGCTTGCAAAGACATGAATAGCCAAGGTCCTTGTGCTCATTTTCGCCTTAGAGGCCACAGCTTCAGCTTTTGTTTTGGCTGCTTTGGGAGTGGTCGTGGGATCTGCATTATCCTGGGCTTAGATTTTTTTTTTTTTGACACAAGTGAATTTCCATGTACTGTCATTCGCTGTTAAAATGGACTTACGTTGCTACTGGCTGATTCTGCAATTGACTTAAACCAAACCAAAATCCACCATTATGGAAAGGAAGATATTTTACTTCTGTGTAGAAATACTGATGCTCATAAAATAGTGCATGTGTGGTTCTTGTGGTGTGTTACAGGTTATCTTATGCCAGTCAGTAAAACATTTGGGGCCTATACATAAAGTCCTGAGGGGTTGGAGAGAGCCTGCTGTCCCCTTACTTTCCCTTTGTAGCTGCCTAATATGTACAAGATGGGGTTTTTGTTGTCTTTGGAGGTAATAATTAGATGAATCAAGGTAAAGCTCAAATTTTGCAGTGAGGTCTTAGGTCTCTGTACCTGCTGGAGAAAGTTTTTGTCAAGAAGACACATAGGGTTCCCCCGCTGATGCCCTCACTCTTTGTTTCAGCTTGCTGTATAAAACTAGAAATGTCTTAGCTCTCCTGAAATGTCTGTGAGAATCTGAGAAAAGATAAATTTGATTGAATAATTTGTTCTAGTAAAGTGTGGAGAGGCCCTGTTGAAGGATCAATGATGTGTTGTACCAGGCACTGTAAGGTGTTACTTACCCAGAGTTCTAGACGCAGTCTATCAGAATTAATTTGACACAGGTGTTTACACCTGTTGCCAATTTGTACTTCGGTTACATCTTCTGTTACTACTTTTCCTTAGTGTCAAAAATGGAAGTAAATACAGAGGAGTAAGCCATTTCTACCGCGCCATGTTTTTTTCTGTAGAACTCATTTAGTATCTGCCGTAAACGAAGTTGTGACGCATTGGCGGGGAAAGGAAAACAACCACAAGCAATCCTTTTTGAATGTTTTTCGTTACCTATGCTGTATTCATGTGACAAATCTTTTTTCATTTAAAGCAGGCAAATCAACAAGCTGGGAAGATGGTGGCTGGGGAGCCTGGGATGAAGCAGAATTACAAGAACCTGTAAGTTCATATATATGAGTTTTTCATTGTTAACTTGCCTATTCTAAAAGACTTTTCCACTTGTTTTTGTGTGTGGTGTAGTTTTTTTCCTCCTATATATAGTTATCACCTGCGCAAGAAGGATCTTGACCAGTGTTTTAAATGTGACTGCTTGTTTGTCCCTTGCTTCTGTAATTGTTTCTAAGTATAGCTTGGATGTTACCGATTGTGATAATTACTTACATTCTTGTATTCTGTAGGTTTTTTTCTCACTATAGTATACACACATCTTTCTGTGCTGCTGCAGCTGGGGGCATCTTTTTTGTCCTGTAGCCAGCCAGAGACAGTAGGGCATGGCAGTGGAGTTATAAGCTACCATGAATTAATGTAAATAAAAACCTCTTAAATCATGAACCACTGACACAAGCATCTTTCTAATGACCCCATAGTACTCCTTTTATATTGTGATGTGCAGATGGTGTTACAGGAGGGGTCAAATTCTGTGTGTAGGATGGTGCAGCACAGTTGTTCTTTAAAGGGGGAAAAACATCCCTTTGCCCAGCTAGTTCAACTAAGAATAATGTGGCTAGTCTGTTAATTGTTGATAAGGCTGAGGCTTCTAGCTACCAGCTGACTGGCATAAGATGTTGGGGAAGCTGTCTGCGTAGAAATTCTCTGCACCTGAATGAATCTTCTGAACATAATTGCTTCATTAATTCCCTGTTAGAGAGAGCTACTGGGGTAGGCTGAGGAATCCAGTCCTCACCTTGCTAACAGAACTGTCTTATCTGCTGTCTTTACCTCAGTATGCAGGAAGTACACCCAAGGAGCTGGGCAGTATCTTGTAACTATTTACTTCAGCAGGGAAACAGGTTTTTTTTCAGCTAAGGTGACAAACAAGTTGAAATGAGCATGGTGTCTCCCAGGGGTGAATCACTGATGCTGGTGTCAGGGAATGATGAGTATAAAAACTTAAATAGGATGGGTACTCAGCTCCACTATAATTGCCATGAAATGAGTGAGTTTCTCAGGCCACATCTTTGTTAGATGTGCTGTAAAGTTTGTCACCTCCTTAATGAGGAGAACAAATGCTTTGTTTTCTACTTATGTTGTAATTTGATAGAACTAGCAGATGTTGCTAAATTGCGATTGTCTTATTTTTCACTCTTTTCCTTGAAATGTAAAACTTCTGCCTGGTAGTTCACACCCTTCATGTTAAAGACCTCCTCCTCTGCTTACATGTTTCCCTCCAAAGTTGCTGGTGGTTCCAGGTCAAACTCTTCAGAAAGAACAAACTGTCATCCACAGCGAACAGGCTGTTCTGTGTAGGAGCATATTTGTATGTCTGTATGTGTGAACACACATCAGTCTAGCACAGAGCTGAGAGTTATTAGTATAATATAACAATGAATTCCATTGTTCAAACTTTTAACTGTTGGTTTATTTGCATTATAGTTGGTATAAAATGCATATTTTCTTGGAATTACTCAAGTCACCTGGACAAGTAATTATTTCATGGAACATAGCAACTTTTGAGAAGGCATTGAAAATTTAAAAAAAAAAATTAATTTTTAAAGTTTTCTTTTCTTCCATAAGGTGTCTTTTTTATGGAACTGATTAGCTATTTTGTAGGGATCATGATGTTGAAATCTTGTCTTAAATGTTGATTTTAATCATTCTTTCATCTTTTAAAGTAGTTTCTTTTGACAAGTTAGTGCTTTTCCTGTTTTAACCCTTAGCTTATTTTTGTCACTAATATAAGATGGCCATATTTTATGTCTTTAATTTCAAGTTCTTTGTTTATGCATGCAGATAATTTTATTTAAATTCTCTGAGATGTAATTTTAATTCCTTTTAATCTTTAAACAAGCCTTTCATTTCTGTTTCTTTTTCCTCAGTTTGAAAATCATTACATTAAAAACTAGTACAAGGCTTTTGTTTGGATTTTGGTTGTATGTTTTTGCACATGATACATTTATCTCTGTCATGAGGAGTTAAAGTTGTCATGGGTATCGCGTGGTAAGTAATAGTCCATTTGGTGCTGGTATTGAGGACAAGCCAAATTGTTGTCATGAATCTTGCAAGATCTGCTATGTTTAAAAATTGTTGAATACATACATTGACTGAAGCTTTACCTGTAGGAAGAAGAGGAATGTAATTCGAAGAACCAGAGAAATTACTGGCTTCAGGACTGTGTGTTGTCCTTGTCACCAACAAATGACCTAATGGTAATAGCTTATGAACAGAAAGCAGTCTTTTTAGTGCGTAAGTATACATTCTACTGAGTATATATGCTAGCACACTTAATAGTAATCAAGACAAGATTTGTTTCCCCCCACCCCCATCTGCTTACCCTCCAAGTCATACCTTCAAGAATTTTGAAGTGTTTTATAGTACACATCATGCATTTTCTAGGTACTGCTTGCCAAGTAAGTTGTATTGTCTTTACTTCTCAGCTATATTTTGATCTGAGAAAACTATTTTAACATATAATTAATATATACTGTAACTACCCAGTTGTTTGAGATGCTCAGAGATATAGACATTAATTGTGCTCAATAAGAAAACCAAATCTTTTGTATTAATTTTAGCCATTAAGAAATACTTGACCTTATTTTTCTTTTCCCTTGAAAAAATGAGCTAACTGAGCCGCTGTCACTTGGAGGAGGGAGTATTGAGGTGGCTTGTTTTTGAGATTTCCACCTTTGACAGAAAATTCCTTGCCATCTTGAAGAATGGGTGGCTTTATATTTTACTCTAAAGTAGGGCTCTCAGAACTTTTAAAGGTACCCTTAGTAGTATATGAACACTGATCAGCCAGCTGCTGTTTACGTATGTGCTGTTGCCTGGGGTGCTGGTGCTATCAATAGCTGCAGTTGGTGGCATGTGAGCATGATGAAGGGAAACCTCTTGCTATGGGTAATATTATACCATTTTAAAACAAAAACAGGCTGTTGAAGCTCAAAGTTGTGTAATTAGGCAGGTTGCATTGAGTTGTCATGCTGCATTTGTCATTCCCTGCAAAGTTGTGTCTTCCAAAATAGATATAGATTAGTTGCTAATTTTTCACCAAAAAATAAAAGATAGCAGCACTCCTCAGAAAGTTCTTATTGGGTCAAGAATAAGGAGGTGATTTAGTTCACTTGCTGGAGAACTGTTTCTGCTGAACTGCGCAGTGGCAACTGTACCACACAGTGGTAGAAGTGTCTCTTTGTCTCAGGTTTTAGGTGTCAGACAAATGGCACACAAACCCAACTTTTTTTTAGTTGTCCATTGGCACCTGGGAGATGATTCAACAGTCAAATGTCAGCTGTAAATAGCACCTTGTGAATAACAAAGTATAGTGTTTTCTAACCTTGATTATGATGCAGTGATTAAAAATTGTCAGATTTAATGTAGGATTCCCATGTCCTTCTTGGTGGTTAAAATTAAAATTTTCCATTTGTTTAAGCTCATCTTCGGTAATCTTCCTAGAAGTTTGCCCTTACTTAGTACTTTTCTCCTAAGGATCCCTGTGTCATGAATTGAAATTTGATGAAGCAGATATTACTGTATAAATCTTTTTAAAAAAACCTAGGCATTTCAGAATTTTGATAGTGTGTTGTTCCATGTAAATTGCTAAGAAAACATGACAATTCTTTAGAAAAGTCACTAAAAATGTCTTGTTATTTTTATGATCTTCAAGGTTTGTAATTCGTACTTAATCTAAGTGTGGTAGGAGGTATTGTACAGAAGAGAAGGATTAGGAATAGAACTACATTTGTGAGATGCAAAACATTACAGTTTTATAGATGGTGTCTATTCTTAATGGCAGCTAAATGGAAGCACAGTGACAAGGGAAAAGAGGAAATGCAATATGCTGTTGGCTGGAGTGGCTCTCTGAATGTTGAAGAAGGGTAGGTGTTGAAATGCAGCTGTGATTAAAGTGTCATTTTCATGTTTAATAATTAGTGGCATATGCTTTTTACTTTTTTTTTTTTTTGCTTTCATCCGAGTGCATCATGGTCTTAGGCATTTTAATGTTGAAACCAGAAATGGAGTAACCCGGGTGATAAGAAACTTTGTCTGCAAAGGTCACTTCATGTGTAATATCTCAGAACAAGTTCATACAAATTAACAGAGGTACTCTCTGTGCAATTCAGTGTATTTGCACGTAATTTAGACATTTTAAGAGATCTGGGTTATCATGCTTTTTATAAGTTCCTGTTCTAGAAGGGAAAAAAATATGCACCCTTTTTGAAAAAGGTACTTTTATAGTAGAGATGAAATTTTGTTAGGGGATGTTGCAGCTGGAAGAGTATGAAGTTGTTTTAGAAATACTTCTTTTCATTTTCAAAACCTCAAGGAAATGTAATGTCTCTGATCAAGAAATGGTTTGGGGCTCTAGGGACTTGGAAAATTTGCTTTGGTCATATGTTTGGTATTTGTACAACATTTCTGCTTGATCTGTCTTCCACTAACCAGACAGACACTTTCTCAAATCTCCCATATGGAAGAAGATTTTGCATTTCATTATTAAGTTTGCAGCCTTGAGTTGCTGTCTGTCTTTGAACGTGCTCCCTATTGGCTTCAACTTTCTGTTTTGCTGCAGGAGGTGCTGACTTAATCAGCTTCTCTCCAATCTGTAAAAATCATAATCATTTTTTATAAAACTGCTGCTGCCACACATTTAAACTGTTTTATGTGCATCTCTTCTTAAGGTTTTTCCCCCATATTACCACTGAAATTACCCTGTCATCTTTTATTAAAAAAAGGAAAAGAAATTCTGTCTGGGGGTTTGTTTCTTTCTACTGTTACAGCCCCGAGAGACTGTCATACGGAACAGGTAGCTTTCTTTAGATAGACATGGTTATTATATTCAGTACATCTTGATTTAAGGTTTGCTAGTTTTTCCTGTAGGTGAGGTTTCTATTTATGTGGAAACGTAAATACAGCAATTACTGTCAGATTGTCAAAGGACTTGACTTCACCCCCACCCCACAGAGTTGCCTTTAACTGATAACGTTCTGTGGTGGCTAAACTTTGCGATTGGAAGATGAGATTTCACTGAGATATTTAACATTGCTTTGAAGTTGTAATTGAATTGCAACTCATGTCAAACTTGCATTTAGAAAGCTTTTTTTCTGTAGCTGGGGAATGGTGGTGACCTGAAATGCAAATAATCAACAGTACTGCCGGCTTTTATGTTTTAAGTGCTGTTTGGGATGTCGTCTTGAATTTATATGCTCTTTCATAAAACCTTTGTACTGCTTCTGTTTCCCCAGACAGTGTAAAACTATCATGGTAACAGTTAAATAACTTTTGATTTGAGATGCTGAGGCCTGCTCATCTGCTTGCCTTCTGCATACTTTGCCTGACATGCATTAAGCATGATCAGTTATTGCATTAACTGGGAAGACCATGTTAGTCCTTCAAAGACTGTCAAATTATAAAGCAGTGAAATGTAATGGATATAAAATCTATGTAATTGCATAATGTATTTTAAAAATTGATTTTGATAAGTATGGTTCAATTGTTTTTTTTAAAAAAAGTGGTTGTTCTTGATATATCATTATGGATCAGAAAAAAAAATTATTTACTTTTAGGTACATGAGATTTAACTTGAATCTTTACTGAAGAGTACTGGCAGAATAACCAGTCTGTGAATTATGAAAGACAACGTTAGCAAGGTGTAATAAGCACTCATGCAATCTATTTGGGCAGTCTTGACCTTGTAATTGAAAATGTCTTTAAAATGAAAAGGTTTTTTTCACTTTTTAGTATTTATTTGATATATTGCGGGCTGCATTAATATATTCTTAAAATATTAAAAATGCTGATGTGGCAAGATCTCTTGTGTAGAGCAAAATTTCACAGCTGGAGAAAAATATACTTACTAGTTTTATCTTTCTGTTTCTAGTGAATGTGTGAGTAGTGTATTGTGTATCCCATTGGCAAGTCAGAAGAGGTAAGGTTTGATATTCTTATGTATATGCATCAACGGTCTCCTTACATTACTTTTATATGTCTACAGCTTAGAGCAGGATTTGTTTTTAACTTCTAGTATACCTTTGTGAAACAGGAGTTCCACAGGCCGTCCTGACTGGACCTGCATTGTGGTTGGCTTCACCTCTGGCTATGTTCGTTTTTACACCGAGGTATGTTTCTCAGCGTGGCAGGCCCACAGGCAAGCTATTGTAATAAACATCTATTTCTATAAAACTTCTGTTTCTGCAGGTAGTGCTTTTTGCCTTCCCTAAGAAAAAGGACAGAAATGTTCATGCTTATTATTCTTTCTCTTCTAGAGTGGAGTACTGCTTCTTGCACAGCTTTTAAATGAAGATCCTGTCCTACAGCTTAAATGCAGAACCTATGAAATTCCCAGGCATCCTGGTGTCACAGAACAGGTTTTGTCAGATTATTTCAAAAGCGAAGTGGCAGTGTTATGGGGTATGGAAGGGAGTCTTTGCTGTGAATCCTCCATGTCCTTTGCCGGTTTTTGATGGGATGGACAATTCCTTAGAACAAGAGACTGGATTTCTTGTTCTAGAAGTATTCATGCCTACATAGTTTGAGGATTCAGAATTTCTTTTTATTTTTTGGAGCATTTAGTTAGCCCTATAGACTTATTCTGTTTTTCTCTGTGATAACCTTGCAAAGGAAGGCTTCATTCATTTCCTGTTTGTTCATTTACGTGCACAAAATACGACAATGTGTTGATGAAAGGAGAAAATGCAACTTGAAAGGTGCCAAGAGCTGTATGTACTCATTCATAAGAATTTACCTTAATTATTTCACAGAGAAGATAGCTGAAAATTAAAAGAATTTTTATAGGAGATAGTGTGAGGAACCTGCATGTCATTACGAGTATTTCCTGCAGAGAAGGCTCTTGCAGAGCTTAAGCTATTTAATAGAAAAGCCAGCTTGCTTTGCTCTTAGCTAAGTTGGCATGCTTTAAGCAGAAAACTAATGAAGTTTATAGAAATTTCCAAGTTCATTTTATACAAATGCTCATGTGATTTAGCATGACATTTTGGGATCAGTTTTGAAATACAGAAGCATTAAGGAATTTGAGTCTTGAATTTATATTACCAAATTAGCATTTATGCGCCCAAGTGGTAATTCAGGTGCTAATCCAGTTTCAGAATTTGGCTCATAAATCCTTGATACTTGCATTCTAGATAAACCAGTTTTTCTGTGGCCTTCACAAGCAGCTGTAACTTTTGTGTTTTCTCCCTAAACCATAAAATATATTAAGGAAATATAAAAGTCATTGAAAGAAAAATATAAAATTATGTGGCTAAATAACTTATATATTGGAAGGTTTAATACTAAATTTCTGTAGTTTTGCCTTAGCCTGTTGCCTGTGGCTTGTTACATACTAACTGTCTGGATGTAATCCTCATCTTTGTGTAGTCAATAGTCTAAAAACCCAGAAAAGACGCTGTTACAACAGTAACAGTTATTTTTTTTTTTTTTTTTTTTTTTTGTCTTCCTTCTCTCATTTTCTTTCACAGAATGAAGAACTAAGTATCTTGTACCCAGCAGCAATTGTGACAATAGATGGTTTCAGCCTCTTTCAGTCCCTTCGAGCATGTCGCAATCAGGTAGCAAGAGGTATGTTTAAGAGGAAATGTTTATTTCTGACTCTGTTAATAGTACTTTACATTACATGAAATCTACTTATGTTAAATATCAAATCAAGGTGGAATTTGGATCTTCCTTGCTTGTCCATCAATATATAGGCATCTACTGGATACAAGGAAATTTCTTCCTCTACAGGAAAATGTTACCGGAGCACAAGTTGTCCGAGTAGCATTGACTGTCTTGTACATTCTCACCATAATACTGTATACTGGTTTTGGCTGGGATAGAATTTAATTTTCTTCATAGTAGCTAGTATGGTGCTATGTTTTGGATTTCCGATGAACACAGCATTGATAACAATGTTTTAGCTGTTGCTGAAGAGCACTTACACAGTGTCAAGGCTTTTTTTGTTTCTCACAATGCCCCAGCAGCAAGCAGGCTGGGGGTTCACCAGAAATTGGGAGGGGTCATGGCTGGGACAGCTGACCCCAACTGACCAAAGGGATATCCCATACCATATGATGTCGTGCCTGGCAATAAAAGCTGGGAGGAGAGAAGGAGGAAGCGGGGGAACATTCAGAGTTGTGGCATTGGACTTCCCAAGTAAGCATTAGATGTGATGAAGCCGGGCTTTCCTGGAAACAGCTAAACATCTGTCTGCCTGCTGATGCGAAGCAGTGAATGAATTCGTTATTTTCCTTTGCTTGCGCGCAGAGCTTTTGCTTTAACTGTTAAACTGTCTTTATCTCAACCCATGAGTTTTCTCACTTTTCCATTCTCTTCCCCATCTCATTAGGAGGGAGTGAGCAAGCAGCTGTATGGTGTTTAGCTGCCCACTGAGGTTAACCCACAGCATACTGCTAGAGTGCTGCTTAGCATGTCAGGATGCTGACTTCACTGTCAGTGAAATGCTTTTCTTCCCAGTAAGGACTTGCTGGGAAGTGATATTGCTGTGATGATGATGTTGGTAATGGTCATTGCTCTTTGTGTTAATGTGTAAGAGCTTTTGATACCTGATTTGATTGTGCGGCCTTTGAGCCTGTTCCTTTAGTATAGTGCCTGTTTATATTCTAATTTGGAAACAGGGTCAGTTTCCTGGGGTGAGAGGAGAACCGTGTAACAGTACTGTGTGGTAGATTGCCCAAGCATGGAGCTGTTACAGTTCTGCAAGGTAAAACATTAAACAGGTGCTGCTGCTGAATTGTTTTCCTGAATTTCCTCATGGTTGTTCTCATTGAACTTCAGATTTGTCAGATTCTTGTTTCTTCTACAGCAAGGCACATCGGCAGACAGTCATGGGGCTACGTGTGGGTGGGAAGCACAATGGATCTGCCAGCATGACAGCATTAGGAACTGTTGGGACAGCAACACCCTTAAACTAAGGCTTGAATCTTACATAGAAGGGATGAGTGGTAAAGAACTGAGAAATGCTACTGTGGTGAGACAGCTCTTCTCTGAATCATATGGGGATGGCCAATAGGAATGGCTTGCTCACTCTTTCTTCTACTTGAGGATAAAGTGGCATGAAATGAAGCTAGGTGATAGTAAATTAAAAATAAAAATTAGGTATGTGTTTCTGTAGTGTGAGGTTAAATTGTGGAATTCTTTGCCTGAGATTGATGTGGATGCTAAAGGCTTGCTTGGGCTCAGAGGGAGGCTGACAAATTAGTGGAGAAGAAAGCTGTGGACGTTTACTGGGTGCTTAGACCTTACCTCTGGCTGAGGAGGTCTCTTCAGAAGGTGGTTTAAAGGAAGCATCAGATATGTGTTCTTGTTCTAATATTCTTCCCTAGACATCTGGTTTTAGCTCTGCTTAGATCAAAATCTGCCATGCTAAATGGTTCCCTGGGTCTACCTAATAATGTCTGTTCTTATCCTCTTAATGAAAAGATTGCATTTCCATGGCATATAAGAGAAGGCAAAACTCTTGTAAGAACTTTAAAAACTGATATTCTGTGAATCGTGCAACAAATACAAAAGGAAAGACACTGTTATAAGAAATATCCATCTACTTTCACAACCACAACACGCTCTGCTCTGTCAGTGAGAGATCACCATTTGCAGAGAAGCACTTGCAGCTAGTTGTAATGTCTGTAGCCAGAGTGCTATATCTTCTTTCATTCTTGATCATTTATGTTTGTCATAATATTTTGAAGAATTTCGATCATTGCTTTAGTTTTAGTGCTGTTCTTACCTCACACTGTTACTTATCTAGTGAATGTGCTGACTTTGCAAGTACTTTGGCAGGGAAATTTCCACTTAAACATGCCCGGACTACAGAAACGAATTGCAATAGCATTTTAAAATTGTACAGACTATTAAACCATAAATGACTAGTAAAACAAAGCTCTCTGCAAGTACAAAATATAGTTGTGATGGAATATCATGTACAATTTTATTCAGTTAATTTTAAAAAATGTTTTAATTTCATTAAGTGTTTCAGAAGGCCATTATAGCTCAGCAGGTGTTTAAATGTATATTAATTTAAATCTAAGTTATTTTGTAGCTTCAGATTGCATCATTTTTTTCCCCTTCTTATGCTATTCCTTTGTCTTTGACTCAGTAGGAATTTTTTTGTGTTTTATCAACTTTTGTCAGCTGCAGCATCTGGCAATGAGAATGTTCAGCCTCCACCATTAGCTTATAAGAAATGGGGTTTGCAAGATGTGGATACAATTGTTGACCATGCTAGTATTGGTAAGCATTTCTGTTTAATTTCAAATATGTGGCTTAAATGAAATGGAATGTTTTCATGCTGTTAAATTTGGGATGAGAGCACTTGGTAGTACTGGTTGGATAGAAATAAATAGTGGGAGAAGGCTATCATAGTGAATGATCTCATTAACCATCATCAAAAATATATTTTCCTTCTACTCTGATTGAGCCTCCCCTTTCCACCTGAGGGGAGAAAGGATGTTACTGCTGTAGCTATCTTGTCCTTTCTTGTTTGGTAAGAAACAGCTTAGACACACTAGATCAGGTGCAATTATTCCCATTTCTGTAAGGTTAAAGAACTGTCTGGCAGGCAGGTTAAGACCGGTATGGGTCTTTCCTGAGTCTAGCACATAAACTAAAATTTGAGGTTGCTGCTTTCCAAAAACAGCAAACTGACTTCTAGGCTCTCAAAGACTTTTACTCCTTAGGAATTTGCAGAAGCCCAGGTTCTTGTAAGACAGGCAGATCTGAGGGACAGTAAGCTCCATTTGTCTTCCACCCTTTTCACAAAAGCAGGTAAGAGGTCAGAAGGGGGCTAATGAGGCAGATGAAGTGAATTTGGTAGATGTATTTTTGCTGCTCAACTCTGCTGAATTTTTTTTCTTCTAAACAAACCAACTATGCTTTATAATTAAAGTATATTAGGTTATTTCTGCTGTGTTCTTTGGAATTTCTGTGGTTAAAGCTGCTCCTCCTCCCTTCCCTCTGAATTGTTGGCTGGTCAGTCAAGAAGGCAGGAATATATTTAGGCTTCTAGAGCAATTGCATGCCTTTGTTCTGAAAGTATAAGACATTCACTTTAATGTTTTTGTTAGGCATCATGACACTGTCTCCTTTTGATCAAATGAAGACTGCCTCCAATATAGGTGGATATAATGCAGCTATAAAAAACAGCCCACCTGCTATGTCTCAGTATGTTACTGTTGGATCCAATCCTTTCACTGGTTTCTTTTTTGCCTTGGAGGTATGTACTACAAAACTGACTTGCTGAAACTTGGAATGAGTAATACTTCTCTTTTCTGTATAGGTATTCCTAAAGTATTCTTGTGTTCATTTTATGTTGACATTTCCCCTTCTTCTTGATCTTCTGAAACTGGAGTGATTTGGAGTAGATGTGATAATGTCTACCACAGGTTCCTACTAATGAGAAATTTTACTTTCTATCTTAAAATAAATGTGATAGTAAAGTAATTCTTTTTTCATTTGTTAATTTATTGCCAATAAAGTAACGTAAGGTTTTTTCAAAAATTATTTTGAGATTTTGTAAACATGCATCTTATGGATTTTTGGAGGCCTTTGATCATGTACACACATGGCCTAAGTGTACCGTGGTGAGTTCGTGTAGTGGAACTACTACTGGTAGAAGAAAACTGCAACTTACGCTTAACGATACCTGTAGCACACGTCATCTTCTGTTGTATGGAGGAGAAGGATGGCAATGTAGCTGTCTTGTACGTTCAGACCCTACATGTGTGCTGTCCTTATCAGGATGGAAAGTTGATTGAAAATGCTAGAATTGGAATTTTGGTTTTGTACTTGCTTTTCCAATGTATTTATGAAAAAACTGCTTACATTGATATTTGCAAGGATGCCAAAGCCATACACCAGCTAACTCTCCATGATAAATCATACACAGGGTTTTTTTAACTTCTGTTGCAGACAAACATACTGAGCTACCAGTGACTTGCAGGAGGATTTTGAAATGGTAAAGAGATGTCAGAATGGCTTTTCTGGGGTCAATGAATTAAAATTTTGCAGTCTTAAAGCTATGCTTTCTGAGCTGAAAGTCCATAGGAGGCCTGAAAAACTATTCTGCAGTTGAGTTCAGTGTAAGAACTATTTCTTGACTTTCTAAACACTTCGTTCCTTCGTTTCAGGGTGGCTCACAGCTGGCTATTTCTTGATTTTCTAAACACTTTATTCCTTTCTTTCAGGGTAGCTCACAGCCGCTGTTGTCTCATGTTGCCTTAGCAGTTGCAAGTAAACTGACTTCAGCATTATTTAATGCTGCCAGGTAATAACTTAATGTCAGTTTTTATTTTATTTTCATTGTAGTAGCTACATAATAGTTTGATTTTTAGGACCATTAGTATGATTCTCCTAACGTGTTTTTCTATTGCAAGTGGCTGGCTTGGTTGGAAGAGTAAACATGAAGAAGAACCTGCGCAAAAACAGAAACCAAAAGTTGAACCTGCAACCCCATTGGCAGTGAGGTAAGTTTTACCTACTGTCTCAATTGCTTCAGATCTCTTGTGTTTTTAATTATTTGAATTATTTTGAAAGGTGCATAATTGATGGACATGTTTATTTTTCTTGACTTTAAGCAGTGATGGTAGTTCGCAGGTCATTTCTTCTAAGCTTTGTTTCATGTCAGTGTATCATTCTGGAAAAATAATTACACATCACTTTCACTTCATGCACATGGGTTCATTGTTACTGTAAAAGAACAGTGCACTGTTTAATGACAGTATAAGTCCACAAATATCAGTCCTGAAGTTTGTCACTGAAGCACTGCAGAGAAGCCACATGAAGTACTTGCTGCTTATGATAGTTTAAAGCTCTTCACAAAAATTAGGAGGTATCCTGTTTCCCTCTTGATTGTGGAGAGAGGAGAATGGGAACAACAGGTTGTAGCCTAATGTTACCAAGAAAGCTGATAAGACTGAATTAATTCCTGATTGTTTTTCCTGCCTTTTTTTTTTTTTTAAAGTATTCTCAAGACTGTTCAGCAATAAGAGGGGGCATATAAAGTAACCTACTGCTCTGAAATCCTTGCCTCACAGTGCATAAGGCAATCATTTATCCTAGTTTCTGAACTTTGGTTTTCAGTAGGACTTTAGGAGATCTATGAGGTCTCCCAGTAGACAGCACAAGAACTTTTTTCATAATTTGCTTTTAATTTTACCCATACCTTTATGTTGTCTTAAAAAAAGAAATCTTAGTCCTTATACTGTTACCTGTTTTTCTTCAGAAATAATAATCTAGTGGTTTTGCATGATTTTTTTATATATATATATATATATTTTTTTTTTTTTTTTTTTTTTTTTTAAGATTTGGACTTCCAGATTCCCGTCGCCATGGTGAAAGAATATGTCTTTCTCCATGTAACACTTTGGCAGCAGTAACAGATGATTTTGGAAGGGTTATTTTACTGGATGTTACAAGAGGACTTGCAGTTCGCATGTGGAAAGGTATGATAGCGTATATTAGTATTCTTCAAAACACTGTGGCTTCTTATGTTCAGACTTAGAATTTCAAGTGTTTTTCTGTTATTAAGAAAGACTTTAGTATGTTGTGTTATTACAAACAAAAGACAATGTAATATAAAGTCCGTAAGGGTATTGTTGTACCAATCCCTGAAATACTATATGGCCTATAGTAGAAATTTGGTCTCTTTAGTTTGTATTGTATAGATTTTTTTTTTTTTTCCTTTCACAGACTGTATCCCAACAGAAAGCTTTTGACCTAATAACTTTCCTGGAAGAGCTTTAGCTGTCTTCTCCAAGATTCTTTCTCTTGATAAGCTCTAGTACCTTCTTTAATTCTGCTGAGAAAGTAAACAAAAGTTTGAAAAATCAGTAAGAAGATACACAACTTGTTAGATTCTCCTTTCGTCATGGTCACTGCGCCAGAAGGGAGTGCTCAGTCTCTTCTAAACTGAGGCTTTTTTGTAAAATAATGCAGATGTTAAGCTCTCAAATTGTAATCATACCTAATGTTACAACACTTCTTACTTTCTCTATAGAATTAAATTTTCGCAGCTTTTCACGGGATGAAAGATAAGTTTTAAGAACAGGTAGAAAATCTCTAGCTTTTCTCTCTCTCCCACACTACCAATTCAGAAGATTAGTGGTCATGAATATAGTAGCTACTTCAGTGACACGCTAACAGTGTAATAGCTAGAGTAATCATGTTTCCCCTGTGCATTCTTCCTTCTCTTATATTTTGAAGCTCATTAGCTATAATATGTGCTTTCTGATATTCTTGGACTCTTTTTCTTCATTACTGAGAGCTTCATATTATCTAGGACGAACTGTTAGAGTCTCAAGCTTTGTTTGATAGTCAGACACATATTTACAATTTGCCAGCCTTTCCCCAGTGAAGCTGTTGAGATGTGAAGTATCTTTTTTTTTTTTTAAGCAAAACTGTCTGCTGAATTAAATGTTTTGGATCGTACCTTTTCTCATTAACTGAGTTGTGAATACTTTTCAACCTTCTCAATATAACATATCTTGTTATAAACTTGTTTTATACATCAGTATTTCACTTGTGGTTTCGAGTCCTCATTTGTACTTGCTAAACCGTTGCATGGCTTAGTGATGTCACTAGAGCATCTCTGCCTTTTTTGTTTAGGAAGATGAGGGAAAGTATTTGCGTTACCCAGAGAGAGAGAGAAGATGAGTATTTCTATTGGGTTACTAAAAATTGCATTTTAATGATGAAAACATATGAATAGAAACTTACACATCCTATTTAATAGGCTATGCAAATTTCCTTCCTTAAATCTTTTTTTGTTGTTTTGAAACGTGAGAAGTCTGGGCACTTACTGCACATCTATCTTCTCTGAGATGCTTTTGCATTGGTGTCATGTCCAGACTACAGACCTGATGAGTCTTGGGGTTTTTGTGGCTTTTCCCAGAAGAAGCTTGTTCCTCCCCAGAGCTTTGCAGGAGGCTGCATTTGGCTCTGAGGAGTCCCCTGGTGGGCCCTGCTCTGTGTACGTGGACCACAGTTCTTGACAGGAGTCTGGCTATTGGCCAGAGCTGCACAGTTTGAAACACAGTTTGAGACAGCTTGCTGCTGGAATAGTACGTAAGTGGGTGGTGATGTGTACTAATCATATATTAATTTCTGTATGCTAATGAACTTTGTCTTCTCTTACAAAGGATACCGTGATGCAGAAGTTGGTTGGATACAGACTGTAGAGGACCTTCATGAGAGGGAAACTGAGAAGATGGATTTTTCTCCTTTTGGAAATGCACAGGGTCCAAGCAGAGTAGCTCAGTTCCTTGTGATCTATGCTCCGAGGAGAGGCATTCTGGAAGTGTGGAGCACGCAGCAAGGGCCTCGGGTTGGAGCCTTCAATGTGGGGAAATATTGTAGGTAAGAAACAGTTCGCAGGTAGGCATATTGGCTGTGCTGCTGCAGTAAAGTGATATGTGGATATGCCAGTGGTAAAAGTGGAAAGTACTGGCAGGTGCTTTTCGCAGTGCCCACAGTGTTTTTACTGAATGCAGCTTCTTGTTTCATAGAAGGAGACTTTGTCATGTTTCATCACTCTACAGTCTTTCCTGATAAACACATTTAGCAGTTGTTAAACATAAGCTTTATAAAATTCTGTCTTTTTAGTCAGTGTGTGGAAAGGGAAGGTTGCTAATTTTGTTCTTTGCTGTGAATGCTGTGTTGTTTGTTGGTTTCAGGTTGTTGTATCCTGGTTATAAAATAATGGGTCTAAACAATGTGACCAGTCAGGGATGGCAGCCCCAGACTTACCAGATATGCCTTGTTGATCCAGTCTCTGGAAGTGTAAAAACTGTTCACGTACCTTTCCATTTAGCACTGAGGTAAGGACTTTCTATGCTCTGTATAACCAAATGAATTTCATTATTGTTTTTGAAAACAGTGTTTTACTTAGAGCAATTCTGGTGTTCCTTCTCAAGCTGAATAGTACTCTGGTAAGAGTCTCATTGGTTTGTATGCATTAACTTGAGTTTTATTAATGTTGATGTTACCTTACAGTAGCATAAATAATAAAAAAAAATTTTTTTTTTTCTGAATCATTCCCTTTAGTTCTCTTCACTCATAAAATTAAAATTATTTTCCTTCAGTGATAAGAAGAGTGAGCGAGCAAAGGATATGCATCTAGTGAAGAAGTTAAATGCTTTACTCAAAGCTAAAACCTCAGACCCAGGTAGGTTCTCTTTGTGTAATTTCTTAAGTTTGTATGTTATCAAATGGTTCTTGTATTATCTGTCCTGTAATTGTAAAAAACACAAGTATGATTGTAGTGCATTGACAGCTATATGTGCTATGAATTATGATTTTTAAGTAGCTTGTATTTTTTTTATAAGGTACCAGATTAAATTTAATCTTGTACAAGGATCCAGTTTAAGCCTTGTCTGCCATGTAAATGTTAATTAAACTCTACTTTGAGTGCTTGCATAAAATGTGGTCTATTTGCAATCCATTATGCTGTGTAATGGAGTTCAGCATTTGACGGTAGATATCCTTTTTCCTGTAACTAATACACATTTCTTATAAAAGACAGATTTGGAGTAAGAGATGGCACTGAGCTTTTATTTTATTTCATTTTCCCCAAGCTTACTTTGGCAACTTTTGTAATAGTGTCATCTCCATAGCATGAACCCATGTGCATCTTAACTGCGGTGTGGGTGGACTTGCTTTTCAGAATGCATTTGAGGCATATGAATTGAAGTCATGATTGTCTTTGCAGATTTGATTGAAGCTGAAGCAAAGGAATTAATACTTGATATCAAGTACCCTGCTACAAAGAAACAGGTGAATATTTAGAAGCCAGTATACTTTAATATTTGAAAAAAAAATTGTGTTATCAGATTAAAGTGCTAAATCTTTTTAAATCTCTCAAAATGTGTTGTTATTTTTTTCCTAGAGTTACTTGAAGCAAATAATTGAGCTATTTTGTTTTGATGGTGTGGTTTGTTGTTGCTGGTTTTTTTTTTTTTTTTTTTTGTTTGTTTGTTTTGTTTTTTTTTTTTTGTTTGTTTTGTTTTTTTTGTTTTGTTTTGTTTTGTTTTTTTTATGACATATTGACTGGAATTAATTTTGACTTGTGACTTCCCCAAGGCATCTTCCATGATTAAAGTCAAAATAATAAAAAGAGAGCAGACCTTTCGGTAGGATCAAATTATGCCACAAGTATACGTGAAGACAAAATACAGATGAAAAATCATTGTCAAGGTTGTGCTATTGTTGGCTTACCTTATATGTTTTTACAGTAAAATTAAGTAAATGTTTAATTCTGTTGAACGTCTGCTTAACAGGCTCTGGAAAGTATATTGACAAGTGAACGTGTGCCACTTTCATCTCTCACAAACATCACTCAGACTTTAATGGATAATTTAAAAAAACAGGGTAGGTGGATATTTATTTTGGAAATATGGAGAGGCATTTGCACTTTCTCTGCAGTGCTGTAAGGCTGTTGTAGAACTATTCTGTTTCACAGGGAGACCAGACTTGGTCTGCTTGGTTTTGCTGCTAGATATCACAGGATATTGCTTCCACATACTTTATTTTTTTTTAATGCAGACTGCAAATAGCTTGCTAGTAAGTATGCTTTGCTATGCTTGCGATGTGCCTAGTAACTTGTGATTATACTAAAGAAAAAACACCCCAACAACTGAGCTGGGTACTTGCATCCAGTAAAAGCTTCCTTCAGAAAGAAACTTTCACAGCCTTTTGCATGTGGATGTTTTAGTTTGTTCTCTCTTCAAAGAAGGCAGTAAGGATATGGTACTTTGGATCTGTGAATTTTAATGTAGCGCAAAACCCTTGTCACCGAGGATCTGAGCCAGATGCTTAGTATCTTTTCTTGGTAAACTTTGCTGAAGTTATTTCGTATGTTTTGTTAGAGATTTCAGAGCCAATGTCAGGAAATGTCATTACCCATTCAAAATCTTGTTGGAAGTCTGCAGGATTGTTTCTTTGAAATGATACACTTGGACCTTTCTAAATTGGGTGAACCTTCTTTGTGTGTGAGGTAATCCCATTTTGGAGAGCCAACTGAGTATTGAGGAACAGTGAAGCATGTGCCTGCCACTTTCCTTGCATCCTTGCATGTGTTGGGCCTTCATAGAAGTCTGCTTTTTTTTTTTTTTTTTTTTTTTTTTGTTATCACTGGATTCATCTCAGCTTGTTAGAAGATGAGGCTTTAGCAGTAGGAGTCAAGAAATCCCTACCACTGTTTTGTGGAAGTCCTGAATAAACCATTTGACCGTTGAAAGGGCTGTGTCCCTTGTCCTGCCTCAGTGAGAATATGACAACACATTTCTGTCATTTCAAAGCCTTGAGAGGAAATATTTCTTTCACTTGCATCCATGTTGGTTTGTTGGGTTTTTTTTTGTTTTTTTTTTTTTAACCTTTTTTTTGAAGTACATAGAGGAGATTGAGAGATTCACATGTGCAGTTCTCTACCTAATTTTGGTCTGGCATTCTGAATCACTAGCATTATCCATTTCTATTAGAACTCCTAAAAAAACCAAAGAAAAATGGAAACGTGCCCTTTTACCCTGAAGAGAGATTGACAGAACTGTATACTTACTGAGGTCTGTTTGAGTGTGTATTTTTCATCATTAATCTCTTATTGTCATACATACTTCCTCACAGTCACAATAAAGAGCAAACTTGGCTGGTGTTCCAGCCTTCTATTTCAGAAGAGTGGTGGCATAAGCTTCCACTTGTGGTTAGTAGGTAAAAGATAATGTGAAGCAGATGCTGGGCCATCTGAATGCTGTGGTTGTGAAAAAAACAGTAATGTACCAAAAGTGTTTATGGGTTTGTAGGGAGAAAATCATGTTTAGAAGCTGTTTCAGGTGAAGAGGATATATTCAGAGATATCTTTTGTATAGAAAGGTCCTTTTAAGATTTCTCTAAAATGCTTTCTTTTAAAATAGTTGGAATAGAGGTTTTTTTCTAACATTGTGTTCGTGTTAGTTTCCTATATTGATTGCTTTAATTGTTACTGGAATTTGAATGTCAGTAGATGCATGAAATTTCTGAGACTAAGATTGTAGAAAAAGGTGGTGTCTTACAGAGATGAAATTGAATTCATATCAGTAGATATCAAGCTCTCTTCTGATGCAAGGCATATGCTTAAAATATTGGCAGAATGAATAAAAGATTATAGTTTGGTATTCTTGATAAAAGAGAATACGTTTGAGACGCCAGTGTATTTCAATTTTTTGCAATCTCTGGTTTGGCCTTAAACAAGGAAAAGGCAACAGATTTGTCTTTGTTCGGTTCCACATTGTCAACCTCCTTCAGTTTAAAAATGAGCCTGATATCTTTCTCTAATACTTCTCATAAAAATAATTCTCATTTTATACTGTTGTGAATTAAATATAATCATTGCAAGCAGCAGTGCATCAAAAAATTATACTGAGATGTAAGTCCTCCAGTTCTAATAAAGGAGGAGTTTAATGCAGCTGTGAGGTATGTTTCACTATTCCAGGCTATATATTCAAGTTCAAATGCAGTTTTATTTCTCCTCAGAGCTTGAGTGTGTGGATGAAGGACTACTGCAATTCTGCGCAAACAAGTTAAAGCTGTTACATCTTTATGAACTAGTTAGCAAACTAAATTCCCAAAGCATACAGAAAGACACTCCACCCTCAGATAATGTGAGTAAATTCAAAATTCAGTTGTCTTATAGAACTGAGTGATGATTTAAGCATAAAAATACATTTTCAAGGCCTCGGATAAAATAAGTAGGTAAACAAGTTACCCGTTTTTGTGGCCTGTAACTTTTAATGAAGTAATTGTTTTATAATGGCTTTTTTTCCCCACTGTACAAATGCCTGGTAATTAATCTAACTAATATTCTTTAGCAGTCACATAAAGTTGAGACAGAAATGAAAATAGAACCAGGATCTCCTGATTTCAGTCCACAGTAAAATAGTGTATTCTTAACTTTGTTTAGCTTTGGAGGGGTATTTTGGGACCAGTAGAAGTTACAAATTCTGATACTTGCTTGTGTGGCATCATAATTTGGCTTGCTTTTGATACCATTTGTAAAACTGCTTATACATTTGTAAAAACCATACGGAGTGTTGTTATATAGGCTTGTTTGCTTGATGGGTGATTGTTATACCATGAGCAGGATCTAAATATGGGAAATGTATCTGTTCAAGTCCTTAAAAATGAAGCTAGACAAGGTCTTCATTTGAGCTGTATGAATAACTGATTTTGAGATTATTCAATCGTTTTGGCCCCTTTTAAAGACATTTTTCATGCTCAAAACAAGATATTTTGACTCTTCTGACTTGTGTTCTAGTTTTTGTGTTTTGAAAACAATCTGTTTGCATTGGTCTTGTAATGTGGGATTTTTTTGGCTTTTGCTTTTAAGGATTTGGCTAAACTGCTTCGGCTGGAAGAAGATGATTTTCATAGGCTGGAAACTTTACTTGAGAACTACAAGAAAGAAAACACCCAAGCTACTCTTCAGTTTGCTGAGGAGAAGGATGACATATTGTCTGTGAAAATGTTCTTAGAATATTTGGAATATGAAAAGGATGTGATTAATGTGAAAAATATGGAAGATGGAGAATATGTGGCTTTAGGTAAGAGCTAATGAACTGTTTGTCAAATTACTTAGACTGATTATAATTTAAGATAGTATAAGTATTTTAGCTGTAGCTTGGGGGTCTTAACAAGCTGGCTTGCCTTGAAGTAGTATGTGACAATGCTAGTTCCAGACTCTTAACCTTTAGCCATAGGACAAGTCTTCTACCTAGATGGATATTAATACAAGTTAACTACATCTGTGGATATAATTGTTATTCGTTTATTGACACTCCTAAGTTGGACAGTGATAACGAGGTACTTTATAGAGCAGCTGTATCCTGCTGTTTCTTTTGTGGTCACAGCACCTCAAGAGTTCAGTTAATGTCAGGACTGACTTTAGCCTCAGAGATGGGGGAGGTGACTAGAGGCAGCATAAGACCATTAGGTAAGGAAATAAGGAACCCTCATTTGTGGAGTTGAGCAGATTTTGGACAATGTTGATCTGAAATATGGATGGGGAGAGTGTCTGGGGTGTCTGTTAGTGTGGGATGGAGTTCCTGTCTGTAGTCTGCTTTAGTTTGCAAATCTGTTCTAGACTGTCCTTGAGGGGTTCTTGGGAAATAACTAGTGGAAGCATCTTCAGTTAAATCTGTCTGAAAGGCACTGTCTTTCCAGATGGTTGCTTTTCTGGGGAAGTTTTGGTGCAAACACAGAATTCTGTGCACAAGTGTTGTATGGTGTTCACTTTGTAGCCTCCTGCTGCTTTTGGTGTTAATCATCAGACTTGGAGAGGAATTGGGATTGAAAAGTTAGGAAGAAGAGTTTGGCTTTTGTCTGTATGAAGATCAAAGGCTGTTTCTAAGTAATCTTAGAATTTGCATTTTCTCTACCGTAACACCATACTTGGTTTTCAGAACTGAGGTAGAATTACTTTTCTCCCCATGCCCTTGGACAGGGATCACCAGTGACTTACTAGGGTGTTCAGCTGTAGACAAATATAATTGAAACATGAATGTCATGCCAAGCAGTTTAGATGGTTTCTTGAAGATCTTGTTTTTCCGATTTTTTTTCCTCTGCCTCAAGGGGACACTCACACTTTTTGTAGTGCTGGTAAGGTATGAATTATGTAATTGTTTGGGTTTTTTTAATTGCTTGAAGTACCACTCGTTTGTTGTATAAGGTACAACATACTGCCACACAGTTATGGGTTACTCCATGGATCAACTCGTCTGACACTTCACGCGGCTCTTTGAATTGAACAAAATGTGTAATCCAGTGTTGTGGTTTAACCCAGCAGGTAGCTAAACACTACTCAGCTGCTCACTCACTCCCCCCTGCCTCAGTGGGACTGGGGAGAGAATTGGGGGAGGGGGGAAGTAAAATTTGTGGGTTGAGATTAGACAGTTTAATAGGACAGAAAAGGAAGGGAAAACAATAATAATAATGATGATGATAAAAGAATTAGAATATACAAGTGATGCACAATGCAGTTGCTCACCACCTGCCAACCGATGCCCAGGCAGCTCCTGAGCAGTGGCCCCTGGTGGGGTGGTACGAGAAGCTGAAAAGTTCTTGACTTAAACACTGCTTAGCAACAACTAAAACATCAGTGTGTTACCAACATTATTCTCATTCTAAATCCAAAACACAGCATGATGCCAGTTACTAGGAAGAAGAATAACTCTATCGCAGCTGAAACCAGCACATCCAAGCAGTACAGTAACCTTTGTTTCATTATAAATCCATTTTCCATAGGACTCCTGTAGTGGTAGGAACACTTACGTCCATTGTAATGAACCTTCCTCTCCACTAAGGGTAAACCGTCAGGGTATCCTGGGTGTAACTTAGTCCTTTGTATTGCACTCTGTGGGACCTGATCAGCAGATGGTCTTTCACGTAAGTGTAAGAGGAGAGGCTGTGGCTTTAGATGTCATTCATAATGTCAACTAATTTTTGCTTCAGGGAGCTTTTTCTTCTGGAAGTGTTTGTGTGGGGAGAGTTCCACAGAGGAAATGTGTCGTGCATTGGAATCAGCAGGTTTTAGCCCTCAAATCTTATTGGTAAGATGCTTACTGCGTACTTAAAAACTTTGATTTAGTATTGAAAGTACATTTAGTACATTGAAAGGAAGAATTCTGAATGTTGACCTTTGGATTGATGCCGTATTCAGGCTGTGTTCAAATACCCCCACATTCAGTTCTTTAGGTGCTCATCTTTATATTTCCCACTTAAGAGATGTCAAAGAAAAAAAAAGGGAAGAAAAATCTTCTGGTAGAAAATGTGGGTATTCTAGTGGGAAGTCTAGAGTATGCATTTAGGACTACAAGTGTTACAAAATTTTGCTGAAGATTTTCTACAAAGGAGCAAAAATTATGAGAGTAGTTAATTTCAAGTACTGATACATTTGTTATAATTGCTTTTTGCAAGCAAGCAAGAAAGTTTAAAAAGAATTAAATTTTTCAGAATTGCTAGTAGTGTTCAGACGATCGTCTCGTGTCTTTGATCTGCATGTAATTTTAGTCCTTTACTACTTCTCTTACATCTGCTACATAACGATGGAAACAGATATTTCAGTATTACTTGCCTGTGTTAAGATTTTCAGCTGTAATATTAATAACTACTAATACTTACTAAGTTGAGATTGCTAACATGCTGGTATTAGCTAGCTGTGCCTTCAGAAGAGGGTGTTTTCTAAGATATCTTTCTAAATGAAAGATACAGATTGTATTATTTCAAAGTCTGTAACAGGGTGCCTTATGCAATATATTTTTAACTTTCTATGTGAGTGTCATAAGGGTTCATGGATATAACGTTTCTGCTCCATGACACAAAATTTGTTTGAGTGTTCGCATTAGGTGTATTGCAATATTAGGTATATTAGGTATATTGCATATCTACTGCTTTAATTCCGTATTCTCTGTTTTGTGGTTTGTGTTTTTTTACAGTCACTCCTTCTCAATTTATGGCTTTCTAAGGAAAAAGATATTCTAGACAAACCAGATTCTGTCAGTTGCCTTCACACTATGCTGTCACTTCTGAGCAAAATGAAAGGTGATATGTGCATTTGAAACACTTAAACACAACTGATATTAATTATTATTAGAAATTTGCTACTCTGCCTAGCCTGTATTACCACTTAGGGTCGTTCCTCCTCCCCCCCCCCCCCCCAAGTTATGTAACAGAGCTAAATGCTGCATGTTGATGAACTAACTAAATATGCAGTCAAAATCTGAAGAGTGTCAGAATTAAAGACTTGCTTCATGCCCTGTAGTTTCACTGTCCACTAAGGTGGCACAACTCCTATTGGGCCCAGCTCTCCTTCCTCCCTGTTTTGGGTCTATAGTCCTGCCCCTCTCCCTTGCGCTGAGTGGCTCTCAGCAGTCCTTTGAGTTGCTTTAACTGGTAGAGACACCATCGTTCTAGTACCATTTGTATATCGAACCTCTCTGTAACTTGAGAGGTAGTCTATAAAGTCAGCTTGCCATTATCTGGGGTAAGTTGTGTAACAAATAAATACTGATTCTCCTGCCTCACACAGAGCTGCTGTGGATATGTCTGAGCCAGGTTCCCTTATGTCTAGTTAACCATAGGGCACCATTATCAGCTTGAAACTGGAAGCATGAATAAGCTACTGCTGCTGTCATCTGAATAAATGAATTCTGCTGAACACGAGGTAGCCTGAAGAGAGCCAGCTTGAGTACGCTGAAATATGTGTGGCATCTTGAAATCACGAAAGAGGCTGTCTGCATTGTGAAGTGTCATTTTGTAATACTCTTTAGATCTAGTATGCGTGCAGCAGGTTTTACTACCTAGTGATTTAGATCTATTGCCTGTTTCCTACAAATGAACCTTGGAGAATGAGTAATCCACATTCTGCTCTTTATTTTAAAATTGAGTTATAATCTAGTAATCTTATGCTGCATTTCTAAAAAAAGAGAATGTGGAGTAATTGGAAATTGCTCCAAACGTAAGCTGTATTAGTTAGTGCTGCTTTCAGGGTTGGTTGCTGCTTTACTAGTTTTAACACCTAACGACCAAAGCTGAGTTTCCTACTCTCCCTTTCCCTACAGTTGCTATAGATGAGTCCTGGGACACTCAGTCCGTTTCCCCCTGGTGGCAGCAAATGCGTACAGCTTGTGTTCAGTCTGAAAATAATGCTGCTGCCTTGTTATCTGCTCACGTTGGACATTCTGTAACTGCACAGATAATTGACAGTGTGACAGAGAAAAAGGTAAGTCATCTTGGACCTCCCCCTTCTGTTTTATTTACTGTATCAGTTCTGTGCAAATTTCTGTCTTTATAGCAGAATAACATCCTTGGCATTCATTTGTCATCATACTAACGAGCACAAGCATGCCATCCTGCAAGCCTGAAAATTTGTGTTTGAAGTTGAAGAATATTATGCTGAGGTGAATGAATGATATATCAGAATTTTTTACTAAATATATTTAAATATGTGATGGGAACTGTATAGTGGGTTTTTCTCTTGATAGCAAATGATGTTGACAAACTTAAAGCCTAAACAGTTTATGCGTAAATTTGAGAAGTCCACTGAACTTTAGACGGTAAACCTGTTTTAACACAGTTGTGACTTTTCTTTTAAATATGCTGGTGAACTTTCTTAGCACTTATGTTATTATGCCTTCTTAAGGCGACGGTTGTTTGGTTTTCTTGGCAATAAGTATCTTTTCACAAAGTTGTGATTAAAACTGTGAAACTGCACACAGCATTGCAATTCAAGATGGAAAAAGTTATTTCATTCCTAAATAGCACTAGGCATATGTGTGTTTTACTACTTGTCTTAATGGATTAGATGGGGTTTAGGTGATGTTCAGTCTTGTAAATAGACTGCCTGATAAATTATAACTAGATTACTGGGAAGTGGTTTAGTATTTTTGCACATTCAACTGTGGCAATTCTGTATATTAAAATTGTCAGCGTTGCCCAAATAGGAACGCCTGTATGTTGCAGCATACTATGCTTTACCTATATGCTCTCTCCTTTGTCACCTGTTTTCTTCTGCTCATAAAAGAATAAAGCAACAGCTTTATTTCCCTCAAAACTTCCCTTCCATAAAGCCATTTATCTTTTCCCCTTTTTTTTCCTGTCGTCCTTTGGCTTAAAGCCTAGAAGCGTTAATGGTCAGGCTTCTGAAAAGTCTGGAGTTTGCTGTCTTGGTGCACAAAGCTGAAAATCAGATCTGCACCCTACTGGGAAGATTCTTGGGCTTCCTGGCAGAGCATTTGCTACTAAACATGACAGTTATCAAAATAATGCACAGAACTGCGATGTGGTATGATCCAGTATTTCTGGGTGCATGATATATATTTTTTTAATATGGTAGGAATTTGAAATGTAGGTGGATTAATCATATATGTATGGAATATGTATGTAGTGGAGAATTTAAAATTAAATCTTTTAGAAGGGATTCTAACCCACTTTTCAACTAAATATGGACTTCAAAATGCGACTATAAGATGAGCTTTCAGGCCCTTTTATTTCCTTAGGCTTTTATTTAAAAATCTGTGCATCTTGTGAGCAGTGTGGGATATTAATTGATCTTTGTGTGGTAGTTAATATACATACTTTGAACTAAATTATTCTTTAAAATGCAGTAGCTCTGGGGATATAGCTTTCAATGTTAATATGATGCATTTTTGAAACAAAACTGCTGCTTTAAGTGAACAGATCTAAAACAGTTCATGTGTTCTCTTAGTTTTCCCAAATAATTGTAGGTTCGGACACGGAATCCTGGGAAGCACTTTCCCTTGATACTGAATATTGGAAACTTTTGCTGAAACAGCTAGAGGATTGTCTGATACTTCAAACACTACTGCATAGCAAAGTGAGCAAAAGGACAAAAAGAGTTTCATCTCTCCAGACTGAGCCTTTGAGCAGGATTTCCGTAAAGAAATTGCTTGAAGCTGGAAAAGGTACTTTTTTTTTTTTCTATTGGAAAGATGGTTGGTTGTGTTGCTAATAGACTTTTGAGCCATCCTTACCTACTTAATGATATACACTGCACTGGAAATTGTTCTGCTGGTTACTTTTCTAATTTAAAAACCAATGCAAACCATGTAGAATACCGCTTTAAAATTGTAAAAGGGTATTACTGTAAAAACTGCATTTTAAACCTCTAATCAGTTGATTAGGAAGTTTTCTAATTGGTAGAGTTATCCTTATGTAATGGTAGTAGTTAAAACTCGTATCTCTTCTCTTGTCCTTCGATTCTGAACCATAAATCTTCTGGGATACATTGACTATACCTCTTTTTTCTTTTTTCTTTTTTCTTTTTTTAAATGTCCTAGGAGGTATTGCTGACACTGTGGCAAAGTGGGTTTTTAAGCAAGGCTTCAGTCCTCTTGTACTGAATGTGGCCCAATATAGAAACAATACAGATAGCACTGAAGAATCTGTAGAAATGCATACTAGTATCTTTCTTGAGGAACCAGAAGCAGATGCAGGCTTGGAAACAATCCTAGGTAAGAAAATAACACTAACTTTTCAAATTCTAAATGTCTGCAGAGATGTTTTAGTTGCTACTGTTGTGAAGTAGCAGAAATTACAGTGGGAAGAGATCTGTCTTTTAACTTTAGATTTTCTTTTTCTAGAGCTGCTGCAACTAGCGTATCAGCAATTTCCATGTAGTCTTGAAGTGGATGTACTCCATGCACATTGCTGTTGGGAGTACGTAGTACAGTGGAATAAGGACCCAGAGGTAAAAGAACTTCATTTGTGGGGAGTAATGGTTAAGACCAACTCAACAGAAGTAGTTTCACGAGTTTGTAATAGTTCATAAAAACTTTAATTAAGACGACTGACTTTGAAAGCATACTAATTACAATTTTTCTGTGATGTGGCAAGCAGAAATTGATTTGAGAAAATAAATGCAGGTCCTGAGGCTGAATGGCACCTCACAAAGACAGGACTGTATGTTTCTAAGCTATCAGATTCTCAAAACTGCAAGTGTGTGGATTCAAATAAGCAGCATGAAGAAGGGGTTTGACTGTATTTTGTGCAAGTACAAAACAATTTAAGACTGCAAAATAGTCATGAACCTTTCCTCTCTTCTAGATATACTAAAACAGATCACAGAATACTAAATATTGTTAGACTAGAACCCATTCTGTTTAAAGAGGAAAGAGAGATTTCATGAATATTCTTAGATTCCTTGGCCGCTACTGGGAATTGTCACAAGAGAAAGTAAAAAAAAAACAAAACAAAACAAAACACCCCAACCAAACCACCCTCCCCCCCAAAACCACCAGTGCCAACCCCCCCCGCCCCCCAAAACAAAACAAAAAACCATCAGTGCCAAAAAAAAAATATCTACTTTTTTCTACTGCTGTCCTATAGCTTCTCTAATATTGGAAAATGTCGTTCTAAGTTCAGATGATATTAAAGTTGAAATTAACACTCCTTAGATCTGTTCCTTTGAGATTGTTAAAAAATTAGTCTGTCTTAATGAAATGGACTAAAAATTAATCTTTCTAGCACAAATGGATTTTTAATTTTTTTTTTTTAAAAAGACTATAGTCAGCGGAGGTACCTTTCAGCAAAGAGTATGTTAGCAGTACATACACTAAAACAAAGCCCTGAAAATAGTACTGAAATCACAATGTGTTTCATGATTACTGAAACACTTTGTCACATGCATGGATGTTTGTCAGATAGTAGCAGAGAAGATTGCAATATCAGAATAACTTAAGTTTTATAACTGTCAGAAAGTAGTAGCTTTAAAATAATCTACCTGGGCCTTTTAAGAATCAATAGTTTACATTTAAAACAAGTTTTGAATAATGTAGTAACTTGTTCTTTTACTTTTTTGTTTTACATAAGGAAGCGTGTTTTCTCATGAGGTCTATAGATCATCTAAGATGCATCATTAATGCTCACGTTCAGCATGGTAAGTATGAAGCTATTATTAAAAATTATCTATGAAATTGTAAAACAACAGAATAAATGACTCTCTACTAGTGTAAATGTATGCAGTTCGTAGTAGTGATGGCCATTTTGTCAAAAAAAAAAAGAATCCAAACTTTCTGCTGACATTCAAGCTTTTGTTTTTCATGTTGAAACTGAGTTTCCATCAGAACCATGAAAATAAGTTGGTTAGATAAAGTTAATGTATTTAACCATTTTAAAATAAAATTGCTCTGAAACTATTCCTTTTTATTTGTATTTAAAGTGGCACATGCTTCTTGCAGTCAATTACTTTTCATGCATTTCTTGATACACTTTTAGTGAATGTGATGACAATTGCCTTTTTGTAGACTTTATGTATGCAAATAAGGTGCAGTCTGTGCCTAAAGTACTAGTCTTAAACCTTCATGCTTACCACCAAAGTTTCAGTGTACCTACTATGTTTAACCCAGTCTGCATAATATAATAATTGTAATTTGTTGCACTTCTGACTGTATTTGATCACGAAGGTAGTCACTCCTGAGAAATCTGAAGTCCAAGGCAGTGAGGATAACTCACAATTCCTCTTTCAATCACCATCTTTAATTCCTCCCCCCCTTAAAGGAACTTGGCCCATGGCTTTTTCACTACAAACTTGTAAGATCTCTTTTCTGTTCACTTGGAGTTTACAAGTTTGTGATTGTTCTAGGTATCGCGTTGATGATGTGGAATACATTCATAGTAAAAAGGCTTTCTTCTGCTACGTATCTCATGGACAAGGTGAGTGCAGTATTGTGACGGTATTTTTGAGGCTGAATTTTTATTATTAACTGAAAAGTGAAACTAGTATTTTTAAACTGTTGTTTTTGTTTTTTTAAAATAAGTTTGGAATATGTTTGATTTCAGCATCCAAAAAAGCCCTGCTTAGTTGGTTTATTATGTAGCTAACTTTTGGAATTGATGAAGGAATGCATACTTTAAAAGATCAAATCTGTGGAATGGTCAGCTATAGGCAGCTTTAAGTAAGAGCTAATCAGCACTGGCTGATGTGTCCTCAAGACTTAGGCACAGCGTTAGCTTGTAATTGCTAAATAAAAAGTATTTGTGAAACAGCTTGAAAGTATGTATGCGTGCATATATACAATTTTAAGCTAGAAAACAATAAATAACTTAGTGTTCTCTCTGTGCCTGTTTCCTGGTAAGTTATTGCCATGAAACATTCAGGTTCCCACAAGCTGAAGCTTTTCCTGGTGTTGTGGTCCCAGTTTCACATGTATGAGCTCTTACTCTGCAAAATGCAGAACATTTTGTGGATGATGTTGAGCGTTTTTGAGTATGGCTACCAATGTAAATCGGCTTCTCTTCTAGTATGCAGCTTGTTTGCGATGAGTTTTAGCAGTCTTTTGTCCCTTGCTAAACTTCAGTTTTTTCATGCTTATAAATATGCAGCGTATCTGTTTACTGGAAGACAATTCTGTTTAGGACTGGAAGACAGTTTAGGAAGAGTACTGCCAGTAAGTGACAGATCTGTTTAAATTGTGTAAGGGGAATCTGCCTATTGGTTTGCCAGATGTAGAGCAGCAGCTAAGTGTTTTTCAGAGTAAAAGTCCAGATGCAAAGAGAGAAGCGTTGAAGCTGATTTGGGGAAAAACAAAACAAAACAAGCCCCCCTGCCCCAACCAAACAAACACAAAACCCACAAGAATTTGCTGCCTCGTCTTCTTTTTTTTTCCTTCTCCTTTGCTCTTCTCACTTTCTGCTTTTGCTTTTTGTTTAGCTCTGTAAGAACTGGAGAATCATTTTCCTTGTTCCTTTCAGCAAATAGGCTCAGTTGTATACAGTTACAGTAGGTGTTTCTTCTGCCAAACCTCTTTCCCAGTTTTTCTGCATGGCTTTATATAAATCCACCACCATTACTTCTGCCTAGATTAACACCCACAGGAGAAGAGAGAAAGGTTTCTTTATTAACTGTTTTACAGATGGACACATCTGTTACCTCAAACAAATACCATGTAATAACAAAAGTTGCTAACTTTTAGTAGTTATTTATGTATGTTTGAAAGCTGGGAATTAGTCCTTAGGGTTTGTGTTATAGAAGCAGTAGCTCAACTGATCTTTCTCCAACTTCCAGAAAAATACAGTTTCCAAATCTGTTGGCACTTAATCAGTCCCAAAATTGACAGCTGGAAGTTGTCTTGAATTCAGAGTTTGAAACAGCATGATGGATCACTTGAATTCAAGTTTAAGTAATCCTGTAATTCAGGACCCTGGAATCTCACTTCAGCTGTTGTTTAGACTCTGCCATGACGTTGTAATCATTACATTTTTTTTGTGCTACGGAAGAGAGAACTTCTGCTTATGTGTAGGTGCTTCATCCTGCGCAGCATGTGATTCAACTTGTAGAAACTGGACCTCATAGTAACATTCCTAAACAGAGTATGAACGAGGTGTCTCTTCAGAAGAATTCAGATAGGCAAAGCCTGGAAACCATGTAATAACTTTCTTACTAGACCTTCTCTGTCTCAGTGAATATGCTGGAGCATTCACTCTTCCTTTCCTCTTCCCTTGTCCTTTAGTGTGTGTTTCTAATATCACACTTGGAATTATAGCTCTATTTCTGTATTATAGAAATCACTGGGAATTTTTTAGCTGCCGTTGAGATTTGAACGAGGACCTTGGGGCCTTATTTCTAATCCTAGACTTTAAGAAGGATGAATGCAGTATGGGCATAGGTTATGTGATCTGAATTAAATCTTTTGTTGAAAGCAAACTATGCCATGTGTTGCATTTTGTAGCTGTAATGAACTATTTTCTTGTTTTATACTAGGAAAATAGTAATAAAAGCTTAAAATGGGGTAACAGATACCTTATGATTAAAATTATTTCATTGTGCTGATATGTTTTTTTTTTTTAAAAACAGGTTGGAAAAGCTCCAAAGGACAGATTATGCAGACGGGCAAGTAATACTACTTTTGTCTAAATGGGAAGAAATAATAAAAATGCCTTAATTTTAATAGTAGTTTGTGATTTATTTTTGAAAGTTTCAGAAAAATTCAAAATGCAGTGTTAGAAAAAATGTTAGGAATTTGAAGAAACGTAAATTTATCTGACAGAGCAAATTAGGACAGCGGCATAACTTTGAATATTACAGAAAGTAGACCTCAGACTATAACATGACAAACTACTACTATTTTTTCATGCGTAATTTCATTAGTTAAAGCTTTTTTGGAAGACAACTGATATGCTCAGAAAATGTAATTTACTAGATGTGACTACTTGAGGAATTCAGTCTTCTTTGGAGATAGAGTATTGTAAATGCCTACATTTAGCTTTACTCCTATTTTTTCCCTATTATTTCTAATTCTTTGTTGTACTTTAGTGAATATTTGTTTACCTTTAAATGTAATAGGTTAATAAACAGAGCTTAATGTGTTTTATGTTAACAACTGTTTTCTCGGACATACAGAGCAAATAAAAGCCTGTTTCAATTCCCAGTGAAACAAATTAAATCATACTGTTTGTTAACAGGACGTAGGTATGGGTGACACAGCAATGACAGGTTTTCTTGGCTGCTGTTCAGATCTTCTGCAAACATTGCTAGAGGTAAATTTTTATTTTTCCCATAGAAACTGAGGAACTAATTGATTCAAACTTAATTTTAAATAATATGGTTATACTAATTTCTGTACTGTTCAGTTGAGACAAATATTAATAAACTTCTAGACATTATGAAATTTTCTTTTTAATTTCACTGCAGGGAATTTGTGATTAAAGCCATGTCTTTTGCATAGCAGGCCACCATAGATGACGTTTTGTGCATGACGGCTTTTCTGTGTTGCTCTGGCAGGCTGACGTTAGTAGCGATGAAATGCAGGCTCCCGTCTTAGATACTGAAGATGCTTGGGTGTCGGTCGAAGGACCAGTATCGATAGTAGAACTAGCCCTTGAGCAGAAACGCATTCACTACCCGCTTGTTGAACACCAGTTTGTGTTATGTACTATCTTGTACGCCATCATGAGGTTTTCTCTGAAGAGTGTGAAGCCTCTTTCACTGTTTGATAGCAAGGTAAGTGTTTTGAAAGCATACGTCTTAATATTGCTATCCTTCCTCTTGGTATCTATAATGCATACCAGCTTTCACTCTTTAAACAGTTCATGCATAATTTTATGAAAGACATTTACTCCACTGTGTTGTATTAATGAAGTTGCTGCCAGAATTCAGGCTGAGACCCAAACTTAGTGCTTTTCCTTACGAATAAAAGATTTGTAGTGACCTCAGACGCATGAAAATCAGCTCCTTAATAATTAGCTGGCCTGAAAATACTGCATGGTAAGAACACGGGATGGCTGTTTTTTCTAGTTACTTTGAGAAGTGCCAGATCAGAGAAAACATAAATATTTAAGGTCAGAAATGTTATGTTAGTATCACTGCTGTATCCATTATTTCTGATGATTATTCCAGAATTCTGAGCATCTCAAAGAGAATAAACAGCTTGTCATTTAATGCATATAAACCACTTTAAAAAAAAAAAAAAGTCACCGCATTTTAAATGCAGTGTATCTGCAATCAAGAGCTTGACCCTGATACAAAGCAGGTACCACAGACTGAGCTGTCTTCCACCTAGCTTTACTACACTACAGTTCTAAAAAAAACTTAAACACACAGTGGTGGTGTAGACTGTCATTTAGTTCCTGCTGGGGAGAAAATGATTTAGTCCTGTAAAACTGTGCAGATTTCTTCTTAATGATTTACTGGAATTTTACAAATGCAGAATATTACTCTCCTTTTGCCATAGGTTCTTGTCTGTGTGCAAGCTCTGATGAAGCAGCTGGGTCTGGTTTTAGCATTTTACCGTAGATCAAATTCTATTGTTTTTATGCCTTTTTTTTTTTAACTTATCTGTTAGCAGAGAGCATTATACTACCTTTTGTCATTTAAGAATGCATATTACGTCTCGAGTAAAATTAGATCCTGTTTCTGTGCCTCCTTTCTTTTACATACAACTATTATTCTCAGCTGCTGCCTTTTTGCCTTCACTCACTCAAGATTTCCATTTGATCTATGAGCTTTATGAGAGAATTTCTAACAGGTCTTTAGAGAATCTTGGCTGATGATCGAAAAAGTGCTTAAAAGCTTTGAAGACTGTTTATTACCTTATTTCTGACAAGGCAAGTCACTATCTAGACCTAAACATTCATCACTGTCTTTTAACATCGGCATTTCTTTTGTACCAGTTTCCCTGCTCCCTGCGTTAGTACGGAGCAGGACTGCCAGAGATGCTTGGCATTGAGTATGTCGCTGCTGGATCATGGTGGGCTGGAACAAGGGCTACCATGTGCCATCGTTCGGGGGTTTACCTGAAATTTGATTAATGTGTAGTTCAAGAGACCTCAAAATTAAGCGGTGTCAACTCTATCAATAGTTAATAGATATAACGTATTTTTGTATCAGCTAGTTTGCATTTCTTCCTACGTGCTATGCTTGGTATGCTGGTCTAGAGCCAGGGACCAGGAAATATATCCAGACTTCAGCTCCAGCTGGTAGTATATCAGCTACCTAATTTACTAGGCAGGCAGTTTTAAGTTCGAAAGCAAATCCTTGACATGTTAGGATTGCGTGAACAAAAGTTTGTTTTGTTCTGTGGCTTTAACTTACAATAGTAATTTTTATCCTCAAAGAGAGTACAGATTATATGTAAAAAATAAGTAAGCTTTTTACTATTGGATCAAAATGGATTACTTGTATTCCCCTGTATCTCTGAGGCCTGTCTGGTTCTCAATTTTAGGGCAAAAATGCATTTTTCAAAGACCTTACTTCAATTCAGCTGCTACCTAGTGGGGATATGGATCCAAATGTGTTATCCATACGACAACAGGTAGGTATACGTTTTGTACTAAAAGTTCTTAAACTTCTAAAACTTCTAAAATTTCAAATCATACTGAATAACCTGCAATTTTTGCTTCAAGTTCTTGATCAAAGTGGTGAGTGCTGCGGTTCAAACACTATGTTCATCACAAAAGGCCAAAGAAGTCTCAGAAGAAGAATTGTTCCCTTTTGAAAAGGGGAAGAATTGGCCAACTTTGGCTGTGGACCTGGCTCAGTATCTTCAAATCTCTGAGGATGTGGTCAGAAGGCATTATGTCTGTGAACTCTATAGTTATGGCATGGATCATCTCGGTGAAGAGGTAATAACAGCTTTTAATGATTCTGAATCAATACAGCATTATGTCAGGTATTCTGCTAAAATTACTTTTTCACTTACTTAAGATGCCTGGAAGGGTTAGGCAAGTATTACCAGGCTCAAAAAATCTCCAGGCTGAAAAAGTCACTGGTTGGAAAAGTACTTTTTCAAGACCAGCAATTACCTTCAGTTTCCCTTCTTCCCAACAAGAATCTATGTATAGCAACTAATGGAAACATGATAGGGAGTTACGCTACTGGTGTAAACCAGTACATCCTTTTTTATTTTACCATATTTGATAGTTTCAGGAATCTGCTTTTTTTGCCTGTAATCTCTTCTTTTATGAAAAATTTACCAGTCCTTGGACAGGAAAATCCTTCCCTTTCTTGAGGGGAAAAGCAAGTGAAATTATATGGAAGTTAGGAATATGTTGCTCAACTGTAAAACAGACCTCCGGTCATGCTAATCACTGTGTAAAGTAGAGAGTAACTCTCTGCCTTTGTTCACTCTTCTGCTGTCCTGAAGCTTTTAATAATGTGCCTTATTACAGTAACAGGTAACACAAGGAACAGTCTCAAAACTATTTGTCCTTTTAGTATTGAGAAGCTTCTTTTTGATACAGCTTTCAAGCCTCCAGATAAGTGAGCTGTGTCATGCTGAAATGGTTTCTAATCCCTTTTATTTTTCTATTTTCAGGCCTTTGTTCAGGTGACTGACAAAGAAGTGCTTGCATCACAGCTGCTCATACTGGCTGGACAGAGACTGGCCTTCGCTTTACTTCATATGCAGACAAAGGAGGGTATGGAACTCCTCGCTAGGCTTCCTCCAACACTATGTACTTGGCTCAAAGCTATGGTAAGTTAAGCTTGATTTAGGAAAACAGGTTGATTTTCAGAAGCTTGTGTTCACCAAGACAGAGATCACATGTGAATAGCCCTTTCTTACTAATGGAAACAAGGATTTGTTCTCATTTTTCCTGGTGCTAGTTCTGTTTCACGAAGGGTGAAGCAGTTTCATGGGTCAAAGCATCAGCTTAATTGAGTTAATAAACCTTAGTAATCTGTTTTATGCAAGTTCAGGAGGGCTTATATGCAGATGCTCACCTGTAAAATTACTCTAATGCTATGTTTATTCTTTCATATAGGACCCCCAGGAACTTCAAAACGTGGAAGTGCCCATTTCAACAACAGCTAAACTAGTTAACAGAGTCATAGAGCATTTACCGGAGAATCATGGGCAGTATAGCCTTGCCTTGAACCTGATCGAGGCTGTAGAAGCCATCTCATCATGATGTTCTCGGTTAGCACAGTTCTGCTATATAGTGGTATAATGCATGATTTTATGCAATGAGGCTGAACTTTACAGAAGGGAACTTCTGTGTGGCTCTTGTTAAACAACGAAAAGAACAATGCTCCCCATCCCAGAATTTCAGAAGGTAATTTTAAATTGGAGTATATTTTAAATTCTGCACTAGTACAAAGATGTTTAATTTCTAGTACACTTGTCAGTATCTTAAATGCTTTGTTATTTATTTCTGACTTGAGTGCTTTTTGCGGTAGTCTAAATTGGATATATTTGAGAGCAGTTTTAGTCTATTTACAAGAAAATCACATCTTGTGAAATTCTGTATTTCATGCTGGCAATAACTGCTGCAGTTTCAATGTTCCATGTATGATTTGTTTTTCCAAAGAAGCTGTAGAATTACACCTGAGCAAAATTTCAGTCTCTGAAGTTACCATGTAAAGCCAATACTGCTTTTTCAGAAGCTAGAGCTGGTGTTGGGGTCATGCCTTGTAACTGCACTATAGCGACAGTGGCGACTGCACTAGACATAGGGTGAAGCGTGCTGGGGCCTTATCCAAAGGGAGAACGGCCCACATTAGAAACAGCTTGGGAAGGAGAATCCAGTTCTCCAGACACAAATACAGACTCATCTTTTACTCCAGATCTCCCAGTATTGTCTCTAGGGTGCTGGGCTTCAGCTAAAACTGGATTTACATCCCTCTCCTTTATTATTAAGCTCCGCTGAGTTTAAGTAGGTCAAGGAATGTCTTACTGTAAGATCGTTCCCCCATCTTATCACTGTAGAAGATGTAGTATGCTATAAACCTCTGCACATGTTAACTTGTAGTCAAATACTGCTTAAATAGTTGACCCAACTTCACTGAAGATCTATAGTACTGAGTACTTTAGCCTTAAAAAACCCCACTTTTATTTATGGTACCTACAGGGAATCATATAGTGAGTATCTTCACCGCTACTGGAGTGGTATTAAATATGATTATCTGTTTATTTTCTACTTAAAGGAAGCCAGGAGAGAAAAATGAAATTGGTGTAAGTGGTTTTTGTCAAAGTCAGCTGAAATTACTAGCTCCATCTTGTAACCTGCTCCTCTTGCATTATACGTAAGAAACTTTCATCATATTCTGCCTTGCTGGAGGCAGAATTTGGTCTTACCTTTCTGAAGTATGTGCTGCTGTCATCTAAGGGTTAGACTCCCCCTAAAAAAATAAGGTTAGGTAGGTGGCTTGTTCTACACTGCCTCCTTCACCTGTTCAGTATCCCTACTTCCTAATCAGTGCACTTCAGTGTAGCTGATGAAGGCTTCTTGAAAAGTTTTGATACTAAATGGTTGTCTGATCTCATGTTGCTGTAGGAAGTCAGTAAAGAGTAGTAAGAATTCTAGTAAGAGTAAGTGGCCAGCCCTGGTCCTATGTTTTAGGTATTTCTATACTGACTTCCATAACTGAGGTTAAAACAGCTGTAGGGGAAAGCACGAAAGAAGGTGAGATTGTAGAGGCGACTTTACCACTTTGCCTGACAGCACTTCAGACTTCTGCAGAAATGAGTATGCTAGAGATCTGGTCATCATGGAACCTGAGGAAAACCAAAAATGTTTCTTAGTTGCATTACATTCCTGTATCCTGGTACAGCTGTGTAAAGGATTTTACTGTAACTGAGTATCATGTCAGAGCTGACACATGACACCAATCAAATCTGTAATGTATTGTAAGTAATACTCTGTATATAGCGCTATTTTGTGTCTAATTTGCTGTGGATTTGTGTAAATTGATTAAATAAAATCTGAGGTTTCATTGTGTCTTTTCCTTTTTAGGGAATAGCGATCATCCCCCTTTCTTCTTCTGTTCTGTTTCACAAGGGGAATAGACCCACCAGTGTAGAGAGGACTGGTTCTCTGGGGTTCCACACAGCTACCTGCTGACAGTATAAAAAGTAAATAAGAGCTGTTTTACTGTGGAGTTTCACTTAAATGGAAGTGAACTTCAAAAGAACAGCGGTTGCTAAAACCAAGTAAATCAGTGAGTTATTTTGAACTACCCTTTTTATTAAGCAGAAAAGTGATATACACAGTTAGGTATATACATAAGGTTCCCCCCAAAACACATGATAATTCTGCTCAGGCTGGGGCTTAAGCATCTGCTTGGACAGGCCTCAGTACACAGACCTTCTGCTTAGCCACCACTACTGTATATTTCACCCTCACGTGCTGCCTTTTCCAGCAATGACTTTCAGGCACCGCGGGCAGGGAGTGCTTGAGGAATCAGAAGTGTATCTCCTGCAGCGAGGGCATTTTGCTTTGGCAATTGGCAGGGCTATAACTTTATATGAAGATTCTTCACGGATATCGCCACCTGTTAAAGAAAGCATTGTTACCGAGATCACGGAGGTGTAGTTAACATACTCTGCCTATGAAGTGAACAACGTATGGGGTAGCGCAGGAAAGCAGCAGCTGCTTAGCACAGTAACCTGTCTGGAATAGTTCTCTTTCATACCTTCCAAGTTAATCAGAAAGGTCCCTTTGATGATGTTTGCATCTGTGGGTGTTTCTTTAGGTAGCTCACTCAGCAGGGTTGTCTGGGAAGCCATCATTATTTCATTCAGCTGTGAAACACTAGAAGTTTCTTCAGCCTGCAGTGCCTAGGGAAGAGAGTTAGTTTTTAGACTTGCAACCTGTTTTTGTTCCTCAGCATCTTCCTCCTAGAAAGTGTTAAAGCAAAAGTAGAATTACTGTGTATGTCATTGCAACAGCTAGTGTAGCCTTGTCATGAAGAGAACACAAGTTTGTTTACACACATGTGCCTAAATATATGTATATATATAATTGTTTAAATCCAGCATCAAAACTGACGTCTACCACTGCAAGCTCTAAGATGCTCCATTCTTGTAAACAAATGCTAAGACAGTGGTTCCTAATCAGAGTGGATGTTTTGAACTGAGAGTCTAATACGCTTACTCCTGCCAGGAGTTAAGAGCACAGACTTGAAAGCTTCTGCCGAGGGAAACCTTGGACACTGCAGTTGAAGTTACTTTGACCCTCACACCAAGAAGGCAGATTCCTTCGGAAGGGCCCTGCCCGTGCCACTAGAACATGGGTTTTCAAGGAGGCCAGAGCTATAGGCCGCTCACTGGTACTGTTGCTCAGGGGTCAGTATGGGGTCCAGTACTGTTTAACATATTAACTAATTTAACCTGGATGATGGGGCAGAGCATACCCTTAGCAAGTTTGCTGATGATACGGTGCTCCGAGGAGTGGCTGACACACCAAATGGCTGCACTGTTGTTCCGAGGGACTTCAACAGGATGGCGAAACAGGCTAGCAGCAGCCTCGTGAAGTTCAATAAAGGGAAATGCCCAGTCCTGCCCCTGGGGAGGAATAACCCCAGGCACCAGTACACCCTGAGGGGCAGCTGCCTGGAAAGCAGCTTAGCAGGGAAGGGGTCCTGGTGGACAAACAGCTGACCCTGAGCCAGCCCTGTTCTCACACCAGAGAAGGCCAGCAGCATCGTGCATTAGGAAAAGCACTGCCAGCAGGTTGAAGGAGGTGATCCTTCCTCCCTCCTCAGCCCTGGTAGGACACATCTGCACTGAACTTACAGTGCGAGTCCAGCAAAGGGCCAGAAAGATGATGGACTGGCACATCTCACGTATGAAGAGAGGCTGACAAGTTGGGACTGCTCAGCCCAGAGAGGAGAAGGCTCAGGGGGATCTTATTCATGTATATAAATGCCTAATGGGGGGGTGTAAAGAGATGGAGCCAGGCACTTTCCGTGGAGCCCAGCAACAAGAGGCAACAGACAAACTGAAAGAAAGAGGAAATTCGAAGAAAACACCAAACTTTACCTCCATTAATTCAAACAGCAATCCAGGCTCAATTACAATGACTACTTCATATTCCAAAGCATTCTTGCCAGAGATGGACCCAAGGAAAGAGTCTCTCATTGCACATGCACCTTCTATTGCTTCCTCAATGCCAGGCTTCTTCCACGCTGAGCTTGCATTAATCCAGCCAGTACGGAACACACCCTCAGAGTCTTGAAAGCAAAGCAAACAAAGGAATTTTTAATTTAGTGTCTTTCAAGTGTTTATTAAATTACTACAAAAGAATGGCGTATCTCTATTTGCATTCCTTTTAACTGTGCAATTAAACAGTGCACTAAAAAAATTCCTTAGAAATTATACATGCTTTACCTTTCTTATAAGGGAGGTGCTGGAAAACCTCCTCTGCCAAGTGAGGAAGAATCGGTGCAAAGGATCGGACTACGATGTCTAAAGCCTGTGCTAGCACAGTTTGACATGAACGACGCTTAGGATCTTTTTCTTCTTCACAATACAGCCTGCAAGACAGAGATGAAAGCTGGAAAGTATTTGTACGTTCACGTTACTGTCCTTGCTCAAGAGCCGGACTGCCACTGAAAGTACAGAAGCCTGACCTAGCTTGCCTTTCCAAGGAAAGCTTTTCTTAATTGCCCTTCCTAGGCAAGCACAGCGGTATAGGTTCAGGGCCGTTTGCATATGCAGCCACATTTTGTCATAGGAAAGGAAATTTCGTACATGGCACGTTAATGTGCTTCACATACATAGAAGAGAATCTTTCCTCAGGGAGGTGAGCCTGCAGCTCTGTTAGCCCTTTGTTCTAGTTCATCTATAAAATTTAGCATTAGGGCTTTTCCCCCTCCCCCCCGGCCTTTACTTGCATTCTGGAAACTAAAGATCAGTATAACCCCCCCAATCAGTGTAACCCCCTACCTCCTTCCCCCGTGAAACAGCCCTTTCAAAATTTACAAAGAAAGATATCAGTCACATCCTTAGGATTCTTTACCTGGGTTTTAGATCAGTAAAAGACATTAGGTTGCCCAGATGATACAGTGCTAAAAGCCCTTCCCCCTACCTTTCCAAATTCAATAGACTTTGAGGTAGAAATACAGATCCAAGACTTTATCTTTACAACTTTAGTTTTAAATGCGTACGCTTGGTTACCTTTCACAACGATTCAGTACCACCGGTGGACAGAATATAGAAGCACACTGATGACAAAAATACTCAGCTGAAAGCAGCTAAGCCTTCACCTGCGAGCTTTAGTACACTAAAGCACGATACCTAACTGTGAAATGTTCTCCAAGACACCTGTATTCACTCAACATTCACCTGGAATGTTATTACCGCCATCCCAAACTGATTAACTTGTTTTTTCCCTTTTAAAGGCAGCAGTAATGAACGTACCTGTCTTTGATTATGCTGAAGTAAAAGTTAGACAAGTTTCTGGAACAGAATGCTTGCAATAATCGAACAACTTTGCTATAATCATATTCTTTGTATGCTTCTGTAACCTGGGAGAGGGAGCAGAGAGAGATAAGAACAGTGTATCAGTTTTCATCACATGGCATGCAATGACAACCCCTGATGAACCTGAACTTACAGAAACTGTAATGAGTGACACACAGTCTGTGAGAATCTTTTCTTTAAAAGATTGTTGGAGGGGGGAAAAAAAAATGTTAATTCAGTTAACAATTAGGACAAAGAAATAATTTCAATTCAAATTTGAGGGGAGAGGACAGGGAGAACCCTAGAAATTACGCCCATACTTTCTCATTCAGCAGAATGGTTCTGAGTGACAGAAATGACTCAATTTTGGACTACAGCAGATTTCCAAAGCGCTAGAAGTTTGGTTGTTTGGGGTTTTTTTGTTGTTGTTTGGTTGGTTTTTTTATATCCTATTCTAACTATTTCTAAAGTCTTCTAATTTGAGGCCTTGAGCAGGAAGGGAATGGGAAAAACTGGTCGATGTCAAAACCAAGTTAAGAATGTTAAAAACAAAGCCTTCCTCTCAAAAGTTGAAATGGGCTTAAGGGAGTGCACATTGCATCAAAGAAACCTTTGTGGTCATAATTTGCCTACTTGATGCATACTCTACCCAGACACTTAAAGAATTTTCCCTAGAGGCTATAACCAATGAAAAACATTACACATATATTCATCTAAATACAATTTACCCCTACCTTGCTGCCGTAATCTTGCAATAAATGCAGCATGTATTGATCTACTATGTACATCTCTGAAGCGGGGATGGAATCAGTTTCTGGATTGAAGCCAGCCATGTTTCCCAGCATGAAGCGTAGTATATTCCGAAGCTAGGAAGAAATCAGAAAAATTAATGGTCTGCGCTTTAGATGAAACACGAAAGGATAATAATTCTATAATGAATTAACTAAAGTTGGCTGTTTTTCAAAATGATTGTTTGAATAGTTACAAAAGCATCACAAAGAACATATGCCAAGAGGACCTATAGAAAAGTAAAAAGACTGCGAATTACCAAAGCAAGCTGCAAAAAAAAAAAAACAAAACCTTTTCCTTAGTACACTTTACTATTTGATCCACAGATGTTAAAAGCAGTAGTGCCTACCTAAATGAGTTCAGAAAACCTCTCTTTAGTCTAAAGATCGAACAACTTTGCAATGAATTCTACTCAGCCAACACAAAACCAAATATAAAGAGGACCTGTTGTTAGAATGACGAGAGTTAGCAGATTTGGTGCTTACCTTGTTGATATCATCTCTTGCAGCATTAAGTACAACAGGCCCGATCAGCACCTCAGTAAAAACATTCGATTCTGCCACCCACCAGCGAAGAACATCGGCACCGTATGGAGGGTCCTTGGTGTGATCCTAAGTAGAGATAGAAAAGCACACGAGTAAAACTGCAGGGGGTCCTGCAGCAGGGCGAGCAGTGCAATTCCGTGTTGTCACTGCGGCCAATGTGCCCCTACGTGTGCTCAGGCAGCCCTCAATCGCTCTTAGCAAGATTCACTGTTAAGCCAGGGCTACAACGTATTACTCGCGGCAGTCTGGGTACGGGCAATGCTAGAACTCGGGTAAGTTGAGAGAAACTCATCTTACAGCCTTGAATCCTTCGAACGCTTAACACTGAAATAACAATGTTAAAATCTGAAACTACACACTTTTCCCCCCCTCTTCGGACTGTTTTCCACCCTGAAAATGGCTTCTCTCCTTTTTGAAAGGACAGAAACTATTGTGTGTTTTATTGAATCAGATAAGTATGTCCTTGTAAGGATTGTTTCTTCTGCCTAGAGAATTGCAAAAATCTACTTAGCAGCCTCAGAAAGAGCAACAGCAGGACTGGGGAGGGGGGAAAAAGTCCAGAGCATCACCTGCAGTGCAACCTCCCTGGCCACGGAATGAAGTACGTTTCCAGAGTCAATAAACAGCCTAGGCTGAAAGCAGACAGATGGCTGGGGTGCAACCGCTACTCTGACCTCTACTGCTAGGCCCAGCTTGTAAGTTTCAGGCAGTCTGAAAGCAACGGTTAATTATTTTAATTATTTTTTTAATCCCCCCACTCCATCAACAGTGTTCCAAGTAAAAAGGAACCATACTACACCTTCTATATAATGTGTTTTCTTTTCTCTTAGCACAGAACGAAGGTGTGGGGGTTTTTTGGCACCACAGCTGAAGCAAAACAACTGAAGGTTTTCACTCCAGCCAAATGGAATTGCGGTGTAGCCAAAGTCTTTAGAAAAGCCTTACAGAGTTCTGCTACAAGACAGCTGTTTCGAGAAAAACATGCCACAAGACAATCTGGTAGTGAAAAATTGTAACTAGGAATTCTAAGAAACTCAAGAGTTTGACTTACTTCACCTCCGTTGATAACTACATCAGGGTCAACCACATTGCCAATAGATTTAGACATCTTCTCCCCTTTCTCACCAAGAGTAAATCCATGAACTATCAGAGTCCTGAAGAAAAGATTTGAGTGAAAACAAAATACCAGTGAAAAATCTACATTAAGAATAGATTTGTAATGAGGATATTCCTAAGTCAAAACATACAGAAATCCTCTATTTTTATGGTAAGCCTGAGGCTTCATCTGTCGAGTTCAACCACCAACGAATACGCTGTACTGCCATCCAAGTAGTGCATACAATTTAATTTTCCTCATTTAATTTTGCCATGCGAGCAACAGATTGTTTGCAGATATCCAGGGTGCAGGTATTTCAGATGAACTGAAGACTGAAGTATTGTTTACTCTTTAAGCCAATACATTTCCCAAAATTGCACAGCCTCCTTACAACTGACCCACATTACCCTTTCCTATGCTTTTCATCTTCCAGGGGACAAACAGTATGTCACAGCTCCAGTATAAGACATGCACACAGTGATTCCGAATTCCTTACAACCCAACGTTCAAATCACAAGTCAATGATCTTAGGAGATTTTCATACTGGACCTCCCATAAGAATCTCTTTGATTATGGGAATGGGAGAGATGGCAAAAACACAGACTTGTTTCTGATAATGTAATAGGATATACCTAAATGAGAAGGAAAACATCTATTAAAATTATGATGGAAAAAATTTAAACAATAAATCCATTACAACCTAAGCCGAGAAAAGCTTTATACTGAAAATGTAAGAAGATAAGTCAGATACTTAACAATGGCTTGATTTCTCTTGTTTATACACTACTGTCCACACTTATCAAAAGCCCAATATTTAATAACTGAACTAGAAATGTGTTTGCAATCAACACACTTACTTATATGGTGCTTTCTTCCTCGCTGCCACACTCGTTAATAGAGAGGACTGAAACCAACCTCCCAGTTGGTCTTTTCCTTCAAGGTATGCATCTGCTCTTTGCTCTGCACCTTTAAAAACAGAAGATTTTGTTTAAAACATAGGCCTATATCTTCAAACAACTAATACACTTAACAGAAAATCTCTGAAAGTGATTAGCAAAACTTACTCTGCTCTTTAAACCTACTAGATAAGTTACTTTTATAAATGGTGTATGGTTACTTGAACGTGATACAAGTGATTCATTAGTATCACAATTTCTTTTAAAATCCAAGACTCACTCCAAAATTTAACAAATAAGCTTGCTTTCCCCCAAACAAAAGAATAACTTCTGAAAACAAAAGCTATCACGCTCAGAGCACTTTATAAGAAGTTCTCAAAATCCTTTCCAAGTACTTCTAAACAAACTCAAGGACCCAAGAAAAGATCACATACTTTGGAACTAATAAAAATCTATGCTATGACCCGAAACTTCACCAGCTGGGAATTACTCAGGATACAAGTCACAGACGTAACACGCCTGAGTAGCCTGTGTAAGGCATCAGGTACTTTCAGAGGAGGCCAGGAAGCTTTGGCAGTGACCACAGCTCACCTGCAACAGAATTTATATTTCTGGTCATGGGTGTTCCAGGAAGGTTAACAATTTCAGGAAAGGGTTAGGACAACATGGGAAACAGAAAGCTTGCTGTGGGAGAGAGGGGTCTGGAACAGCCTGGCTTGTTTAGCATATCCAGGTGAGGGCTGAGTGGAAATATTATTCCCTGTAAACACACAAAAAAGAGGAATGCCAGAGAAGAACAACTGAACTAATGAGTACTGTTGGCGTCAGAGAAAAAAAACGGGCTACAAAGCACATAGGCTGGGTATTAGCTGACTGCACATTAAAAGCAGAAGAGCAAACCCAGCTTTCCCACAGGGCTGAAAGAGGGCAGCAATGTTTTAATGGCTTTACTGGGGGAATTCAGTCACTGTACAAAAAGGTACAAGACTTGTTGACTCAAGAAGTCCCTCCTCGTCTTAAGCAATCCCAGAGAGGTCACCATCAGAGCGAGAACAGAATCATGTGGAGCACACCAGAACGTGCAAGTCAAATGTGCGAAATTATACACATATTTGACAGGAATTTAGTTTTGATTCTAAAAGTTGGTGGTGTAATTTTCCAGATATTCAGACAAAAGTTTCTCTATTCAGTTTTCATCTACTAGCTCCTTTCAGCCTTTTCCTAGAACCCCTGAGATAATGCTTCTTTCTGCTGCTGACACACTTGATTTATTTGTTTAACTTAATGGAAGTTTCGATATTTAGATCCATCTGCAATAAAAGGAAGTTCAGCATTACAAAGGTCAAGGCCATACAGTTCCAGCTTGCTAGCACAGGAAAAACGTGTGGGTGGATGTTATGGTTTTTAACACATTTGTTTATTCCTTCAAGAAAATCTACAAAGAGTTTGGGTTTTAAAAGTAGAATAAGTAGAGATAAGACTTTGTATTAACAGGCTGCAAAAATACTTGTGAGAACAAGATAAAAAAAAGAGTGTTGGTGGTAAGGAAGAAAATAACAGTGGAAAATCTGTAACAACACATTTGTTATTTACAACTGCTTTACCAGCCACTGGTTTCAGAGAAATGAACTTTTCATGGAAATGCCAGTAGTTACAACTTAGAGGACAGAAGAATTTAAACAAACAACTGATTACAAACAGCAAACTGTATTGGTCTTTTCTGACAGGAACTAGTACATCTGGCAGGCTGGCTAACATTGCTTACAAAGTTAATGGAGGCCTGGACATTTTATCTCTGTAAAATACAAACACGGGTTTTACATATACAAAGCCTGCCTTTTAAGTGCATGGGTAGCTCCCCTACCTCAGTTTCATTAAAGCTGTGATGGTTATACATAAATTAATTAGAACAGTGTGCACGTTTCTTTGTAAATGGAAGAGTATGTCCGACAACCCAGAAGAGACTTTTCAGTTGTTTATTTTACACTGAGGTATAGTACATAGGTCATTAAAGAGAATTACAATTTATGATCCTTCTGGTTTGGATTTCAAGATTCCATATCTTTGATCTTACAGACTTTGACTTTTAGATTAAACGTATTGTATTTTAATGCCAGGAATGAATCAGCTAAGATAAATTCAAGTCTATCAGTCAGCACAAAAGTTTAAACACTTAGATAGGTAAGCTGTAAAATAATCACATTCATTCAGTTAAATATTAGCCAATAAGATAGGGAAAAAAGTTATGATGTTGAAAACTACCATCACTGTGATACAAAACTGTGGGTAAAAAGCTGTGTGACTTTTACCAGTGGCATATCACATCACAATAGAGTCCAGTGCACATTTTTATATGAAATATTTTGAAAAATAATAATCTTAAGGTTGTAGTGCAAATGGCGCTCTGCCCATGAGGAAAATGTCAAGACCCGTAAGAGAATTTTCAGACAGAAAAGAATTCTCTAAAATGGATACTCCAAAACCAGCTACTGAAATAAGCACTATCAAAAGGCTGAACACAAACTGAACTTCAAAGAAAAAAAAAAAAAAAAAAAAAAGTAGTCCTAGGCACCACAGCACTGAGTATTCAAAATTAGAACATGCTTTAGAACCAAATTTTGCTTTTGCCACACCTTCTTTTTGGAGGCTGTATATTAACACTCTTCTACCTCACAGCAGTACTGTGAAAATGAATTATTCACGTACGAAGCATCCAGACTGAAATTTTAACATTGCATAAAAATATGGAAACAGTTCTTTCAAAAATATTTGAGGCATGTGTAGCAAGAAAGAAACAGGATTAGATAGCACAACAATGAACTGTTCAGTGAAAACAGTGCTAGGCAAACAGATCATTAACGAAGCAAACAGTATCCCCAGAACGCTTCAGTAGCAGTGGGTTTTTCAGAGCACATTGCACTTGTGGAGCTGCTCTCAATGGTGCAAGCAGGGTAGTACTTATTTTACACACAATCTAGTTATAACTGTACGGTTTTGGTTTTGTGACTACGGTAGCTAAATCTTTGATCTTAGTGTGTAAGGTGCACCTTCCTACCTGCCACACTGCTGATGTAGAATGCTTTGGTTAATATGTCATTTACCTAGAAGTGGTACCTTTGACACACCTCGGCTGGAAAAAGGAAGCCAACCATAATTTAATGAAAAAAGAGCAACTTAAATTTCCATCAGAACTATGCGCGGTCTCGGGTAGCAAATGCAGCAAGGGAAGCGTTAGAAATACGACTGTATCCATGAGACCTATGTATGATTTAGGCCATTGAGCTTGCTGTCACTCGGCAATTCCGTCAGCCTGTTCAAAAACCTTCCTATTGCAGAACCTCTCTCTCTTCTTCCTCCTCCCCACCCCCTTCCCAACCTGCCACATTTCTGAAAGCAATCTGTGTGGCCATCAGCTAAAGGGATGAATTCTGTAACTGCTGCATCTCATTTAATAAGCTTGGACACAGCTAGTTCAAGTCCAGTGAAAACTCAGGCCTAAGTTCCCCAAGTTGCAGAGGCGTTGGAGAGAACGGCTTATTTTTGTGAGACTGGAACTGGCAGGGAAATCTGTAACACCTTTTATTCCTGCTGGTTACTAACAGACAGATCATTGATTTTTAATTCTCAATAACTTGAGTTCATGGCAGACTGAAACGGTTATAAACATTAGTCTCACAGTTTTAGCCATCTATTATATCCTCCAGTTGCCCTGAAATTAACTCACGTGCAGTGAAAGAACCACTGCCATGCACGGCACTGGCATCAGAAGGCAAGCAATAACTGCGGCTTCACTGACCTCCTACTACAAAATTAACAGGTAGCACGCCAGCTTCCATATGCCTCTGCGCTTTCATGAGTTAGGCCACGGGAAATTCTTCCTCCTGTTATGACATTCTCTAAGCAATTTTGGGTTTCTCCACGGATTTAATCCATTTTTCCCCAAGAGCAATTTGGAAAAGAATCCTGTTAGTTAGCCTGTTTGTAAGGCTTGCCAATTATTTTTATGGACATAGGAAGAAGTTCTGCAAAAAGCTTTAAAAGCTGGAACATATTGGGAAATACAAGACAAAACTATTAATTCAAAAACTTCTCTTGCAAAGTGCATTTTTCATAAAGGGTAAATTAAAACAGTAATTTCATATGAATCACTGAGACTGTACTTCCACTTCTGGCAGTGGCTGGAAACCTCAGTTACATAGGAGAAAAGGTAATGCAACTTTTGTGTCATTTCTGAAGATAAAGAGGCTTACGAGATCACACTGCTTGTCAGTCCTTCCCCCAGCTTTTGAACCAGTGGGGCCACTCCAGTCACGTCAGACAGCAAAAGAAGATGCCTTACACACACCCAGTTCCAGCAAGTTTCATGAAAACAGATGACTAGATAGAGAAGAGGAACTTTTAATGGTTCCATGAAAGAAGAAGTCTGTACTGTGAAAGACTCAACATTTATTAGACATTACAGAATCCATACAGGAGCCTTACACAAATTAACAGTGAATCAAGAGTCTTGATTCTGCTGTTCCTTATTAAACATGATGTGTTTCCTCTACACAGGATCAGAGGTAGTTTTTGCATACTGAGGTGTTAAGCAGCTAAAGAATGCAAGTATAACTCCGCATAAAATACCACTACTTTGTTAGACCTTTCAAAACCAAACCAGAAACATTTTTAAAGAGTATGAACTTTAATATATGTAAAGGTCTTCTAGAAAATGAATGTTTGCTGATGGTACTGTTGCCTGACCACGTTGCTAAGAAATAAAACCTCTGGTACTAACGTGTTTTATAATTCAACAAGATGGTTATCACGCAATTGTGTACTGAGAGTTTAAAGTCCAACAGATTGATGTATGGGACCAGACTCCTCCTTTAGGAAGGACTCCCGACTTTGGACTATCCTCCAGGCAAACAGTGTCTATTTTATGTATTTTTATACAAATATGTATCTGCTACCTGCTGAGTAGCATCTACTGGCAGTAGGAGCTATAAATAGCATATAGCAAGTATAAATATTTTAAACCACAATACACTGCTCTAGTTACTGAAAGTAAATCAGAAATGAAAAAAATATACCTACACTGTTAAAATGATAAAACTTACTTAGATTCAGCAGCTGATCTCAATTTTGTTCTGCTTCAAATAGCATGCACAACCACAAACTGAAATTTGTTAACTGGAAATAATTTAAGAGTTACTAACTAGCAGCGAAGCACCTTGGCCGTTTGCATCATGAAACTTCTATACTCAAACAAAAAATGTTCTGATTAGAAGATGTCTAGTATGCCACATGGCAGAATCATTCAGAATACAGTATTAGAAAAATCTCAATTTCAACTATGCTGAAAATGAGTTTGCTAACATTAAGCCCTTATCTTTACAAGCAAAAGCAGCTTTTCAAGAAGTCACAACCAGTTTGCTGCTGGGATAATCTACCTCCATTTTGCCAATACCAACACCATCATGCAAAACAGTTATATTTTGTTCTCCAAGTATTTAAAAAAAAAAAAAAAAAAAAAAAAAGATCAACGTATTAATTCTGTACCTTCCAAAACATGAGCCCAGGAAGTTCCACTGTCAAACCAGATGTCTAGGACATCCTGTCCCTTGACATAATCCAAAACATCATGACCACCAGCCTATTGGAAAAACAATTATTAAATAATGCAAACAGAATACTCAGTATCATCAATGCTTCTCAAAACTCGAAATAAAGTAGATATGGTTTCTGGACGAGTTCTGTACAGGCTCTGCTACCAACTCTGTGAGTGAACACAAAATAACTTAGGCGACTTTTCACGTTAGTTTTCAGATAATTACTGACGAAAACCCAAAACAGAACAAGGAAAAGTTACCAAAAATCCCAAGATGGCAGAGTAAAACTACAGTTTGTGTGCTAGCTTAAGAACACAATTGTTAAAGGAACAATAAAAAGTTAGGAAGAGCTAAATAAAAATTCTAATCTATTTTGATGACAAAGACTTAATATATATTTGGGCTCATAATTTGGTTAATTAGGATGTCACTTTCCTCCTGAACTAAAAGGAGGAGGATGGATATCTCTGCCCTGAATTAACAGCACAAATCTGATTGTGTGTATTTTGCCATACTCAGATCTCACTTTCTGAATATTCCTTTCACATGATACCTTCTCATGAAGGTAAAAGATTGAAAAGGATCATGGGAATATACGAAGGTTTTATATTATTTCCCATGACTGACCTGTCTTGAGCACCTTCTGTATTTGAAGTCAAAAAATTACCTTTGCTACAGCCTCTTTTGATAGTAGTTGTTCAACAGGAAGAGTCCACCATGCATCTGCTCCTTGCTGCTCCACTATTTTGATGACATCTGCGATAGCTTCACTGGGTTAGAAGGAAAAAAGGGGTTTATGAATTGATCAGTTAATCGTACTTTTCTACAATATCTCAGATAGAAAGTGGTACGATATACTGATAAAGAGATCAAGCTATTTAAACCTGTGATTTTTCCAGCTTCCAATCCAGACAAGACTCCGCAGAGCTTTCTGCCTGTATTAAAAACACTTCCTACTTTTGTCTTCCAAGATGGGTAGGGTTGTGTAAAACCCGGACATACAGAAACCCGCATGTATTCCAAATAGCTTTTTCTGCAAATGCTCAGTAACTGGGCACTCAGAAAAGATGCCAGCAGCTTGAAAACTTCTAAAATCCATTTCACTTGCTATTTCTTGACCTTGAATTTACAGAAACCAAACAACTATTTCCCCCCAAAATATTTGCTCTTTTTGACAAAAGGCTTTTTTTCTCCACTGGATAAAGAGACCTTGAGAACTCATGTGGAAATGGAGAGTTAGGAAGTGGCAGCATTTCGAATAATGTACTTATACATTAGACTTCTGGTTGTCTGGATTCCTCCTTTTTAGCAATGTATTTTTTTAAATGGTAAGAAGCTTATATATAAATACGTTAATCCCAGTAACGCAGGAAACTGGAACTTCTGTACCCAGCAGAAGAGTGATGTAAACAACCATTCAATATACACTCTGAAAGCAATATATGAGTTTATATGGTATAGCACTAGCCAGGCAAAGGTCCTGAAATAAACAGATACTACAGAAATAAGAAAAATAAAAAGTTAAATAAGTATTTTTTCTGATGTGAACAGATAACGCAACCACAAGGCATGCAGTTCTGTGCACTACTTATGACACATTCAATTGTTGTCCCCAGTAGGTAAGGCTATGCAGAACTGATTTTTAATATCATTTAATGCCAAGTTTAGACATAAATTAAGATAGCTTAAAAACCAAAACAAACCCCACACACTTTGTCTTGCTGACTCACAGAGCACTTACTAAAGAGGTGATTTTTAAGACACCTGCTGTATTTAAGGAGTACAGCAGATTGTCATGACCTGCCAAGTTCAAACTAAAATGCTGTGTTACCCAAGCCACCAGAGATTTGTTTTTAACTCGAGAAATGAAGATTTAACCAATTAACTAACTTCTTGACACAGTATTGTGAAAGCGGAAAAAGTGAAATAATGACCTGGCATAATTATCTTGAAAACACAAAAGGAAAATGATCTAACTGCTTTAGTGTCATTACTCGGTTTTGTATTTGGACTTCGGCACACTATTTTTCTGCACTGCTAGTAAGTTGAGCTACATCACTACAACATTTAGTGGACTCTTACACACAGAGTTTAAGCACGAAAACCCATGTTCTCCAAGAAGATGCAGAAGAAATTATTAATTACATGACATGAGGTGTAACAGAAGAAAATGCAGTTTTGTTCTTGATTGCAGGAATAAAATTGCAATGAGAGACCAACAGTTTGGTATTAATCAATCATTCATCAATTAATCAATTTACTTTTCAAAGAAAATTCCTGTAGAACATGCCAGTAGGTTTTCTGGAGAGAAAACCCACTAACCAGTAACATTCACAAAGCAACAGCCAGCTAGCATACCACTGCAATTCTTACCCTTTCAGACTAGAATGGGTATCATTCACCTTCCAGTTTAATGACAGGACACAATGTATGACTTTGTAATACAAATGTTAACATTCATCTTGGTAAAACAACATTTAGGAGCTCTGGTTCAGAATGGTATCTTTTCCTTCCAGAAATATTTGCACAGAGGCCTAACTGCCTATACTTCCAATTGTGAAGTGTTACTTCTCCAAGACAAAAGCAAACAGCAACTCCAGTCCTGGTAGATTCCCGGCAGACAGCTGATAAATCCCTATGTCTTGCCTCCCTCAGGCTAAGCCTGCAAATTCAGAAAGCTCTCAGGAAAAAAATAAAATCAAATAAGCCAAGCTGTTGTCTCAGCCCAGACTAAACTATTCCACTTCATTTGTCTCTCTCTTGCAGGGCCGGTACCTTCCACTGAAGAGGCTGGCTTTACACCCAGACCTTCAGTGATGACACAGCCAGTAGCACCTTGGAACATTTTAGGAAAAGCAACACACAACGTTATTTTCCATTCCTTGCCAACAGAAGGCTCCATCTTTGATTCTTCTCAAATACACTATCAGTGTAATTTTAAAGACAATTATAGATAACTAGTTGTCTTCAAGTGAGTATTTCAAGAGCTCTCTCCACAGTCTTGATGCCTTCCTGTTACTGGCCAAGTCTTACCCATGGAAGTCACCAGCAGAACACAGAGTAGCTAAATTAAAAAGAGGATGACTTACCCTAAAACATCCTTATTACCACATAAAATGTTAGTGCATGTTGAGTGATTCATGGAAGAAGTAATTCAGTGCTCAACTAATGCCTCTGTCATCAAACTAGAGCCAGAAAATTTTTCTAATCAAGAATCATACCCGTAACCAGTATAAAAAAAAAAGTACCAGCATGCCCTTTAAAGCAAGTAGAAAATTTAAACAGGAACTAAGCTTGTCTTCCACGTAACTTTTCCATATTGCAAATGCACTTCAGTGGAGGGACATAAATTCTAGTGATGAATTCATTTTCAACCTATACCTGTTGAATGCTTTAAAAATGTATTTGATGATATCCATGTTTGTAGGGGTTTTTAAAAGGCGATAAATCCAGCTAGAGACCAAAACTAACAGCCACCTTGGACAACATGTAGTAATATACTCTTAACAAACAATGTTTTCCAGCCACTGTCTGGATTCAGTTTGATCGCAACAGAAATCTCAGTTTGTCAGGTGTTCTAAGCTTTAAGTAGAGAAGATGATACAGCCTGAAGTGCCACCAGTTTTCCGACACTGCAACTGTTAACTGCAATGACATCTCTCCTCGATGGAAGATGCAATGATTAGGGTCAGGCCTATCACACAAATATTTGGAGCATTAACAAGGGGGGGGATCTGAAACACTGCGTTAGTGCAAACTGCATTACCCGTAGTGAGGATGAACTGTTCTCCTTTCCATCGGAGGCTGGAGGAGGCACAAGAAGGAAATAAAACCTTGCTATCAATCTCCCTTGGGAGAATGAATGCCTTCATTTACAGTAAGTAAGTACTGCCAATGCCACACAACAGTTATCTACCACTGTAGCTACACCATTACTACAGAACATACTATGGACTAACCTTTTACCAAGTGTTACTGCTATGCAATACAAAGGCTTATACTGTTAATTTATGAACGGCAGAATTATTTTAAAGACACATTTTCGTGACATGTGAACAGACAGATACGATTACACTACAGATAAAAGTTCTCGGGCAACTGAAAGAAGGCCAGATTTGTGTTATCAATCACTTACAAGAAATAAGGAGTCAGTGACTGTGAAGTCAACTTGTTATTGACCAATATTCTCAATATTCTATCACAGTTTCAAATCAAGTGGGGAAAAAAAAAAAAAAAAAAAAACCAAGAACATTTTAGCAGTGCAAGTGTTTTTCATTATATTCAGTTTCCCTGCAGAATATAAATGAACATTAATAGGCAAGCATTTTATAAGTGGAGATAGTTAAGACCAAAGGTTTACAGGATCCTGTTTCAACAAATACTTTTTCCTCCTACAGTTTGAAAAAACCAAGACAAACAAAAAAACCACCCCATTCCTCTAATCTTTTCCCAGGATCCTTATGATAAACTATTACCACGAGAAAGAGAAATGACTATATTTAAGCTATCTGTATTGTAAGAAGGAAGATTTTTGCAAAGTACTTTTATGTGAGGTGCAAGTGAAAACCACCTTTCTCAAATAACTACTCATCACTTTATAATCTGCAGGATTCAACGTGAGCCTGATAATTCACCGAGTTGGCAATAAACAACATTGTAAAACTTTGCCCTGTATTCATACACTATCTAGAAGAACTTGCATTACGTGTCACTCGCTACGTTTTAACACTGAAACCCCTATGGCAATTCACGCTACGACGACACCAGCCAATCATTCTGAAGTCTGATATTGATTATGCTGAACACTTATTTAATGTGTTAACAGAAATTAGGCAGCATTAAGATATAGTTGGGAGGAGAAGAATACAGTGCCTGATGTTCTCTCGACCTCTTTTCAAACAACAGTAAAGATGGCAAGTTATCTTCCGTGAACATTGATACTGCAGCAGTAAGTATTTAGGTTACGGTAAGTTGCTATTGCTTACAAGTCTAATATTTTAAAAAGCAAATCAGAGCGCAGGATAGATCTACTTCAAAAACAGGTTGGGGTTTTCTTTGTCAGGAATTTAAGTTACTTGTTAATCAAAGTCACAGAGAAGGGCACAAAAGTTCTCAGGCATTAGAATAACTTTGGCAATAACACTTATTCTTACCAATATCTGAACAGTGAATTTGTAAAGAAGTTATTGCATGAGGTCAGATTAAAGTATGTATCTCACATTTATTACCTGGGCCGAGCTACTACTGGAAATACAAATCTCTCGGTTTACTTTTAGAGCTTTTTCTCTCTTCTCTTCCACACGTTACAGAATTTCCTAGAATCAGAATGTTTTCTCTCGAAATCTATTAAATTTTGAAAGTTGAGAAACAGTATAAGCATTTATTTGTGCATGCGTTATTTTTAAAGTCTTTTTCTTTCTCCACTCGTGCAGAAAAATCACACAATCTTACCTCCGTATTGTTACTGAAAAAGGCAATAATGAAAAAATGTTCTCTCTTTTCTCTCTCTCTCATATAAGGTTTTATTATTTTATAATAATTTCTAAATTCCTGATTGCAATATTATGTGGTATACTCTACATAAAGAATCTAATCATCAGTAGGGTATTAAATTTATAACCATGAACAGCAGCGCCATACAATCAAATGTCTTTTGAGGCTATGGGGCGCCACAGCAGCAAAGGGGAAGACTCACGGAGATCTTGCATCAAACTTGCTGCATACAAGATTACAGTCTAGCTCTTGGCTTTCAAGTTAGAAAGACAGGATTGTCAGTGCGGGAAAAACATTCTGTTAAGAGGCAAGCAGTTGCATCTTGAAAAAGAACCTTTCTGCAGCCTTTCACATGACAAATTCAGGGGAAACTCTCACAGAGCCAAACGGCGGCTTCTTTTAGGGACTTTTTTTTGTTTTTTTAAAAAAAGTCTTTTTACAAGCGATACGTAAACAGGATCATTCAAGATCGACCACTGGTGCTCTCATATGTAACAGCAACTCCATGTGGACTACACTGACTTCCAGTGGAGATGCTGTTACTTTTGATAGCCACTGAAAAACTCCAGAGCAGCTGCTACTGGAGACATGTTCATCCAGCATTTAAGGTAAGAAAACAGCTTTTCTTTTGAAATGCAAGTTATTTACGGTTGTTTTGATGATATTAATTATTCACACAATCTGAATATGAAACTTCTTAAGTGTTAGAAATATGTCAGCAATGTACTGTGATATGATTTTCAAAATGATACTGCAAATGCAACAAAATATTTAGGCTTAGTTGTTTATTTCAATAAGAACTGGTGTCCAGGAAAATGACCTATGAATTGACAGACTGCTTTCTAAATTTGCCTGTCATTTCTATAGGCCAATATTCTGTGCACTTTTCCTTCTCTCATTACAGAAGTCTGCTACGGCTAACTTTAAATGTTTAATGAGTGTTTTACACCTTTCTTTGAAAATTTCATCTCTGCTGTAAAATATGTTAGAAGTAAAGAGTACTGACTATAAATAAGCATCAGAAGCTGTCAGTCAAATGAAATAAATCTACTTTTCAAGCATATTGGATATGTTTCTTTTTTCCCCCTAAACGTCTCTCTTTTCCCCCAGATCAACTCCAACCAAACATGCCATACCGTCCCTTTGTTCATTCACCTACGTGCGTGACTGCTAGGCCAACGCATAGGTCGAGTTGTTAAACTACTGCAGAGTTTATCACATCAAAATGCCCCGATTGCCACATATCGCACTGCTCCAGCAACAATGTCACACAGCTCAAGCACTTACAAAAGACATGCAGACATGCTTTTTAATACAGGTCACTGGCTTTCAAGGTAAATTTTACAACAACCTAAAGGAATTTCCATGCATCCCTCCTTTCAAATGCTTTCCGTACCAGCTGGGTCAGCTCCTCTGTGTTCTGAAGGAGCTGTTGCTTCATTGACTGCCAACTGCTAAACTGTTTTTCTTTACACTCAACTTTTTTTGTTAAACTACGTATTTAAGAATCTTAAGAAAGCACAAGTAACACACTCAAGCCTACTCTGTGGATAGACTGCAATGAGTATTCCTCAGAAATTGTCATTTTACTTGAGCATACACTTACTTTTTAATACGGTAACAATTTTTGCAGGTAAAATGATTTTACACAGAGCCTCCATCCATTTATTTCCTGATGTGCGTCAGCATGATTCAGGTACTATAAATGACTACGATTATTGTGGTCTTTTCTCACAGCTATTGCCTACTGTGAGAGAGTCAAAGTACGTATCCATGCACCTACACACCCAGTCACACTAGGGGAAGCTAAGGACTAACGGCTTAAAGTCCATTCCCTGCTCTCCACACCCTAAGCCTCACCTACTACTATACTAACACGCTCAGCCCAGCCTCTGGATAACATGCTGGACTCTCTGCAGTATATTTATTCAATGCCAGAATAAAAAAAAGTTCTGCAACACTACTTAAGTTCATCTTATGATATTATGCAATCTTATTACCCATAATGAATCTGCACAAACGGTTTTAAGGTTAAGATGTATAAAATGGAGTTACGCTAGCATATCTCAAGACAGAAAACAATTATGGAAATGAACAATGAATATAGAACTCCACAATACTATTCTTATGAAATCATCTCTTAGAGGATACTCACAATTGAAAAACTCTGTCCCCCAAAGGGCTAAAGGCAGAACTCTATTGCTTCTTAAGAGACAGAAAAAGATGATATTTGGTTGAGTTTTCTTGTTTTAAAGCATAGCTTGGATTTCCTCCGCATTGCATTGTCTGGAATTCCTGAAATGCAGCGTTTGCAATATCTGGATACTATTAACCAAAAGACGGCAGAATAAGGCTACCATCTGAAGCTTCACACATATCAATTCATGTAGCTAAAGGTCACTTATTGAAGCTGGCTCTTCAAAAACACTCTAATTTTATTTTGAAACAAAGTGCAGTTACTTATTCTGCAACCAATTTGGTTATTCCGCTTCAGATATCTCATTGTCACTTATTCAACTGCAAAAAGCTATTTTGACAAAATACCTGTATTCGTCAATTTACAGTCCTACAATTACAGTTGCAATCTATTCTGACCACAACTTGCATTTTAATCCCTGCTTGTAAAGGCCAGTGATTATTGCCAGCTCACTTAACTCGAAGATGAAGGATGAAAGCAACAATTACTATCAAGGGGACTTTTCAGGTAACTTAAGCATCTAAGTAAACTGATTCCTATTACTTACATACAAGGCACCTTCAGCAATGAGGTTTTGATTGTTTTAATTTATAGCTGAATTAGTTGTGTGTATACACAATTACAAATAAAACATGCATTTATACTTAAATAGAAGTTTTATAATATTGCGTAACTGCAGCACAAGAGACAGTGCTCATTCTTTCATTTTTCAGTATGTAAAGCTACACAAATACCTGTTTATCAAGCATTCTCCTGTGTTCTTCTGATAAAAAACAGGAATCGGAACACCCCAACATCTTTGCCGTGATATACACCAAAACGTCCTTCTGTCCAGCATTTCGAGCATTCTGTTCACTGCAGACGTAGGAATAACTTTCACTTTTTTCAGCACTTCCTATAAAGTAGATAGTGAATTGTTGAACACGCTTCAGCATTCAGACAAACACTGTTTATGCTACCAGTAAAACAAGGTACAGGTCTACACTCCCACTCCCAGTATCGAATAACATGTTCTCAGGCAACTGTTGCATTTACTTTGTTTACTTCACCACGTTGCTCTTCGAACGCTGTATATACTCTACATTTCCCCACAGAGCAACCGATGCTTTTTTGCCAGCTCTGATTCTCTAGCAGACCCACCCTAAAGTTAGTTAAAAATGGCATCAGTATCTCAGCCTGAAGTTTAAAAGCTCATTGCGTCTTATGCTGTTGTCTACTTTGAAACCCCATCTTGATACATACTGCCTGTATTACAGAGTGTGGGCTACCACTCCCTACCAACCCTGCTGAATAACCATCATGTTTTCCTTCATTCTAGATAAAGATGAATATGGAATAAACACCTCATGCCCTAACTAGAATGGAATCACTGTTACCCAAGACAGCCTAAGTTGCTGGTCTGAGTTTTCTGTGTGAATGTACATAATTTCTAAGAGCACTGCGTATTAAAAAAATATATGTTTTAAAGTTATTTAAAATAGGACTGTGGCAAAATTAATAGTGGAGCAAACAAAGATGTCAGCCCATGCAAGGCCACCGTAACAACAAAGTAATTTTAATAGTGATAGAATTGTCTCTTCGATTTAATTCCTTGAAATATTGTATTTTTAAAAATATTTTGGGGAAAAAAAATTCAGTAGCTCTAAGAAACTTACAAATCTCCTGTAAATACAATGAACAAATATGTCAGTCAATGTATTTATCATGGATTATATCAATACTGACAAAACCCCAACAATATTCATCACAAATAATTAACACTTTCCAACTACCATTTGTAAGACCTAGAGAAGAACGTATTCTGGAGTGAGCTATAGCAAGAAAGTTTTGCTGATTTCAAACGGCATCAGCTGTCTTTAAATGCCCCATAAGAAAGCAAAATTATATACCTGTGCTGTAGCCTTCACACTTGCCGTGTTTACAAACCACTGTTTGCTGGCACGAATAATCATTGGTTTTTTAGTCCTCCAGTCATATGGGTAACTGTGCACATATTTTTCCTCTTTTAACAAACTCCGGGCTGCTTGAAGCATCTGAATAACTGAGAGAAAAAAGTGAGGCAAGATCAAAATTCGATTTGAACACACTGCTGCTGTTAACCTCAATTCATTCCTTTTCAAGATCAACACATAAAAAGAAGTGCCTGTACCTCATCCATATTCAAAATGTGTTCAGTTTCTATGGAACCTCAAAATATACCTGCAGGAATGTAACCGATAAAGTAACAAATGGCTAAACATTAAATACTCACCAGCTTCATTCCCCTCTTCAAGGACGTTCTTGTTTTGAAGTTCAGGACCTGCAGCTTCAGTAAAAAACCCACCTTCATCCACAAGGCAATCCTTAAAATAAATATGTTAATCATGTCAACAAAATACCATGTGGCAATTAATTACCTTTTTGGTATTCAAAAGTGAGTTAAGTACTCTGCTGAGTAACTACTTTTCTGATGAATAGCAAAGTATGTAACATTTAAGTACACTTCAGATTTAGTGAACTGCAATTTAGTTATCTACCAGGCAAGTGAATTTTATGTATCAGAAGAAAGGAGCACCATTATGTTTGCAGGTATACCACAACTGTCTTACATCAAGACACTGGCTAGTATTTCAATGACTTTTCAAATCAACAGTGAAAAACAAAAACAAATCCCCAAGAAAAACCCTACCTCTGAAAAAAAACAACCAGAAATATAAGTATGATCAGGTTTTGGAACATCTCAAGAGTCACCTCTTTAAAAAGGTAAAAGAGAAAAAGAATACACTGCTGCTCCATTTCCATCAAACACAAACTGATCATGCATAACTGAACAGTATTTATGTATGTGTTTAAAACAAGCTTTGCTGAAAAAGAATAGTAATAACGACCTACATAACTGGTGATTTACTGGTCTGCAAGATATAGCTTTAAAAGCCAATTCTGAGTACTGAGAGCCAATATCTGAGAATTGTTGTCTGTGTTATCTTTTAAAAAACAAAACCAAAAACAGAAAGAAAAGAGAAATCGGATTCTATTCTACCACTTCCCTGTAAGCTTTAAGTAGCAGATGGATGAAAAACTTCAGCCTTTTATTGTGATACACACTTCAAGTTTTGTCCTGCATTCTTGCAGGCCATTAGTGATACTCACATTTACGTGAATGCTTCAAAACATTTTCAAGTTCTATGCACAAACTACAACAATCACTTTAGGGACACGTGATCAAACAGTTGCAGGAAATCAAGAGCAACAGCTGAAAAAAAAAAAAAGTACCGTGGGTAGCTGATGGTGAGAAGCTACACTGTAGTCTTCCATACCATGAGCTGGGGCTGTATGAACTAATCCCGTTCCTTTTGCCATTGTCACGTGATTTGCAGGTAACAGAGGAGAGACTCTGCCAGGAATTGTGGGGTGAGCACAAGAACCATCTGCCAAATCTACACCTAGGAGTGCAAAAAAAACAGAAGAGAAAACAGAGAAACAATTAATGCATTCAGCTCCTTTCACCAGAGCGCAGAAATGGAACAATTGGGCAGCAAGTGTATGCACAGGATACTACTCAGATGTACTACTACCTCTCTCTGTACTATTTCAGTGAAGCATGTTCTCAAAATATAAACAAACTTAATAATACATCAGAACTGAAGCAGTTTTCAGACACCTACAAGCAAATTTCTAAGCAACTTAAGATTAACAACATGAAAGCCTACCTTTACACGTTGACATAACCTCAAACTGTGTGTCCAAAACAGCAGCTGTAGATTCAACTCTATCTGCAGCTAGAATGAAGTGTTCACCAGTAGTTGTACATTTCACAATTGAATATCTACAATGCAAATATAAATTTGTGATACTAAATAATTACAAACACCATAAAGCTACAAATTGTTTAAACGCTCCATCTCTAAAAGACAGTAAAATATGTTTTAAGATCTACATGTCCAATTCACTCATAAATCTCAAAAGAATTTCAAGATAACATGACATCAGGAAGAAGAAATAACTAACAAAAATAAAAGTGAAAGCAGAAATTAATATATTAATATCGAACAAAGCTTACAATTGTGTCACCTAAAAAAAACCCACACAAAAAAAGATGCCTTAAATAAAATGTAATGGTAGTCCAGAACATTTTAACTTTGCTGATAAATGTTGGTAAGGACTGACGCAGATTACTGAACCAAGTTAAAGACACATACGCTGAATCTGGCATGTAGCAAACTGCTTGATTGGCTGGCACAGTCCAAGGTTGCGTGGTCCAGACTAGCACGCTAGTAGGGGATGATCCATCTACAGATGTAAATTAGAAGCACTTTACTTAAAATTATAATAAAAACAAAAGCTATCAGTCTTAAAATCTATACAGAAGTCGTACCTATCACAGAAGTCAGCTTAGGTGGTGACTTCAACAGAGGAAATTTCATATACACAGAACGGCTGACATGCTGGTCATTGTATTCAAGCTCTGCTTCAGCCAAGGCTGTTCTGGGTAGATATCAAACGTAAGTTAACACACTTGAACGTGAAAAGCTATTGATATCCTCACTAAAATTTTGAGGACAAAATTGTAAGTTGATTCTTACTTTGCTGAAGGGGACCAGAACACAGGTTTATAGTCCTGATAAATTAAACCCTAAAGAGGAAAGGGAGGGAAAAAAGGTTAGGAGAATCGAAACTCATGACAAATCAAAACATGCTTCAACAAAAGGTGAACATACCTTATCATACATTTTAGAGAAGACTCTCAGCTGGTTTGCTTCATACTTTGGATCAAATGTCCGGTAGCAGTTAGCCCAATCTGCCATTACACCCCAACGAATGAAGGCGGATTTCTGCTTCTCAATTGCTCTTTCTGCAAATTCTCTGGCTGAAGGGAATAGTTTCGTTAAGCACATGGTTTAGCCCACTAAGATCAATGTAATACATTTAAAATGTGCTATCGATGTTTTTTTTAGAAAAGCCCGAGCTGAACATATTGAAACTATGCAGTAATTACTGATGGACATTAAATAGATTATTATGGCTCAAAGAAATATATATTTCAGAGAAGTAGTTAACATAAAATGACTACAAAGAGTAAAAAGATCCAGGAGTAGCACTTTTTGACTAACACGGGGACTTAAAGCACAAATGTCTCTACAATATAAACTCTCTTTTTAAGGAAGAGGGGAAAAAAATAAGTATATTTAGTTATGAAGAACAGTTTCTCAAAATGCATCTCAAATAACGTAAAATAAGTAAGAGTGAAAATTAACCACCTCTGTTGATGCTGATCCAAACTTTTCAAACCAACATGCATCTGAAAATAAGTTAACCCACTTCATTGCTGCAATTTCAAGCTAAAGCAGTTTAAATTCCTCATTACAAACAGCTTCGCAGCTGAATGTTGATGTCTTTCAATACATATGGTATTTGAAATTATTTCTTCAAAACAGTTTCCATATAGTGCAGACTACCATTCTCTGAAAGGATCACCCCTATAGTTTTGTAGTATTGTTAAAAACACAGTCAGCAAATACATTCCTACTTATGATACTGAGCCAAGCTGTCCTGATGAAGCCTGATTTTCACATGCGTCTTTTTAGCTCCTAATGAAATTCAGTCTTCAAAAACCAAAAGGATGTTGATCTGATAAACACCAGTTTCGTGCCACTACACAGTTAAGCAAAGCAGAAATCCAAATCCCCTGCCCTCCTTTCCTTTTTTTAAACCCACAGTCAATACTATGCATGCTCATTACAGCAACAAATTAAGCCTGTGTTCAATTATCCCATTTCGTAAGATTGCATTGTACTCCATCTCCTTGGAAAATACATACAGCAATCAGAAAATGTCACCAATAGGTAATAGAAAAGCCCACAATAGAGAATAAAAGCTATATATAAAGCATAAAATACAAAACATGAGTAGGATGTACAAACACTTTTTCTATACAGATACTGCAAACAGCAGTTTACCTCTCTGTCGAATTTCCATTGGTGAAAGATTTTCAGCTCCTTTGACTTCTGACAACGCCTTCAACTCAATGGGCAATCCATGACAATCCCATCCTGGCACATAATGTACTTTATAACCTCTCATCACGTAGAAACGATTAGTGATGTCTTTCAAAATCTGAAAAGACGCAGAGGTCTGTTATCACTTTAGCTCCCCCATGTGGAATAGCTACATTAGTAATTAAGATGCTCCTAGTAAAAAAAAAATATATATAAATGGCTGCATGATAAATTTAGGTTTAACACCTTGCACTTGTGATTTTTCTTGCCCATCATTTTGTATTTTGGCAGAACCTCAGAAGGGCTCTGATCAGAGGAATTCACATTCAGTATAACTGAAAGATGCAGTTTATAAACTTTCAAGACTTGAAGTGAATAAATCCTACTTGCTCTTATTTTTAAAGCATTTTGAGCTGGATCTACAGCATTGGCCTTGTTTTTTGATGTAAGTGATCACCCAGCAAAAGTTGTCATTTTCAGAAGTCTAAGCTTTGGCACTAGTACTGTAAGAAGCCGTGGGTCACATTTTACTCTTTCCCACTTCGCAGCGCATGTAATGCTCTCATTCTCAGGCCTGAATCTAAACATATCCAAACATACTTAGAAGTAATATTTCAAAGCTGAATTTGTATTTCAAAAGCCACCAATGTTTAGTCATTGTGGTTCCCCCAAGGAAACCCAGATAAAATAAAATAAATACAACAGAATAAACTTACAAAATACTCAAAGGAGAAAAGAATAGCAAGGCACAGCTCAGCCATGAATTCCAATAACATTATTAAGTATACACATATAAAACAGACATTCATCCGTGTACGTGTGATACGCGCGATACACAAATATACTGTGCATTTAATATTGCTTAGGAATAAATTACAGGCTGGACTTTCTCTATAAAGATGTTTTCTTTTTACTGAAACATTCAGCCTCATAAATGAGCACTCAGCATATAGGTACCATATACTGGTACATGGTATTTGCATCATGGTACGGTATCTGTGTCACCATGGCATCATATGGTATCTATGTAACCACATCACTCACTTTTTAAAAGCCTTCTCTGCCAAAATACTGAACACTTTAAAGCGTTATTGATTGAAATGGGAGATTTAAATGGAGAACACACAGAACATTATAGGAAGCATTTACCACTTCAAAACAGTAGAGTATGAACAAGTAAATATTTACTTTATTTAATGCATGGCCAACATGAGGGTCTCCATTGGCATAGGGTGGTCCATCATGCAGACAAAATTCCTGCTTTGTTTTCCTTTGCCTTTGCCATGAATACAGCTCTGAAAAACCACATTTCTGTAGAGACAACAAGGAAACACCTAAGTCATCACAGGTTTTTGCGCTTCCAGAAAGTCTGGATTTTGGCTAGATGGTAGAACATGTAATAAAAGTAAACCGACAGACATGGAGAGTTAACTTTTCTAACTCTGCAACATTAGACCTTAGTAGTCCAACAGTATTAAAAAGCCGGAGACAGGCATAATACTAAGCCTGACGTTATTATTCTGGCTCTCCGCTATCAGGAGGGTCCCTACTCTTTCTCCAACCAAAACTGTAACAAACCTGAGAGTGCCCAGGCTGCAAATAAATAACTCAAGCTCCCCAGCTCTTCAGCCTTCTCCACAGCTAACTTCAGACGGCCTGGCCGGGCACCCACACCGAGGTAACGGCAGCAAACGCCGCCCCCGCCCTCCTCCCCGGGAACACGCACCCCCCGGGCCGGCCCCGGCCGCTACCGGCAGCGTCGCCAGCTCGGTCTCGGGCTGCAGCCGCCCCGGTAGCTGCGCGGGGAAGCGGCTGCGCGGCACCAGCACCGTGTCCCGGTACTGGGAGTCCTGCCGGCTCTCCGCCACCGGCTGCCGGCTGTTGGCCTCCGAGGCGGCGGAGCGCGCCCAGCCCCAGGCGACCCCCGCCCGGGCCCGCAGCCCGATTCGCGCCCCGTCCCGGGCCA